>CM065123.1:15625000-15977500 GCA_033026305.1 Cirrhinus molitorella | reverse complement strand
ATCCCTCAGGAAAGCAAGGATGTCTTGACCTCTAAACTATGCCAAGAGTGCTGTAACACTACAGCGACCGACGGGGCAAAGAAAGAGGGGAAAGCGAAGCTTTAATGAGATCGAGAAAGAAACAAAGAGAGACGACTGCGAGAGAAGCCGCACCACTGTGATGATTGGGAATCCAGGCTTATCTTTAATTGAATGCTTTGTTATCAGAGAGCTTAGCCATAGGGCTAAATTAGCAGAGCACAATGGCTGGCTGCAGGCGGAGCGGAGAGCGCATTACACGGGGATGAGTGAGAGCACGAGGTGCTAGAACGGCCCCTAAGACTGCGACTGCCGTCCCTCTGTATTGACCTCTCAATGCAATCAGCTCAGCCTTTTAATTAGGCCTTTATAGTCTTTTTGGGCTATGCTCCTGCACTCAAAACTCTTTAGCAGTAAATGGCCATATCAGGGTTCAGGACATGTATATGTTTTATGGCATTATGCACATTAATTATGATTAAATACGGTTTAAATAAAGAATTTCACTACTTTTTAAATGGTTTCATCCTTTACACAAGCATATTAGCCATTTTCAGAATTATTTAAATGTATGAATGAAAATACATGAATAATGTGCATTATATTAAAGCTTGTCAGATCCTATTAATTGCCTGAACAATTAAAGAAATTTAAACAATTACAATATTTTTCCAATTGGAAACATTGCAATATAAAATAATACAGACGGGGTTTTCATGCTCTTAAAAATTAAGAATATGCACTTCAAGCGCATAAATATTAAGATACAAATATTGAAAATAGTAAGATATTACAAAGATAACACTTTATTTTGTCATATATATATATATATATATATAGAGAGAGAGAGAGAGAGAGAGAGAGAGAGAGAGAGAGAATATAAAGTGTTATCTTTGTAATATCTTACACAACTTTGAAACTCTGCATATACTTGTCCTACAGACATGAAAAATATAGGCTGTCTATAGAGAGTGAAATATCTACCTTTAAATGAACCAATTAAATTAATCTAAATTAAAACAAATATTCTCAGGTTATGTAATCCATATGAAACATGCATATAGCACTACTGTGGAGATGATGAGTCAGTGTGGCTGACTTTATCTCTTAAGCCGAAAGCAAAAGAAAGCACTAGTTTAGTTTATCAATAAATTATTACAACATTATTGCAGTCTCCTTGCCGTTTTCCCCTGAAATATTAATTAAATATTATATCTGCCGGTGCACTGTGGCAAGCTTTTTTTCGCATTAATTTAGCAATTAAAAGCTCATTATTATGATTTATATGGTTTATTAAACATGTGAATAATAGTTACCTTCTTGACAAAGTAACAAAATATATCCAAACAAATCAGTGAAAATTTTAATAAAGCTCAAAAAGTTTTTAGTTTACACATCTATTAGGCTATGTTTACACTAGTGCATGTTTGTTTTAAAATGCATAGCTCAGACAGAATCAAAATTTCTATAAATTTTCCACTAATTTACTGACAAGCACTAGCAGCTTCCAGCGCTGTCTGCCGGTATGTATAACGTTACATGCCTCTCTTCCACAATCGCTGTTCTGACTCATAGGACATAGCATATTTCAGCAACATTACATGGCCAAAATACACATTAGACAGCACTCGCTGGTGGTTTAAAGTGAGTTTTGAGTAAAAGCGGAATATAAATCTTATTTATTGTCTTATGTAGCTTGATACAGTGTGTATGAATGATCACGTAATACACTTTTCGTGTCATGTAGTATGAACAGAGGATGTCAAACACCAATTGATCTGTGTGGCGCCACTTCTTGTCAAACACACCTAGTGCTGCAGGCTTATTGGCTCACTGACGTTGACGAGATTAACATTTAAGGTATCGAAGTTTGGTACTGAATGGCAAGGCACTTTTTTCAATACTCAATGGTAGCGAGGCAATTCAGTCGGTGCCTAAAAAGTATCGAACTCGATACCCTGTGACGATAACCGCATTACCGTAATGAGATGCCGACCGCGGTGTTGAGGTCATCACCGCACTTTTTTTTTGTTCTTTTTTTTTTTTTGGTAAACTTACAGCAGTGCATAGGCTATATGGTGTGTGTGACCGTGGCGCCTGCAGGTGTACGGCTGTACGTACTGCGCATACTAGGCTATGATCGCTCAGACTGACCCAAGAAACGTCTGCCCGGCAAATATTTCAGCAGTTATTATAGGCCTACTTATTTCTGTTTATTTCGTTCGTTCGAACCGCTCTCTCACTGTTCCTCCATAGTCCCATCTCATAAAAATGCTATCGTTAGCACGATTTTCTGTTTCTATTTGGCATTCTATTTATATACGCACAAATTGACTTTCGCAGCATTTGATATGGTTAAGGCGTAGATAAGCCTACACACCTACTTCACACTCTTAATCACTGCGTTTTATATTCATGCCAAACTAAAAAGCACATATGCAGTGGCCACATCTCTCATTCAGCGCGAACATAGGCGCCGATCCCCCCCTGAGCACCCACGGAAAAAAACACAGATATTCTCGGTTCATTTTAACCAATAAGAAGTGGATTGTAGCTCGTACGAATTTATTCTCCATTCCATAGTTTATTTGAGGCAGGTTTTGGCGTTATTTAAATGTCAAGAGTGCATAGAGGGTACCAGCACGAATCTCTAGGCTTGCAGCGGGCTTGCTCCCCTATACAGAGATCGTGGCTATTGCGCTCCCAGATTTTATGTGTGCGCCCTCAAACTTTGTCCTTTGTACACGTGAATAAGTGTTTATTGTAAACAGGTATATATTAAATAATCTTATTTAGTGAAGCGCAGCCCTCATCAAAAGAATGTGTGTTGGTTACTAAGTAATGTATTTGCGAATGTTTACAAATGTTTCAAACGAGAGAGGCTTCGGCGATATCACTTGGATTTATTTTCCTTTCTGTCATTTTTGAAGATAAGAAGATTCTTATCTTCCGTCATACATTATTCGTTAACTTGTGTCACGCAGCCAAATAAAAAAAAATCGTTTAGGACTATTTATTGTACTCCTTTTAATAAATAGTCCTAAACTAAATTTAGGACATCGATGTTTTATTGTGTTTTCTCTCTATACAGAAGCGCTGCAGGCCCGTGATGACGATGTGTGAATTTATAGTTCTGATGCTTGTGCTGATATTTGCACATCTAGGGCCTACTAAATTCTCATTTATTTTAAATCAATTTTAAGGTTCTAATTTTTGACAGTTAACGATTAATGTTCTGGTAAACAAGCGTCGGTTGTCGGTCAGGAAAATGAACCGAAATAAACCGCATGCACTGCGTGCCCCTGACAAAAATAACTTCAAGTAGCCTAATATTTATTTCCATAACTTTGATGTTTTTTTTCGATATCTTTTGAGTTTAATAGAAATTATGGAACAGTTTTTGTCATCGTTTGTAGCTCATTTTTTGTACAATAAATTATTTAAAGTTTCAACAAGTTGCGTTTGGACGAGTGCGTTTATAACGGACTGTTACCCGAAAACAATGTCTAAAGAAATAGGAATCGAAGTTTAGCACAACACGCCAGAACTAAGGAATGTTGGGGCATGTTGAGCTCGGCTTGTTCTTTCTGCAGCTTTTTTAGAGTTCTTTTAATAATTTATTGGACAAAGAATGGGTTACAAAAACTGTTTAATAATTCCTATTAAACTCAAAAGATATCGAAAAAAAAACATGTTATCGAAATAAATATTTTTTTTGTTATTATTGTTAATATAATTTGCTGTTTTAATAATAACGAAGATTGCTTTATTATTATTATTCATTTCCATGTTTATTTACAAGCTGCACTCCTTATTGATCATAATAGCCCTTTCACACAAAAAGGGGAATGCGCTGCGCTATTAAACCCATTATTTCAATGGCTTGCGCTGCCAGGACGGTTTGTTGCTGCGTTGACCAAAGCGCACGTTCACCACTGGCGCGCAAGCTGCCTAGGGTGGGGGGATGCGATTAACCGCCAAACCGCGATATTTGTTGCTTCTTCACCGCGGTAAGAAAACATCCCATACCGTCACAGCCCTAGATACCCAGCCCTACTAATAGTCAACTAGTGCTTAAAATGAACAACTACTAGTCGACCAGAAAATTTTTTTGTCGAGGGCAGCCCTAATAAAACCATAGAACTGCCCCAAACTAAGAAACATGTTAAAGGGGACACTGGATGTCCATTTTCCACAAGTTGGTGATTCTTTAGGCTGTTCATGAAATGTCTACAACATACTTTTACCTTATCAAAAACAGCTCTGTTCACAGTGACCCATTTCGTGCATGTCTCTTTAAATGATAATGAGCTAATGCTTCTAATCCATTTATTCAGCATTTTGTTTTGCTTAACCAGCAAAAACAAAACGAATCCACGAGTCCTCAGTGGCTCTGATGTTGGGAGAAAATAAAGACTCTTTTGTTCACTTTTACACCCAACTACAAAACACCAGCATTGCTTACGAAACATTGTCGTCGCTACAGCTGCGCGAGCACAGAGAAAATGGTGCAGAGCATACAACTGGCTGAGGGAAGAAATTTGATAATACTGGACAGTCCGTCAGCGGTTGTGGACGGGGCTTGAGCAATATGACATCATAATTCTCAGAAAATCAAAACAGCTTGATAACTGAGACCGTGTACGTTTTTTGGGGATTAAAAAAAAGGAGTAAATGGATTTTTTTTTTCACAAACACGTAAAAGTGAATTTTGCATCCAATGTCCCCTTTAATAAATTTTAACTCCCTTTTTATTATTTTCAAATAACTATACACAGATGTCACCCCCACAATGTAACCAAGAGCCAAGATAGTGGCTCACCCTCCAGACAACAGATCCTCCACAGGCCCGAGTGCGTTAAGGCCCCAGGGTCCTTCTTCTCCTTATTATGGGGATCCTCTTGTGTGGTGTTGGCGGTGCTGTTACAGATGAGCGCCCGCGAGTACAGCCAATAATCAGTGCCGATAGCCACCGTCATCAGGCCGAAGGATGCAAAAGCACCCACGATGGTGAGAAGGATCTGAATGCCCTTCTCACACACCATGCCTATGGGAGAGAGAGAAGTGGAAACATCACTGTCCATCTACCTTTCCTTCCATTTGTTTTCTTTTATATTGATAGAGAAGGAGAGACTACCATTAGCTGACTGGACGAGCTTACCTGACGGCGAGTTTCTGTCCTTCGACTCAATTTTGAAATCTTTCTTTTCCTCGTCAGATGAGAATGTGCTGTCCCTTCAATCCGGGCAGCATCCATCGACTGTCCTCGCACACTCCTTTTCTCCTTCCTGCACTCGTTTACTTCCCGTTTCTCTGCTGCTCTCACAGGTTAACCGCAATGGAGAAGCTTGTGTTGATGCCTTTTTGTGTGTATAGTCTTACTTTGTGTCACTTCTGGTCATTGCTGATAAACCTGGAGATAGATAAGTAAAGAGAGAGAGACTGAATTCTACTGCAACTTCTTTGCTGCAAAAAAAAAAAAACTGTTTGGGGGAACTTTGGCAAGGAGTGTTTCTAAAGAACTTGGGGAAAGAGGAGCAAAGGCAGGTCTCCACTGTTACCATAGTAACGCTGAATCGCAAAAGCATGGAGAGATGGGAGGGGGGCAGTGCTTTCATCCCTTGGGACGAGATAAGGGAATAACTGACAAACATGCAATTCAGCAACATTACATGAATTGGATCATTGCAATGAGTCTGTAGAGACTCCCTGACCAAGCAGGAAGAGAAATGTTACCTCACAGCGCTGGATGTTTTATGTTAACCACACCTATATGACACAGAGACGCTTGTGAACGCACACGCACAGCGAAAAACCTATAAAACCAAAGGACAATCGTGCAGTACGCATAATTTAGCAAACATAATTTAGCAGACATAATGCAGGGCTGCCTTGGCTGTTAATAATTTATAATGCAATATGGCACAGCCATCAAAATGGGTTAAACCCTGTTCGCATGGTGAGCCTCTGCAGTACAGATTTGTAGCCCTCATAGAAAAATCCCTTTTGAGTGAAGCATGGATGGAAAGTCTGAGCCGTTTTATATTGTGTCAGTGTGGCAGAAAAAAAAATGAACACAAAAACATTGTAAATGTGGAATTTTGCATGTGGGAATGCAAACAATTAGATAAGCTGATAGACTGCAAATACAAAAACAGCACAAACAAGCAAAATATGATCTGTACACAACAAACCAATTTAATACAACATAAGTTATACAGTATGAGTTATTATAAGTATGACCATATTTTTGAATACTCATACAGTATATGAACACATGGATACTTATCACAGAAATATATAATATACTAATATACTGAAGAACCTTAATTTAATGTAATTGCAAATAACAGAAAAATGTATTATAGTATTAAAATGTATTAAATGAAATGTAACCCTTTAACTGTCACTCCCATTTTTGAACATAGACGTGAAAATGCAGTGTTTTTTTTATAATACATGAACGAAAACATTTTGTAATATGATTTTGATGTACATTTTCCACCGTAATGCAATGTCTGATTTTAAAATGGTTTTCAAATGATGAATTTTGAGATTTTAAGTTTAAGTGATATATAATTTCTTATGATTCCTAAAGTGTGATACGGAAAAAAGCAGCAAAGTTTTGTGACAAAGGTCAGAACTCCTGTTATGAAATAGATTTCTGAGGTGCACTCTTGTCATAAATTAATCTAGAACTACATAATTTGTAACACAAAACAATGGTAAAATATCTATTTAAGAGTCTTAAACCTTTCCAACGATATATAGTTTGTCTTGATTAAATTAAGATTTATTTGTAAAATGGTGAAGTAAACTTAGGCGTCCCACAGAGGGGACGGGTGACAATTAAGGGGTTAATTATTACTTTTTTTTACCCATTTTAGTAGCATTTAGCCTTTAATCTTTAATCTTTATATGTGATTTCATAATTACTTCTATAGTCTTTGAAATATGGTTAACGTATACTGCTGTATATACCGACAAGGATTTATTATAAACTAAAATATATATTTTAATGTAATTTCCACTCATACTTGTACTTTATGTGTTTACATTTATTTAATACACTACGAGTCAAAAGTTTTTGAACAGTAATATTTGTAATGTTTTTTAAAGAAGTCTCTACTGCTCAAGAAGCCTGAATTTATTTGATCCAAAGTCTATTTGAATATATTTTAAAATGTTTTTTTTCCCCGTGATTTCTTTATTATGACTTTTAATCAATTTAAAGCATCCTTGCTAAATAAAAGCATTACTTTCTGTAATTTCTTTCAAAATAAATAAATCAATCAAAATAAATACTGACTCCAATATTAGCATATTCGAATGATTTCTGAAGGATCATGTGACACTGAAGACTGGAAAACAAAGTTCAAATAGAAAGCAGTTAATCTAAACAGTAAAAATATTTCACAATATTACCGCTTTTGCTGTATTTTTGATCAAATAAATGCAGGCTTGGTGAGCAGAAGAGAATTCTTTACAAATATTACTGACTGGTAGTGTATATTATAATAAATATTTTGTAATTACACATTTGTAGTGAAGAATCTGCAATTTAGTATGTTTAAAATATATTATCTTTAAATTTAATATTAAATACCACACTGCAGTTCAAGTTATAATCAAATACTTATACTTTAATACATTAGTCTACACATCAAAATAAGTGCACTGCTTTAAAACATGACAAATGATTACAGCATAATGATTTAAATGGTACTTTAAAGTAAAACATTTCATTTGACATGATGATAAAGTGTATTATAATGCATTAAGAAATGAGAGTGTTCTCTCTTTAAGAACACTTAAGTGGCCTTTATTTAATTAATATTATATTATCCGCAAGTACATTTTTTAAAATATACAACTGCACATGTAATCAGATCAAAAGAAGCATACATTCCCTTTTATTTTTTTAAAAGGGAAAACTAGTCTATTATCTACAATGGTTTCTATGACCACAGGTAAGGGTAGAGGTATTAATCAAAAAAACATAATGACAAAATAACTTGATAAAAGCAGATGGAAAAGATGAAAATCTCTCATTTAATCTTTTCACCCAGTGAAGTAATGAAGTTAATTTTGATCAATACAAGGAATCTGGGAATGAAACTGAAAAATGGAGACAGAGACAACAGCCTGTTTCCGCACTCTCAGTGGAGTCTCAGCAGGGAATAAAGCATCATGTGACATTAACCTGTGTAAACTGGGTCCAACACTTCATTACTACAGCTCCTGTCTCTGCCAGCAGTCCTTGTCACAAAGTCACATTCACAGATCACAAACGCCTCTTCTCTAGCCACTGATTAATGGTGCTTTATCAAATCGCCAGTCTTAAGAAAGCTTTAAAAAAGCAGGTTGCCAAGCAGCTAACTGCACTGCAGCACTATTGTATACTACTAACTAATGTTCTACCTATAATAACTTATACTAAAAATATATTACTAACTAATACTAATACCGGTTACACTTTATTTTAAGGGGTTCTTGTTACAGTGTAATTATACCTTTAAGTACTAAGTGATATTAATTAACTACATATACTTACTATATGGATAGGGTTAGGATAAGGGTTTGGTTTAGGGTTAGTTGCGTGTAATATTGCATAATTTGTTGTTGTTGCTATAGTAGATACATGTAACATACATTTACATTTACATTTAGTCATTTAGCAGACGCTTTTATCCAAAGCGACTTACAATAGAAGCAATCAGAGCAACAAGAGAGCGACAGTGCATAAGTGCGGAGGCAAATTTCAGTTAGATAAACACGATAAGCCTTGCAAGGGTTTTTTTTTTTTTAAAAGAGTAGGAAAGTGCTAGTGTCAATTGGTCAAGTTCTGGCAAAAAAAGATGGGTTTTTAGACGTTTTTTGAAGATGGCCAATGACTCAGCTGATCGAATTGAGATGGGTAGGTCATTCCACCAGCTGGGAACAGTCCACAAAAAGGTCCGTGAAAGTGACTTTGAGCCTCTTTATGTTACCCTAAATATGTTACCCTAATAACATATTTATTTCATTAAAAAATGCTTAGAGAATGCAGGGAAGGCTTACAACAATTACAGTAATATTTGATATTCTCTACATCTAGCACTGTATGCACTACAGGTGTACTATGAACTATAAATCTAATATGCACTATACATTTACTATTGCACTACGAATCTAGTATGCAATAACTAGAAACTACTACCACACTGTAAAGTACATTAAGCAGTGTGAACTACCATATTCAATGCTCTATAAATTTCGTTCCTCTGAATGATAATTAACAAACCTGTGCCCTGAGAAATATGATAAGATTCTAAAATGTACCAATTAGGTACTAATATGCACCATTTAGGGGTAGATAAGGTGCAAAGATGTCCCTATTGAAAAAATACTGTCCCAGCAAAAGCTTTTGTACATTTTTTCCTGAGAGTGTATGATATACAATAGTACACACTGTATTATATATACACACTAGCATTATACAGCAATCTTAATAAAAGTTTTTGAACAGTAAGTCTCTTCTGCTCACCAAGTCTGTATTTATTTGATCCAATGTACAGTAAATACAGTAATTTTTTTTTATATATTTTTACTATATAAATAACAGTTTTTTATTTGAATATATTTTAAATTGTAATTTATTCCTGTGATCAAAACTAATTCAAAGCAAATTCTAATATGCTTTTTATTATTATTATTATTATTATTATTATCAGCATTGAGTACATTTCTTTCAGGATTCTTTGATTAATAGAAAAATCCAGAGATTAGCATTATCTGTTTTCCATTTAAGATAATTCTTCTGAACTTTCTATTCAAAGAAACCTGAAAGAAATCTACTGTTTTCAACATAGTAATAAATGTTTTTTGAGCAGCAAATCAGAATATTAGAATGATTTCTAAAGGATCATGTGATTGGAGTAATGATGCTAACAATTAATCTTTGAAATAACAGAAATGCATTACATTTTAAAATCTATCAAATAGAAAAAAGTTATTTTAAATAGTAAAAATATTTTTTGCAATCAAATAAATGCAGGCTTGGTGAGCAGGAGAGACTTCTTTAAAAAAACATTAAAACATTTTTAACTAGTAGTGCATGTGTATACAGTACATGTACACACTATTATGCAAATAATTTAATATTTTGTAGAAACCATGATACATTTTTTCAGGATTGTTTGATAAATAGAAAGCTGAAAGAACAGCATTTATTTAAAAAAAACAAAACAAAAAAAAACAGAACATTTATACTAATATAAATGTCTTTACTGCCACTTTTTGATCAATTTAATGCATTCTTACTGAATACAAGTATTTTTCCTTAAAACAAAATCTGTTTGGTGCTGTATGCTGTTACAAAGCACTGTAGACAACACTACTGTAAGTAGTGTACCTAACAACATAATATTGTGCATAGAGTAGCAAAAATACAAGCTTATCACCTTGCATGCATCCAATCAATCTCTACATATTTAATATACTGTACAATGTGTACTACTGTACGTTATTCAACACTAACCCAGCACACCTGGAATGATAGGAAAAAAAGGTCCAACAACTACTGAGCCAAAAATTGTAAAAAGATAATCCAGCACACTAACAATACTTGCTAAGTATAAACATTTATTATGAAAAACAATGTTCCTTCGTCAGACATATGTATACAATTAAAAATCAGACATATTTAAAGGAGACACTCCCAACCAATTAACAACATGTAGACCAATCAACAACTACTATGTCATAAATACCAAGAGCCCACAATATCCAATATCAACCCATGTTGTGTACCTCATTCGATGTCTATGTCCATTACTTCCTCACCAAATTAAAATGTGTTTTGCGCGAACAATTTTTAGCTGCCCATAGCATGAAAACATCAAAATTTAAAAAAAAATAAAAATAATGTAATGTAATGTTGCATATTTTTGGGACTACACAGTTCTTATATATATTTTGTTTTGGGGCATTTTGGGTAAATCTGGTTCTGTAGGGAAAAAAATAAAAATAAGAACCACTGCATTACAGCATTCACTGCTTAACAAAACAGCATTACTTCTCCTCAAAAGAAAAATTATAACATTCCTCCCACAAAAACAGTGCCAAAAGTGTTACTGATTAATAATAGGCCATCAGTTTTTGCAGTTCACATGACTGCCCACAGAATGCCAGCGAGAACTGAACAGCCTTGAGGGGTTTAACTCCACCTCTGCAGGCCTCAAAACATTAACTGAGGCAGTATGAAATACACAGTTCTTCTATATGTCAAACTAATCAGCCTGAGAGCCACTCACAAGACAGTCGACAGCTTTTAGTGTCTGTTTCTGCATGATGCCTCTGCATCAAAAAAAAAAAAAAAAAAAAGAGCATCAGACCGAGAACCACACACATAACATGAAATAAAGCAGATCGCCTCTGTGTTTCCACAATCTGCCACGTCCATTTGTGATAAATACATATAAACATATGGCCTGGCATATCGCAAAAAAAACACATTTATTTACATCTATTTATAATTGCACAGGGACGAGAAAAAACAGCAGATCTCTTGGTCTCATGAGACTGTCGTGTAATCAGCCACAATGGTGCTTCCATTCATAAATTTCACAGTTATTGCTGCCGTGTGAGAATTGATTTACAAAGCTTGAGGGGAGGAAAAGGGACAAAATAACTCATTTCCCCCAGATCATTACTTCCTCACCATACATTCGACATGTCAAGATGTGTACGTCGGGTAACCGATCAAAATTACAGACAATTAATAAACCATTCAGACAAATCATGTCATGACTGTGAAAGGCGAAGCCGTAATTATGGGAAACGCGTCCAATTATTATGACTCGTGAATCAAAATAATTAGCACATAAGTCCCTGCTGCAATCATGACAAAGAGCGTCAATTATGACCTCTTTTGCACCGTTCGGAAGAGAGGGAGAATGTACGTGAGACACAAGCAGATGAAGAGAGAATGGACATAGCAGAAGCAATGTAATAGCAGAGAGTCCGAATAAAATCAAAGGAAAGCAAGCGCACTGAAGTTGGAATACCTTTGTGAAAGGAAACACTTGAGTGATTCACTTTGAAAAGCGAATAGCATTATACATCAAATGAACGCAGTGAAAGACTACCTTCACCGTTCGGTTTGGATGAATTCATAGCTGCTGCTGCAGCATCATCGTCATGCTGAGGGTGTGAGACTGCACTGAGCCCAGAGATGACATCGCTAATGAAGGATTAGAGTGTAACACCTGAGCTCTCGTTCCCACACACCCCTTATAACACCTCTCACATTCCCACTGCTCTCATTGGGTGTATATCTGCCAGCCTCACCTACAATGTGCCCCAGCTGCACACAAAAATGACATGTGTTGCCTTTTCACATACCTCATGAATGTGTCTTCTGACTGCGTTTTGACACATGTTCCTCTAGTTTTAAAGAGATAGTTCACCCAAAAATTAAATTACCACATGATTTACTCACCCTCAAGCCATCCTAGGTGTATTACTTTCTTCTCTCAGACGAATACAATCAGAGTTATGGGTGTTGAATGGGTGTTACATTGTGGTCCAATGCTGGGTCCAATGCTGTTTTTTGCATGTTGAGTTATTTACACTGTTAAATTCTCATGCTAAACATGACCGGGTTTCTTACAAGTTTCGGAAAGTTTTTTTCGAACATGGCTCTTCATGACATCATGAAGGGTGGAACTCCTTGTATGGGCATTTCTCCTGGAAGAGCGTGCATGAAGCATGTGGATGGGTGCACTCTTGCTATCGCTCTTGGTATCACTCTGACCAGAGCGATAGCAAGAGCGCGGCCTTCAGCTTGCTTCATTTGGCTGCACTGCTGAATGAGACTCACTCGGGAAGAATGTCTCTAAAGAAGTATGGTTTTGTTTGTAGGGCAAAGACAACCTTGCTCAGCTTCCCAAAGAACCCAGTGTTACACGAACAGTGGATGCATTTCGTTTTTCCAGGGCAGAAACAGTTTTTCAAGTGTGTTTGTTGACGAACAGTTTGACGCCAGTTTGACTCTAGATTTGCACATCGTTTGATACTGAAAAGTGGAGTGGCATGAATTAGAAGAACAGGAAGTAGGGGTGTGCGATAATATTGCAACTGTTGTTTTAACGATGTGTGATTTCACATTATCAAGTATATAGCGAAAAGCAAACAAAACATCTACAGATTGTATGCATGCATTACGGGATGAAGACTAGTAAATTAAGGTTAAACTAGTGCGTGTTCACATTTAGAGTGTGTTCTTTCACTGCATGAGTCTATTATATGCATTTACATAATTCAAGATATGGGGGCCAGAAAATTGATATAGTTAATCAATATCACATGAAGAGTGCTGTTTTTCTCCAAAAATCAGCATGATTACAAATGTGATATTAATTTTATACAAAAGTTCAATAAACGAGGTAAATATTAAAGGCTTATGTTTTAGACACTATATTTCCTGTTTTTCCTATTGGCGATTTTAATTTCACAATTAAGACCATAGCATGCATAATAAATAAAATAAAAAAATGTATATCTTAAAATGTAGCATACAGTGCTGCTCGATACATACAGTTTGCAAACCCTTTAGAATTTTCTATATTTCTGCATACATGTGAACCAAAACATCATCAGATTTTCAAGTCCTGAAAGTAGACTGTAACAAGGGGTCAATGGAGTGGAGATCTATACGCAACTTTATTAATAACCAAACATGTGGTACAACAGGCAAGGTCAATCGACAACAAACAGGAATAACGGAGGCAGGGCTAAAGAGTAGTCAGTGTCCAAGCAATAGGTCAAGGCCGGCAGCGAGCAACACAACGATAGTCCGATAAACCGGCGAGGGGTCAAAAGGCAGGCGGGAAACAATCACAGGACATTAAATAAACAGAGTCAATAACAGGAAATCAAACATGGGGAAAAGCACTCAGAAATGTAGCCGGGGCAATACAACACTTCGCAAGGAACTAAGTGTGATAATGGCCTATTTATAGTCTGAGTGTGATGAGGGGAAATGGCCGACACCTGTGCAGGTGATCAGCCAGGAAAAGGGGTTATGGGAAATGGAGTTTGTGACAGAGTTCAGAGTTTTTAGTGACCGTTCCCTCTGGTGGTGACAGGAGGGAACCACAGAGGCTGATTCGTGACATAGACAAAGAGAACCCAATCAAACAAGTGTTTATTTATTGAGAAAAATGATTCAGAGTTACATATCTGTGTGTTGCAAAAGTATGTGAATTGGGGGACTGGCAGTTAATTTAAAAGTGAAATTAAAGTCCATCTGTGCAGATGTGTTTTCAGTCAGTGCAATGACTATCAATTGTCAGTACGTGACCCGTTTTATTTAAACAACAGGGATCTATCAAAGTCTGATTATGTTTGTGGAAGTAAATCATGTCACGAACAAAGGAGATTACTGAAGACCTCGGAAAAAGAGTTGATGTTGCTCATCAGGCTAGAAAAGGTTATAAAGCCATCCCTAAAGAGTCTGGACTCCACAAATCCACAGTCAGACAGATTGTGCACTATTACCTTCCCGAGAAGTGGTTGACCAACGAAGATCACTCCAAAGCAGAATGTGTAATAGTCTGCGAGGTTGCAAAAGTTCCGAGGGTAACTTCTAAGCAACTAAAGGCCTTTCTCACATTGGCTAATGTTAATGTTCATGAGCCCAACATCAGAAGAAACAAGAGAGTGGCGTTAAGAGTGTAAGCTCTGGTTAGAAGTGACGAATGTGGAAGCACAGAGGAGAGAGCAAAACACCACAGCGGTCATGAATTAGAAGTACAAATACGATAGAAGTAGGAGGAAATAAGCCAAGAGGAAACTAGTTTTCCTCTGGTTCCTTTGCTCCTGTAAACAAAACTTGGTTCTCTTGTAAACCTACGTATGATTTATAAGGTTTTAAATATGGATGTTTTTCTCACAAAAATACATCTATTCACTTCAGAAGGCCTTTATTAACCATCTGGAGCCATGTAGAGCACATTTTATGATGGATGGATGCACTTTATTAGACTTCAAAATCTCAACAGCCATTCACTGTCATTATAAAACTTGGAAGACCAAGGACATTTTTAATACAACTCCGATACATTCGTCTGAAAGAAGAAAGTCATATACACTTAGGATGGCTTAATGGAAAGTAAATCATGAGGTAATTTTCATTTTTGGATGAGCTATCCCTTTAATATAGTTATTACATTACATAATTATTTACATTGATGGTCTTAGAAAAAACATTTTGCTTTTCTTTCAGATGTTTTGTGGACATTTGTTTTGTGTGGATATAATCATACATTCATTAATTTTACGACGGCGAATACACAGAGCACATGAAAAATGTTTACGTTGTATGCGACTGCCACTAGAAATGTAATTATTGTATGTATGCGCATACAATACAGTTTGCAGGTTTACCTGAAATATTTACCTGATTATACCACAATAACAGAGAAGAGTAAACAATTGGCTGCATCAACAAACAGAAAACACTGGAAAAATTGTGGCAAATGTACACTGTCTGTGTGATCATATTTTCTGTCCTTCCAAAAGCAACTTTACAAAGGCAAAACTAAAGCAAGTTACTTCAAAACTCTTGAATATCTTTCAAAGTTTTTTGCAAATCTAGTTGTTATTTTATCATTGAAAGTAAACATGACCTTGTTTTAAAAAAAAAAATGTGCGTCCTTTTTTGTTGAAGTAGCATAAAGTCAGCCAATCAGATTAGAGCTTGCCAGAAAGAGGGAACGAGTCTGAGTGTGCCATCTGAGGCTGAGAGACTAAGGTTAGGCTGACATCTGTGTTCATTTTATACTACAAACACAGACATCCTAGAAGAGACATCAGCGAAAATGAAATGCTGTGTTTATTTCAGATCACGTTTTCCCCTAAAAAAAGGTGAATGTAATCTTGCCTATAGTGTGCTTCAAGACAATACTGTATTTTCATAATTAGTCATTTAGCTGACATTCATTTAAAATAATTTTTGTTACATATACTGCCCCTTCATGCAACCTTGGGTTAAGTGGCTTTCTCAAGAGTAAAATAGTGATAGTGGTTATAGTTCATGGATCGCCCCTTCCACAATCTTCCTCTCACGAGCAGCCATGCTCTACTACACCACATTATCAGCTGACATGACCAATATTATGAAGGATAGAAGGGGTAACTCTGTGAGAAGAGCGGTGATGAGCCAGCAGGCACTACATTTATACTCTATCAGAGGGGTGGCAATTTACATAATATCAATATGCATAGACATGTAAGGCTTTCAAGAAGAGGTCACCTTAAAGATTCAACAGTAAAAAAACAGCACAGAGCACAGGATCACTTAATAATACAGCGTCTATTTAACCCCCATAACAACACAGTAAACAGCCAAATCATGCCTAGATCTACTGTTAATCAGGCAAAAACTAAACCTAAACTGGCCCCACATAACAAAATTTGATCATATACAGGCCATTTTATAGAATGAATCAGAGTTGGACATTTTTCCACAAATTTTGTATGACATTGTGTAATATCCGTGGTACACATTTCTAGTAATTGAGTTAATTGTCATATTGTATTTTCAGAAAGTTTTGGAATATTTGTCCTCTCCCCAAATTGGTCACTACCAAAACACATCAATATAAAATTTAACAAGAAGGGTGGGTTATATTGACCTATTAAGATTGTGGTATTTTGTTTCAGAAAAGGTTTCAGAGGTAAATCAATAACAGTTACAATTTGAACAATTATTCAAGTGTGATTTATGAGATTTGTTGCATTTTGAATTCAATTTTTCTTTGTAAAAGGCAAAAAGTTGATCATACTGATTTCAAATTAAGGATTTAGTAGTTTGAATATACATTGAACCAAACACTATCATAAAATCTTAGTTGATAATTCAGTATACTTTATTTCTGACAAAACATCCAATGTTTCGGTTGTGACAGTAATCACATCACAGAATTTTAACCCACGTACTAAAACACTACAAAAACATACTAAAATACAAAAAACAAATTGCATAACTGTACTAAAATTTTGTTTATTTCCCCCAAATAATGATAATGTGTTCCTTTTTGTCACTACCGAAACAATGATGTCTAAATCGTGACTGTAGTGACAATTTTTTGGGATGGTTGGCAATCACAGTTCTGAACAGCTGTACACATTTTAAAGCTAAATGTTATGGAATAACTCTCAAAAAAGTGTTTAATTATAGAAAAATTGTGCTCTGTAGTGACATTCTTTAAAAGTTAATTCTTTTTAAGTTACACAGATTTTTCCAGACTTTTAAACATATTTACCTCAAAATTATAGGGCCTGACACATAAATATCCTGATCATAAATGTAGGGGTGTAGTTAAAATCAGTCTCAGCCAATGGACTAAATGTTTCATGTTTCGATAATGACATGAAAATGTGGGACACATTTTTTTCTACATGCAGTTTCATAATTTACTTCACTAATTCAGTTTTTTTACAAAATCAAAAAGATATTTTTAAAAACAACAATGGAATAAAATGCAAAATTTATTTTATCTAACTGTCACTCCTATTTTTTAACATAGACATGAAAATGCAGTATTCAAGCTTTTTTAATTTTTTATAATTCATGAACGAAAATATTTGGCAATATGATTTTAATGTACATTTTCCACAGTAATGCAATGTTTGATTTTAAAATGGTTTTCAAATAATGAATTTTGAGATTTTAAGTTTTCAAGTGATATATCATTTCTTATGATTATGAAAGTCTTTTTGTGACAAAGGTCAGAAATCCTCTTATGAAGTAAATTTTTGAGGTGCACTTTTGTCATAAATTAATCTATTACTTTTCCTACAGAATTTGTAACACAAAAAATAGTCGAATCTGTTTCTATTTAGATATCTTAGACCTTTCCACAATATATATTTTGTCATGATTAAATTAGGATTTATTTGTAAAATGGTGAAGTAAACTTGACATGACAATTAAGGGGTTAAGGGGTTAGGGGTTTGGGATAGCCACCTCCCAACTGCAAGTACCCACTAAATGATGATTTTATATATATTAAGCATATTGATATAATAACCTGCAGCAACTCTATACAGGTGGAGCTGGGGAGGAGGAGGGTTTTAGAAGAACAATGAAAGCATGATGCAAAATTCTCTAGTGAATGCAAGCCAGCCATTTAAATTTAAAGCAGCAAGCTCATTGGCTGTGTATGCAACACGAATCAATCAGCTTGTGCCAATAGTTGAATATCATTGGTTTGCGTTAATCCTGTGCCATTTAGAGTTTCAGAACAGAACTTGGCATGAACTTGATCAAAAGTGACAAGACTGTGTAAAAGTTACAGTTACAAAATAATTCTATTTCATATTAAAGATATAGTTTTTAATTATTCAAACAATCCTTGATTTTTTCCTCAAGGTTCCACGAAAAAAATTAAGTAGCGCAAGCATTTTTACTATTTTCAATAAGAATGTTTCTTGAGCATCAAATCAGTACTTAAAATGATTTCTCAAGGATCATGTGACACTAAAGAATGGAGTAATTGTAATCCAGTTTCACAATATGACTGTTTTTACTGTATTTCTGATCCAATAAATGCAGCCTTGATTATCAAAACATTGAATGGAGGTACTGAACATAACATGTGGCTTTCACCAAAAGAGAACTTTTGCAATATATTACAACAAGACCAAATTAAGCAATTAGACAAATGAATCACACGTCTCCTAACATTCAGACAAACAAGCAAGCGCAGCTAAGCTTAATTCCCCACCAAGGAATATATCACACCTGCACTCACATTATTTTAAGAGCATCTGATAGGTGTTTGAATAAATGATACAGTAGCAGTGTATGAAAGTGAGAGCATTTCTGCTCAGGGATAATCCCTCTAATACGTTAATAAATCCATGGCTCTTTTATTTTTAGTAAAGTTCTTTTCAGATGAACTTCAGACATAAAGATCATTCGCCGTGAGGCAGTTGCTCAATGAACGATGAACAATAATATAGTTGCAGTTATGCTGCTGTATCCTGTGTAGGAAGCTCGGAGGAAGAGAGCAAGTGAGGATATTCATTTCGTTTGCTTAACCTGGATGTCCGTGTCTCCTCCCACAAGCAATTAACAGAGTCTCTAAACAAGCTCCATTACCTTGTTTCGTAATTCCTTTTGAGGATCAGACAACAAATGTACGAACTGACTGAATGAATCGTTTTTTTCTTGCTTACAGCTTGCTATAGGTTCTGTTTGATGACTATGCATGAAGGGAACAAATGATCACAGTCTGTCTCGTCTGTATTTAAGGTAGAGGATTCTCCTTCCATGAAAGTTTCAGTCCCAGATGGGACTGATGAAAGGGAGAGTTAATTATTACAGCTCTAAGGACAAGCCAAAAGCCTCTGTGTAAGTTGTTCGGTTTGAATTCACATTAATATGCAATCCAACAATCTTCAAGTCTTTTAATGGAATAAAATGCAAAATTAATTTCAAAATAATTTTCATAAGTTGAAATTTAACCCTTTAACTGTCACTCCTATTAGCATAGACATGAAAAAGCAGTATTCAAGCTTATTTTTTTTATAATTCATGAACGAAAACATTTGGTAATATGATTTTAATGTACATTTTACATGGTAATGCAATGTTTGATTTTAAAATGGTTTTCAAAGAATGAATTTTGAGATTTTAAGTTTTCAAGTGATATATCATTTCTTATGATTATGAAAGTCTTTTTGTGACAAAGGTCAGAACTCCTGTTATGAAGTAGAGTTTTGAGGTGCACTCTTGTCATAAATTAATCTATTACGTTTCCTACAGAAATTGTAACACAAAAAAATAGTAAAATATCAATTTAGATATCTTAGACCTTTCCACGATATATAGTTTCTCATGATTAAATTAGGATTTATTTATAAAATGGTGAAGTAAACTTAGGCATGACAATTAAGGGGTTAGGGGTTTAGGATAGCCACCTCCCAATTGCAAGTACCCACTAAATGATGATTTTATATATATTAAGCATACTGATTTAATAACCTGCAGCAACTCTATACAGGTGGAGCTGGGGAGGAGGAGGGTTTTATAAGAACAATGAAAGTGTGATGCAAAATTCTCTAGTGAATGCATACCAGCCATTTAAATTTAAAGCAGCAAGCTCATTGGCTGTGTATGCAACACGAATCAATTAGCTTGTGCCAATAGTCGAATATCATTGGTTTGCGTTAAGCCTGTGCCATTTAGAGTTTCATAACAGAACTTGATCAACAATCTTCAAGTCTTTTATGCTCACCAATCCTGCATTTATTTGATCAAAAACACATTCATATTGTGAAAAACTGACTGCAAAAAAAAAAATGTTTGTTTCTTTATTAAATATCACTATTGGCATCCACTGCTTGAAAAAGACATCAGTCATCTGTTCCAAAATGGTTTAAAATTAGTACTATTGCATCATTGCACTAGGGTGAAAGTAGGCATACTGCAAACAGATGTTGCCTGACTCATCTGATGTCACTGTCTGTTAAAAAGCCACACGAATGTAACCGCAAACAGGACCTTAACCACACTGACCATAAACAATCTACATATGATACAAAAGCCAACTTCTATTTCTGTTTTATAGTGTAAACATCCATCACAACTCTTTTGCTGGCGTTGTGAGGATACAGCTTTGCCATAGACAGCATTGATCGGGGGTATGAGGGGTCACTTCACTCCGCTTTGTTTGTCTGCTGCAGTATGACTGTTTTAAAAGCTGTATTTGGAACAAGTGTGCCTGGAAAAGTGTCACGACTGACACAACGTGCACTTCATGGGATGGCGAAGAGAAGCCAATTGCGAAACCAATTCATGTCCAAGGCTTCTTCTCGTAAAGATAAAATTGGTCATTTATGTCTGAAGCGTTACAGCCACACGACTCCTTATTTTTATAGTTCACTCCTCTAAATTATACAGAGAATAAAGGAGATAATCTCAGTCAGGGGTCTGCGCTTTAATAATTGCAAGAAAAGCCATCCGCTGGGGTTTCTTTTCCTTTGTTGTATTCTGAAACGCTCTGGGCTCCTGTATGGATCGTGGGAAAATGGTGTTGGTACAGCAATGCTGACACAGGACTCTTCAGAGTATTACATAATTGTGATCCCAGGAGACACAATCTGCTTAAACAGAATCCTCCAAAGGAGAGCGATACAACCTGAGTCCTGACCAGGTGCTTTCTTTCATTAAAACAGTTCTGTGTGGTCAAAGGCCACGTAAACGATGGGGGCGCATCTTAGGCTTCCTGCGAGCACACAAGCATGCTGATTAAGGTTTCTGTGCCAAAGCCAAACACTGGTATTACTAGCTTGCGCTGTGATTTTGGTCTCATTTATTCTTTTTTTTTTTTTTTTTAAAGGTAAACACACTAAATAAGACACATATTGTTACTATCTTCTGAGTAAGTGAAATAAAAGGCCAGGTGAATATTGTTACACATTCATAATGTGTGAGTTGAAAGGTTGCTTCCTAATTTAATTAGCGGTCTAATAAAGCCGGCTTTGTATATTGTGAAATGCAGTATGCTTTGGATAAAAATGATGCTAAATGCGTAAATATATTTCTAAATTAATTTATTTACAGTAAAATGACACAGTTGCCAGAATGTTCATGTAAAAATATGTTACAGGCATTATAGGTTGGCATTTTCGTAACAGTATTTTACACTTCTGTAAGGGATGTTCTGCTGCAATGTTAAATAAAGTATATAATGTTCCAACCTGTTTAAGATACTAATCATTTCATTTTTTTATCAAAATTTAACAGATTGCTACAATGGAGACCACATGATGACTTAAAGTGGAAGTTCACTTACAAAAATGACAATTTCCTGATAATTTACTCAGATCTTCATGTCTTTCTTTCTTCAGTCGCAAAGAAGTTTTTTGTGGAAAACATTCCAGGATTTTTCTCCATATAGTGGACTTCAATGGTGACCAATAGGTTGAAGGTCCAAATTGCAGTTTTAATGCAGCTTCAAAGAGCTCTACACAATCTCAGCCGAAGAATAAGGGTCTTATCTAGCGAAACGATCTATAATTTTCTTACAAAAATAAAACATTAATGGTAGGGCGTAAAACATCTAATTTTTTGTTCCAACTTCAAAATTGTTCAACATCGTTGTTTTACCTTTTTTCTAAAAAAATGTTACGCGTGCATGATTATGTAACGTGTGAGGTCGAACTAGTGCAAGACGAGCTTTTGTAGTTATAAAGTATATAAATTTGTATTTTTCCTAGAAAATGACCAATCATTTTGCTAGATGAGACCCTTATTTCTCAGCTGGGATCATGTAGAGCCCTTTGAAGCTGCACTGCAACTGTAGTTTGGACATTCAATCCGTTGATCCCCACTGATGCCATATGGTGAAAAATCCTGGAATGTTTTCCTCAAAAACCTTCATTTCTTTGTGAATGCAGAAAGAAAGACATGTACATCTTGGATGACATGCGGGTAAGTAAATTATCAAGAAATTTTATTTAAGTTCACAAAAATTGTAAAACAGCTACATGAACTAATAAACTGCAACATAAATCACTTAATGTATTTCTTACTAAATACAGGAGTAACAGTTGTTTGGCTAAAATCACAGTAAACATATATTTCTTAATGATTAGCCTAGATTATAAAACATTTTTTACAGTGCAGGCCTTCATCGTCTATCAGTGTGACAGGTGCATCTTCTCTGAAAATTGCCTAATGCTGAAATAGAGGCCTCCTGACAGCAAAAGCCATGTTCCTAAGGTCACATGGTGTGACTGAAAAGCATGGATCAAACATGCACGAGCGGGGCTGTGAAAAGGTCCACGCTCGTGATCAAGGAGATCAGATAAATGGTCAGGGTGAAGTGTGGGAGTTGACAGGGGGAGGCTGGGCGCTGATGCGAGCCGCAGTGCATTCATTAGAGGAGCCCTCCACCGACACCGAAAATGGACGCCTTTCTCTGAAAAAGCCCTCCATTCTCGCTTCAGAAAGCTGAAGGGACAGGATGTGTCCAAAGAGCCGCAACGTACAGACTTGCTTTGGAAGTATATCAGCGGTGTTTGTTTCATCGAGCTCCAGATAAGGAGAGTTTATGCTGCACATGCATAATGAATGATGCGCTTGCAGATGCACAATGAAGACGATTTCATTTATCATATTTCCCCTTTCCCCGCTTTAACAAACATTTGCAGAAACAACCAAATGCAGACGAAGAGCTTTGAGAAAATCGACAGCTGAGCTTGCAAGCTTGCAATTTGGCATCGATTGATTCCGCTCTTTACATTCCACATGGACACACATGCAAACGGAAACATCCAAACAGCCCCCAAAAAATCGCGAGCACACACGCAGACTACAGGAAATCTGAGATTATTGCTTACCAGTTTAGTTTGTCTCGTGTTTGAAGACCGTCGCACTCCCAAAGAGGAAGACGAAGAGAGATCATTGCATATCAAAACAAATTTAAAAAACGAGTTTAAAAAACAACAACAACAGAACTGAGGGTGCTGCGCGTCTCAAAAATCCTTAAAAAATGTCGTCAAATTATAATACAAAACAAGTTGCGAATGTGAATCTCTCTCAAGACAGATAGTATATAGGAGATATTCAACGCGCACACGTCCCCACGTCACTCGAGCACGGATTTGTCTAGAGCGCGTGTAGCCAATGCGTGTGCGCGACTGCGTCTCCCCCGCCCGCGCCGCAACCCTTAGCTCGCTCTATCCGTCCCTTTCCTTACCCCCCGAGTGTGTGTATGTGAGAGAGAGAGTCGTAAGCAACTTGTCGCATACCAAATCCTGACAGACTAGACGAAATATTCGCGCCATTGTGCTTTTGAAATTGAAGCGTTTTCCCAGACCTCATCTCCTGGGACACATAAGCCTAGTTGAGAGGGTCAGGTGTTGCCCGCATTTTGGGAACCAAATGTTCTCAGAATGACAGTACAATATGAAATACGCTGACTACGTTTACATGGACAGTTTTGCTTAAAACTTTACAGCATAAAACTTTGAAAGCTTTTCATTATTATCTATTGTGGAAGCCTTGCAGGTAATTTCTCTATTTATTTTATTTATTTAATTATCAGTATTTTAAGCAATTATTTAACCAATATATTGTTTTTGACTACAGCAAACAAGAACACAATGAACTACAAAAAGTAGATGATGAGGTACTTTATGTGTCTGTATGTTGATTTCATGCTTACTCAATAAATACATTTGTGCTGGGCAACAATTAATCGCGATTAATCACATTAAAAAAGTTTTTGTTTACATAATATGTGTGTGTGTGTCTTTATATACATAAATATACACAGTACACACACACACACACACACACACACACACACACACACACACACATAATATACATACAGTGTATATTTCGAAAATATTTGCATGTATTTACACGTATATATTTATATCATTTATATTTAATATAGAAACATAACATATTTGTCTTAAATATAGCCTACACATGCATGTTTAAATATCTTTTATTCTGAATGCAATTAATCGCAATTAATTGTTGACCAGCACTAAAATTAATTAATAAACTCTCATCCTAAAATGTTGTAGTTCAATAGTTTCTTAACTAAAAAAATTGTGTAGGATTTACTTTGAAAACTTTTCACTCAGAAATTGCTAGTAAATTACAAAGAAACACCAAGTAACACTGAATTAATTGTGAAATTTGTAAGTTAAAAACAAATAACAAAAAGTTACTGAAATGCCCTCCAACAATCTTTATTCCTTAGAAACTTAGAAATATAATTTTTATTCACCTTTTTTTTGGTTGCATCCATTTGTACATTTTATGGGTCTGGCGTCCAGCTATTTTCAGTTGTACAGACAGCTTATTTTGCTGCTTGATATTGCAAATTGGTGTCTCTTACCATGTTATTTTAATATATTATCTTAATTATAAACACACTGGTTTGTAGTGCAAACTGTTTCAATGTTTACTGCATGTTGATATTCTTCTCGTTATTTACAGGAATAAACCGTAAGTCTCACTCATAGACTTTCTGCATTGAAGAAAAAGGTGAATAGTGTGTTTAATATCGCCAAATATTCAGATTTATTCAGACATTAGGCATTGGTTAATTCAGATTTCTAAAAACCAGAATATTAGCTTAATCCGTTTATGGGAAAAGAGGTTTAAATGACATTTACATAATCGTAATAACCTAGATGTTGATATTATTCAGAATATGTGCATAAATGTTTAATAAGCATACCAAATAACGTCCTCTAAATGTAAAATTTGTGTGAGGTATAGGTTTATGGTAAAGTCTGGTAAAGCGCAACATATTGTCCTCACTGTTTTTTGCAG
Source organism: Cirrhinus molitorella (assembly GCA_033026305.1). Lineage (NCBI taxonomy): Eukaryota > Metazoa > Chordata > Actinopteri > Cypriniformes > Cyprinidae > Cirrhinus > Cirrhinus molitorella. The sequence goes on along the minus strand of CM065123.1, from coordinate 15,952,128 downwards.
GAGATGAGAGAAACAGGCATCTTGGAGATGATGTTAGTACCGCACTGCTAATGAAATGCAATGTTATCCAGCCTGAGAAAGAGCACTGAGTTCCGCAGAGGGAGAGAGAGACGGAGAGGGGGGTGTATGAAGGGAGGGAAGTGAAAAATGGCAGGTTGAATGCGACAGATGCCTCAAAATTGGCTTAGAGCGGGTGAGAGTCTATTTCTTATGCTTTCTGGCGTTTCAAAGATCAATAAACATTCCGTGTGTGTGTGTGTGTGTGTGTGTGTGTGTGTGTGTGTGTGTGTGTGACTCCCGGATGTGGATAAAATAATCTGAGGTCGAGTATAACGTGAAAGCGTGATGGGCAATCGTGTGAAAAGTCTATTCCCAGTTTTGAACCAAGTGAGGTTTTATTTTCTTTGGGCCTGTCATTGGACCGAGCTCGTGTACGCGCATGGCGTTGCCAAGATATCTTCCTCATTATGCAGAGTGTCAAATGACCAAACTCAGACATCTGCACAGTAGTAGTGAACTACGACCTTCAAAGGTTTTCTCGACCGATATTCATATTCATTTCCTCTCTCTCACTCACGCGCACGGAGCAGGGAATGGCTAATGCTGGGTGACAGCTCTTTCATGCAGTAATGTTGGTGAAAAGAGAGCTATATCCAACTCTTGACTGACACACACGGGCAGACTCCCCCACCCCCTCATATAAGCACACACACACACACACACACACACACACACACACACACACACACACACACTTATATTGGCTGTTTGAGATACTATATTAGTAGGAGAGGTGCACACACCTTAGCGAAAGGAATTACTTAAATGCGACTGTTATGACATCCTACTCAAACACAAACAAGCAGAGATAGAAATAGAAAGAGAAAGAGAGAGAGAGACAGTTTTGATCAATTGGACTGCACGCTTCCCTGAGGCAATGGAACGATGAACCGCAGAGCAGAGAAGCACTTAACAGTCCCAGTGCAGAAAATACACACGCAAATATACACACATTCACATTGCTCTGTCGTTTAATCCTCGAGTATGTGTTTTTTTTATGTTGGAATACATTTACTATTCCAGTGTAGTGCAAGAACAACTGTGAGGAAGAAATTCGTACCTTATTTCCCGAAAATGTTAACTCTTTGTTTTTGTGGCGGGATAAAATATTCTGTCAAACAGCCCAAAACAGCAACATTGGCTCAACCAAAGAAGTCAGTTTAGGGGCGGGGACATGCGTGTATTCGACCAATGGAAGACAAGGAGTGTGTTCAAGAAACTTGTTTGAACACGGTCATTCTTGAAATTCCGTTTCTTGCCGCTAGTGGCATATATACACACATACACCTTTTGCCTGAGTAACCGATGAGCGGCGCCATGATGGATTCTAACTTCCATTTGGATGCTTTCGTGTCCCGGTCTCCATAGAATTCTATGTTAAAATGGGCTAAAATGATCGACTGAATTGAATTTTTTTTCTATGGACAAGGCTGTGATGACGCATTTAATGGTCATCAGCATCGTAAATCCTCCAAAGTTTTTTATATTTTTATTTTTTAAAAAAGTATGTATGTACATTTATAACACTAGGCTATAATTTTTATTATATTACCTTTGCATCAAAAAAACAAAACAAAACAAATCAAAACAAAAACTAGTTAACGCTAATGCGAGGGTGTTTTTAATGCCGCGTCTATGGGAGGGACGGTAAATATAACATCGTTCTCTCTTCTTACTGCCGGTCTTTCTCATTTTTTTTTTCCTTTTATTGAAAGTCATGAAAACACTTTGGTCGAGTTTTTCTTTTTCTGCCTGAGCAAATGGGAATGCAAAAAATATATATTTGAAGAAACACCAGAGACCAGTAATGTAAAACACCTTTCTAGTCATGCAAGACTTAGCATTCAGAAAAAGGTGTATAGACTATAGGGAAATAACGAGAAGAATAACAACGTGCAGTAAACGGTAAAACTGTTCGAACTACAAACCAGTGTGTCCATAATTAAGATTATACATTAAAATAATATGGAAAGACACACTAATTTGCAATATCAAGCAGCAAAAAAACAGCTGGATGCCTAAGCCAGACAAATATAATTTACAAATGGCCGCACCCAATCTTACGGAAAAATAAGGTGGATACACTTCAGCTTATTCATCAATACATACTGTAATGCTGCAGTTTTTGTCCTCAGCTGCTTTAAAAGTTCTAGCTTTTTAGAACAGGATGGATTCTGATTGGCTGCCAATGTTTTTATCATTCATCACCTGGGAAAAGTCCAATTATTCCGTTCCTAACTGTTAAAACTGTGCTTTAGAACGATTTTAAAAACATCTTTGTCACTATCGTTTCGTTATATGGTCACTGGTGTGAGCGTGTTATAGTCATTCACAATAATGTTGTATAGTTACAGTATATTTATTTAGCAAAAAATTGTTTTAATTTTTTTGCCGCATGGTCTGCGTTAACAAGCAGCTTTGAAAGATTTCAGCACCACGGACAGCACCTAAAACTGCAGTTACAATACATCCTCTTAACCAGCAGAGAGCGCTGTGGGCGCTGACAATTTAAAATATGCTGTTTTTTTCTACATAATAAGATACATTAAGTAAAGAGTCTTACAAAATAAGAACATTTAAATGATTTTAATATAGTTTTTTTCCCAGTAAATTTGTCAACATTCTCCAGAAAGGCAGTGAACCAAATCACAGCCAAAACAGTACACAATATTTACACAAGAAATATTCAATATTTCTCAACTCTTTGAAAAAAAAAAAATCACTCTTATTTCAAATCCAAACAATATGTTCAACATTTTAAATTTGTTCAGTAACAAGTAATTCCCACTTTAGCATTTAATGATAATATTAACACTAAAACTAACGATTCACAGATTCCATGATGAGAAATAACTTAAGCTCAATAATATATATAGATTTTTTCTATCACCTATAGAAGTAAAGGCAATAGTTCTCTTATGTGCTCTAATGTGTGTCTAAATACATGAATTGTCAGTTCTGCTGTGTGCGATTGTCAAGTGTTCTGCATGAACCCTCATTCGATCCATTGCAGTTTAATATGCTACAGTTTCATAACATTCAGTCTTAAAAAGAGGCCTTTTGTAACAAACACTATTTTCACCTAACTTCCTTTTCTCATATAAAAAACTATATCTTGCCTTACATCATATTTCAGTTTCTCATTGTCTATGCATTATCTCAGTAAAAACAAACACTCTATAAACTTTCTCTTCTGTCTGCGTTTAGCATGGTGAGGCGCTCATGCGCATATGTGTGTGATAGTGTGGGGGCGGCACTGCAGTGGGCGCCGCAGACAGAGGCAGGGTCTGGGATGCTGCAGCTGCCCCGTGCGCCCCAGGGTGAAGGGGATGGTTGTGGGGGAATGGAGCTGCAGAACCTGGTGATGGCAGCTGGTATCCAGCTCCAGAGGTGGGGCTGGAAGCAGCGGTGATTCCCGGAGATGATGTGCTCGGCTGTTTGCTGATCTTCGGCGGGGGCTGGGGGTTCTGCGTGAGCTGGATGGAGATGTCGCTGGAGATCTCGGAGGCGCTCCGAGCGCGGTGGTGGGGAGGCCATGTCTCTGGGTGCAGGTACTGACCACTGTAGTCGCTGCCCTCAGATAGGCGGGGGCGATAGAGAGCCGGATGAGGCCGGTACATCTCCTCTTCTGCATAACGCTTCATAAAGAGATACACTGACATCACACCAGCACCCTGAGAGAATGAGAGAAAGAGTTTAACAGAGAGAAAGGATTCAAAACATCTAGTATATTGGACTAGGGTTGTAATATACTGTTAAAATGTTAATTATTTTACTAAAATAACTCTTCATATAGTCAACAAGAGAAAATAATAGTTGAATTTATAAAAAATAAAAAAATTCTAAAGTTTACATACTTAACATGTTTCTTAATACTGCAGTGTTACCTAAATGATTCACAGCTGTTTTTTTTTTTTGTTTTTTTTGTGTTTTTGTGATAGTTGTTCATGAGTTGTTTGTTTGTCCTGAACAGTTAAACTGCCTGCTGTTCTTCAGAAAAATTCTTCAGGTCCCACAAATTCTTTGGTTTTTCAGCGTTTTTGTGTATTTTAACCAACAATGACTGTATGATTTTAAGATCCATATTTTCACACTGAGGACAACTGAGGGAGTCATATGCAACTATTAAAGAAGGTTCAAATGCTCACTGATGCCTCAGAAGGAAATATGATGCATTAAGAAAGTTTTTGAATTTAAAGATAAGGGTAAATTTAACTTATTTTGTCTTCTGGGGAACATGTAAGTATCTTCTGTAGCTTCTGAAGGGCAGTACTGACTGAGGGCTAACTGAAAAAATATGATATTTAGGCAGAATAAGAAAAATGTACACATCCTTATTCTGTTAAAAACTTTACACCCCTGGCTCTTAATGCATCGTTTTTCCTTCTGAAGCATCAGTGAGTGTTTGAACCTTCTGTAATAGTTGCATATGACTCCTTCAGTTGTCCTGAGTGTGAAAAGATGAATCTCAAAATCATACAGTCATTGTTGGAAAAGGTTCAAATACACAAAAAATGCTGAAAAACCAAAGAATTTGTGGGACCTGAAGAACTTTTCTGAAGAACAGCAGGCAGATTAACTGTTTAGGACAAACAAGGGACTCTATCTATTACTAAAAAAAAAAAATAATAATTCAGGTAACAACACAGTATTATGAATCTTTTGAACGGGGTCATTTTTATAAATTCAACTATTATTTTCTCTTGTGGATTATATGTAAACATCTTTTATGTGAAATATCTTATTCAGGTCAGTACTAAATAAAAAATAACATGCATTTTGTATGATCCCTCTTATTTTGGTCAAATAATGAATATTTTGTACATTCTGCAAGGTGTATGTAAACTTTTGACTTAAATTGTATATACAGTTTGACAACATGCACAAAATAAAATGGCAAATTTATTTAGATATGTCTGTATTTATTTATTTGCTTTGGGTATTTGTGGCAAATCAATTAAGTATTTGTGTGGTTGGAAATAGCAGCGTGCATAGGAAACACTGTTCTGTAGTTAGACTACACTCTTCATTAACGGAGAAAAACTTGAAGTGAATCTAGGAGGTGATTTTATAGCAATTCCTCTTTGCGCTTGCTCTAATATTGTCTCCGTCACACACCCTGACAAACTAATGTTTCCTTTGGTGACCATAATAGTAAAAGGATCCTGCTGAATCAAGCAGAAAAAAGCGTTAGAGCTTGAACTTCAATTCTGCTTAATCCTCACTTTATGGGCACACACAAGAAACGGCTGACAGACGGCCTGTGATCTGTAGCTCTGACTGCTCCATCATCCACTTGGTCTGCTTCTGACTTTCATAATCACCTCAAAAACATCCACATTTGAATCAGAAATATCTAAAAACCTAAAAACCCAATCTTTTCTGTCAAAACTGAAATACATGTACACACGTTGAAAATCCCTTAAGCTTAAACCTCCTTGAGCTTAGGTTACTTAATGTTTTCCTATTGCAGTCAATGAAACAATACGATTAAGTGCTCTAAATACAGCATTCAGAGACTGAGCAGCAACTAAAATGGAGCGCATCTGAAGCTCCACATTCATAATACATAAAGAGCACACTCGACGTTCCTGCCTTCGACTGAAGTGTATGTCAGAGCAGGGTCATGTTAAAAGCATCTGCTTCAGCAGCATCAAGTGACATAATTACAGTACCATCATTTGTCAGGCCCCCCAGGCCTAGAAGCATTGATACGTTCAAGCCATTGAAGCTTTCATAAGAAATATGAGCATGATCTTGGCCATTCAATGCTTGAATTTACTTTAAGCAAAAAAATTACATTAATAAAAGGAAGATGAGCTGATATTCTGCACTGAAATTTCATCCTCTGACCTCTTTGAGCAGGAAGGAGCTGGCAGCGAATGCAAAGGACCAGCCGTAGCGGTAGTTGAAGAACTGCTCTGGCTCCCGCGGCCTGTTCATTACTTCATCATTGATACTGGAGATATACAACACCAGCCCCACCACCAGACTCAACCCTAAAACAAAGAGAGAGAGAACAAATAAGTGAGGAAAAATCAACAGAACACCAAGATCCCAGCTGCCACCTGCTGAGTAACAAATATTAAATGCAGCTGTATGAAAACTAAAGAAATAACAGCAACAGAGCTAAACAATAAAGTTAAATAACTGCACTGTGATGAGGACATCAGCTGAGGATTTACTGCTCACCCTTGGCCAACTAAAAACACACACACACACACACACACACACACACACACACACAAGTACTGTACACACTCCAGGGCTCTGCCCGCCACCGATGAGAGGACATCAGATTCATCTAAATAAATCACAGCCCCAAACTCTCCTCATTGCAGTCACAGCGGGCTGGAGAGTAGCATGGAGGACAGACGGGATAAATCTGCTTGTTAAGTCTGACGTCACGTGTGACCGTTTCTGAGTCCAAGCGCTCTTTTAGATGCCAAAAGCAAAATACAGAATCTCTGATGGTCAGGCAGTGATTCATCTCATATGAATCGTTAAAATATTGGTGTCCAGGACGTTGTGAGCTTGGATACTGTACACCATGAGATTTTTTAGCCAAAATTAGCTTTAAATTAACTCACCCTCAGGCCATCCAAGAGTTCGCTTTTTCATTGATTTTAAATTAAATTAAATTTAGCATTACATCACTTTCTCACCATTGGATCCTCTGCAGTGAATGGGTGCCGTAAGAATGAGAGTCTAAACAGCTGATAAAAACATCACAAGTAAACAACAAAACACCAGCGCATCAATTAATGTCTTATGAGGGAAAAAAGCTGCATGTCTGTAATAATAAATCCCTCATTAATGTGGTTTAACTGTTTAACCATCGCTTCTGGACAAAATATGAGTCCATAATCCATTATAATGTTTCCTCCAGTGTGTCCATCCCCTTTTGTCCTCAAATTCACAAACACATTTCATAAGAACTATTTGCACTGTTTTCACTTGTAAACAGTGTATTATTTGTGCATATTTCTCCTGATTCAGATGAGACAACTTTTTCACTAGAGAAAGCAATATTAAAGACTTATATGAAGTTTTGATTTTTGATTGATTTCTCTTTTTGTTCAGATGAACAAAACAAACTCATATGCATCTTAGATGGTCTGAGCTTGAGTAAATTTTCAGAAAATTTGTATTTTTAGGTATAGATGCCAATTTCTGCCACTGAACAAAAATGAAAATTTAAGGTAAAGGTAATTGCGACTTTTTATCTCACAATTCTGACTTTTCTCGCAATTGTGAGTTATAAAGTCAGAATTGCGAAACATAAACTCGCAATTGCGAGTTATAAAGTCAGAATTGCATGATATAAATTCTTACTTCTGATTTTTTTTTCAGAACTGTGTGATAAATTCACAATTGAGATATAGACTGAGATATAAACTCACAATTATGAGTTTTTTCTTAGAGTTGCGTGATATAAACTCACAATTGTGAGTTATAAAGTCAGAATTGTGAGACATAAATTCACAATTTTGAGATATATACTCAATTCTGTCTTTTTTCTCAGAATGGTGTGATATAAAGTCGCAATTGCGAGTTATAAAGACTTTTCTTAGAATTGTGACAAGTTTGGAATTCTGAGATATAAACTCACAATTATGACTTTTTTTTCCTCATAATTGTGAGTTATTAAGACAGAATTGTGAGATATAAACTCGCAATTCTGAGAACACATCAGTCTTTCGCCCTGAAAATTGGATTTCATAACTTGCAATTTTGAGTTTATATCTCACAATTCTGACTTTATAACTCACAATTGTGTTTATGTCATGCAATTCTGAGAGAAAAAATTAAAAATCAGATTATATCTTGCAATTCTGACTATAACTCGCAATTGTGAGTTGATATCACCCAATTCTAAAAAAAAAAAATTCAGAATTGAGTTTATATCTCGCAATTCTGACTATAACTCGCAATTGTGACATTATATTACGCAATTCTAAGAAAAAATTTCAGAATTGAGTTTATATCACACAATTCTGACTATATAACTCGCAATTGTGAGTTTTTATTACACAATTCTGACTTTATAACTCACAATTGTGAGTTTATATCACGCAATTCTGACTATATAACTCGCAATTGTGAATTTTTATTACACAATTCTGACTTTATAACTCACAATTGTAAGTTTATATCATGCAATTCTGACTTTATAACTCGCAATTGAGTTTTTATTATGCAATTCTGACTTTATAACTCGCAGTTGTGAGTTTATATCACGCAAATCTAAGAAAAAAATTCAGAATAGAGTTTATTTTACGCAATTCTGACTATATAACTCACAATTGTGAGTTTTATTACACAATTCTGACTTTATAACTCACAATTGTAAATTTATATCATGCAATTCTGACTTTATAACTCGCAACTGAGTTTTAATTACGCAATTCTGACTTTATAACTCGCAGTTGTGAGTTTATATCTCCCAATTCTAATAAAAAATAAAGTCAGAATTGTGAGATAAAAAGTCACAGTAATGCTTTTTATTCAGTTGCGAAAATGGGCTTCCATATTTAGGTGAACTATTCCTTTAACAAGCAGAGGCAAGCAGATTGTGTGGATGAGAGGAATGTGAGTATGTATGTGTGCAGGTTTGGACTGTAACAGGAACAGGGTGAGAAAAGCTCACACAACATCCACAAACTGAGAAATGCCTGTATATACACAAAACAAAAACACAACATTCCTGCAAACATCAGCTACATTTCACAGCCGCTCCATCTAACGGCACTATCAGCACACTTGATCTTTACTTTTTAATGGCTTCTTTCAACTGAAGCACTTTTATCAGCCCCAAGCAGTCTGAAATGGCCATTACATATTCAGCAGCAGCCTGATAGAGAACACTGAGAGAAAAGGACAAGGAAAAAGGTGTTTTTCAAGGGCGGCCTGTCAGGAAGTTTGTGCTGCAGGAGGAGAGAGGTGTTTTCGATAAAGTTGAAGGTCTTTTCTGGCCGTGTGCAAGGTTGAGGCAGTGATGCAGTAAACAACAGTGGCATCTGCATACAAATAAGTTCTACATTCAGGTTAGGGTTAGACTCTCACTGCAGACTGTTATTAAAGAGAAAATGAAAATCCTGTCATTAATTACTCACCCTCATGATGTTACAAACCCATACGGCCTTTGTGTATCTTCAGAACATAAATTAAGATATTTAAGATGAAATCCGAGAGCTTCAAGGCCTAGAAAGGTAGTAAGGACATCGATAAAATAGTCCATGTGACATCTGTGGTTCAACCGTAATGTTATGAAGCTACGAGAATACTTTTTGTGCTCAAAGAAATAACGGCTTTGTTGTTTATGCAGGGTCAGAAAGCTATCGGTTTTCATCGAAAGTATCTTAATTTGTGTTCCAAAGATGAACGAAGGTCTTACGGGTTTGGAACGACATGAAGGTGAGTAATTAATGACTGAATTTTCATTTTTGGGTGAACTATCGCTTTAAATTTCTATTTTATGCATGTTTATAATGGAGTTTTGATGGTTTGTTGGTTCAATTTAGGGACCTAGAAATGAGCACATTTTGTAAATATTAAATATTTAAAAATATACCTAAAATATAGCTAAATCCTAGGCTTTTACTGTGAATATTTGAACTGTTTAGAAAAAAAAGGTAAGACATCCTACTTTTGCAGTACAGTTCAAATTATACAGCATATTATTATTACATATTAACTGTATGCTTGTTTAAGTTAAATATTTAAACAAATTTGTGCTGCAATGCCTACTAGGGTCTCTTTTTGGTTCTCTCTAGTCAAGCATGTTTTATATTTTATAAACTTGCTGACCTCTGCTGGTAGAGAGCTGAATTGCATGCTCAGATATTTGAGGCATCTACTGGGAAATAAACCTGGCACCATTGACTGATGAGTTTAATCTTCACATTTACATAATATGGGACACATCAGGCAGTTGTGCCTGCATGAACAAATGTTTTTGCTCTGCGCCAGAACATTACATGGAAAATAATATCAGAGAAAAAAAATGGAATTGTGTCATGTGACAGAAGGCTAAGATATGTTACTCATATGATAGATGTGTTATTTTACAGAATAAGAATAGAGCACTTCCACCAAAGAAACGTTATCACGGCATCCACTGGTTGCAAAAACTGCTAAATAATAAACAGATGGAGCGATTTCATGCTCAGACACAGGTTTTTGATTGGAGGAGACATCATTAATGTTATACAGATGGTACTGCTGCATTCTGGTGAGTACAGAACACAAAATCCTCACACACTGAAAAAGGATCTGCATTAAATATGTTTTGAACTATTTTTAACTGTAAGAGTATTTTAGAAAGAGACTTAATTCAAAAGGATGTTCCTCCAGGCCCCTTTGTGATGACACAATTATAAATGGCACAACATCCATTCTAAAAGTGTTATATAATATATTCCATATAAATATACAAAGTCTAAAAACTGAGAAAATTCAATAGAACTCATGAAGGGTAACAAAATATGGATTTTTTGCACCTGATGTCAGAAAGGTTTCTTACTACCTGAGAGGATGAAGAAGATTCCAGAAACGAAGGCCAGGATGGTGCGCTGCGGACGGATGTGGCCCACGTTACTGATGATGAAGGCTGTGAAAACGAAGAGCAGGGACACCATAGGAAAGGGCGTAGCTGTCCGCACCATCTCTGCCAGAACAGCAAATACATGTGTGTGAGAGCTGTGCGTGTAAATGTGGACGTGTTACTTTGATTTGCAGTCAGGTTCACTCACTGAGGATATTTGCCGTGTTCTCGGTGGTGATTTCAATCTCTGGCTCTGTGAAATACTCAGAGGCCACACATCTACCTTTCTCTGTACCTACAACAGTGAGACAGAGGATATAATTAAAGATATTTATATAGAGAGAGAAAATACAGGAACTACAAAAATATACTTTTGGATTTAATATATATTATTTTTTTTATTAGTAATATTTGTCATTTTTGTTTAAAAGATTTGAAAGAATGAAACAAACAATGAAATTAAAATAATTCTAAGTAGGTAGATGTACTGTATTCTTTCTTTTATTATATTTTCATACTATGTTTCCTAAAAAAATCATGAATAGGTCTTTATGCATAAAACATACAATATATTTTAAATATTTACACTACTATTCAAAGGTTTGGGGTGGGTAAAAATTACATAATGTTTCTGAAAAATATATAAATACACATTTTATTTTATATTATATTATATTATATATTATTATATTAAATAATATAATATTATATTATATTTGTCATTTTTGTTTAAAAACTGGTTCGGAAATCATGGAAATAATCACAATTATTTTATTTTACTGACAGAATTTTAATAGTATGAAAGAAACAACAAAATATTAATAATTCTAAGTAGGTAGATGCACTTTTACCCTAATACAAAGTAAACAAATATTTATTGTAGTTAATATAATAACACTATATAATCATTTTCTTTGACATCAGTAAAATGATTAATGATTATTAAATTAATAAAATTATCTAATTTTGCACAACACCGTGTCTTTTTCACACTACTTTTCCTACAAATTATAAATGGGTCTTTACGTGAAAACATACAATATATTTTAAATATTTACGCTGCCGTTCAAAGTTCAAGTTCAAGTTAGGGATGAGTAAATATTATATAATGTTATATAATGATTTTGAAACTAACTAGCTTTAGTTTTTTTATTTTAGTGTAGGTTTTTGAAATATATAAATGCACATTTAATATTATATTATATTATTTTATAATATTGTCAGTTTTATTTGTCATTTTTGTTTAAAAGATGGTTCAGAAATCATTATTTTGACATTTGAATAATCTGAAACAAACAACTAAATATTACTAATAATTCTAAGTAGGTAGATGCGCTTTTACCCTAATACAAAATAAAAAATATTTATTAGAATTAACATAATAACACTATATAATGATTTTCTTTGACATCAGTAAAATGATCGATTATTAAATTAATGAAATTATCTAATTTTGCACAACACTTTTCCTACAAATTATGAATGGGTCTTTTTACATGAAAACATACAATATATTTTAAATATTTACACTGCCATTCAAAAGTTATAGATTAGTAAAAATTATAGAATGTTTTTGAAACATAAATACACATGTAATATTACATTATTTTATATTATTATCAGTTTTATTTGTCATTTTTTGTTTAAAAGATGGTTCAGAAATCATTCTATTGACAGTATTTTAATAATACGAAACAAACAACAAAATAATCATAATTCCAAGCAAGTAGATGCACGTTGACCCTAAATATATTATATTATATTATTACGTTTTTGTTAGTTATTAGTCTTATTTGTCATTTTTATTTAAAAGATGGTTCAGAAATCAAAGAAATTATCATGATTATTATTTTATTATACTGACAGTATTTTAATAGTAGTTAAACAGAATTATCTAATGATATTAGAACATTAAGTAATGTTTTTAAAATAAGTCAAAAACATATTAAAAAATAGGAAAACTGTGAAATAATATTACATTTTAAAAGAACTGTTTTCTATTTTAATATATTTTTATTTAAAATGTAATTCATTAATTTGATAGTAAACCTGAATTTTCAGCATCATTATTACAGTCTCTGCCGTCACATGATCCTTCAGAAATCGTACTAATATTCTGATGTGCTGCTAAAGAAACATTTTTATTATTATTATTATTATTATCCTTTGTTATAAATTGTTGAAAACATTTACAGTATGTGATACTTTTTCAGCATTCCTTAATCAATTGAAAGTTTTAAAGAATAGCATTTATTTGAAATAAAAATCTTTTTTAACATTATAAACGCCTTTACTCTTAATTTTGAACTATGTATTTTTGCCGAATAAAGGAATTACTTTTTTTAAAAAAAGAAAATCTTTTTGACCCAAACTTTTGAATAGCCATGTACAGAACTACATATAAAATGTATAGATATATGAAATGAATAAATACATAAATATTGTAAAGAGTGTCCCTTGCAGGCAGATCATCATGTTTGGGGATACATGCCATCCGAAAGTTGTATCATAAAGTACTATGTAGGACCTTAGTGTATAATATGTGTGTGTGTCCGCACCTGCTATGAAACACACTCTCCAAAGTCCCGAATGTAATGCCATCTTAACATCGACAGTTTGGTTCTGCTGCAGTACGATTCCCTCCTCCATCAGCAGCCAATAATCCGTCGCCACGGCAACCCCCACCAACAGCAGTCCACACGCCCCAAACACTGTGGAGAGCAGAGTCAGAGCCCTGCTGCTGCAAGAGCTCATCTGCACATACACACACATACATGCGTCAAGCGTCAGCACCCAAGCTCCAAATCACAGCAAAAACATTAGCTAGGAGTGAAACAACACCGTAAAATCAAGACACTTCCACAAAGTCAGTGGTATTCTTCAGTTAAGCAATAAAAATGGCAAGAGAAATCAGATAGGAGGAGTATAAAAGATCATGAGAGACAGTTACTGTCCCACTGTGGCTTTAATCAGCCAATCACAGCAAAGGTTAAAGTTCACCAGGCTTAACGGGTGGCATTCATTGAAGCAGAACGTGAAACTATTGGCATTGATTCAGATGGCATAACACACACATCACACACAAGCGCCTACAGAGTCATGAGTCATAGCTTTACTGTGAGACACAGACCTCATCCGTACGAAGAAAGAAACAGATGCACACACACACACACACACACACACACACACACACACACAGATGAGTAAACACACACCGGTCCAGCTCGCTAATTCACATTGGCATGCCCTGCAATGTGACGCACTGTGGGAGAAGAGAATCTGATAAAAGCTGCTATGAGATTAGTTCAGTTCTTTCATTAATAACTCACTCGCATGTCTTTCCAAACCTCTCTGACTTTCATTCTTCTGCTGAACACAAAAGAAGGCATTTTAAAGGATTGTACGGATCATTCTTTGATAGACTTAAATGCACTGAAGTACCATAAAAAATATCATAACAGTGATAAATGTGACTTTTGTAAGTGTTCTTGAGCCATATGACAAAATTTGTGAAGAACAGACAAATTTACGTCATTATTTAATGATAATCTTCCCCTCCGGTGAGCCGTTTGCGAGCGAATAATTGCATCAAGTGAGTTGAACTCAAGAACCAGACGAGTCAAATCATTCAGAGTTGTTTTGTGAAACTGATGACTGTCATTAGAAAACAATCTTGAGTTGAATGATTTTCATAATTGTGACGTCAAATATAGATCATGACACTACGTTTATGATGCTTTTGCATCTTTTTTGAAGTCTGAAAGCTTTAGTTTCCATTAACAAGAAAAAAAATCTTTTAGTGCTCCATGGAAGAAAGAAGGTAACACATGTTTGGAATAAAGGCGAAGTGACTATTTTTGAATTAACTGTTCCTTAACCCTTTTTTTTTTTTTAAACATTTTTATAATTCATGAATGAAAACATTTTGTAATATGATTTTGATTTACATTTTTCATGGAAATGCAATGTCTGATTTTAAAATGTTTTTCAAAAGATGAATTTTGAAATTTTATGTTTTCAACTGATATATAATTCTAAAGTGTGATAGGGAAAAAGGCAATGAAGGAAGTCTTTTTGTGACAAAGGTCAGAACTCCTGTTATGAAGTATATATTTGAGGTGCACTCTTGTCACAAATTAATCTATTACTTTTCGTACATAATTTGAAACACACAAAAAAATGGTAAAATATCTATTTAGGATGATATATAGTTTGTCATTATTAGATTAGGATTTATTTTTAAAATGGTGAAGTAAACTTAGGTGTCCCACTGAGGGGACGGGTGACAATTAAGGGGCTAAATGCTTAAAATGTTGTTGTTTTAGTGTTTCAAATACTTGAGTATTCATTAATATTTTGAACTAGCTTCCGTTTTCATTTTAGTTTAGGTTTTTAGTCATTTTTAGTGTTGCCAAACAACTGATCATCATTAATCACATCCAAAATTTTTTTTTGTTGTTTACATAATATGTGTTTGTACTGTGTATATTTATTATGTACATACACACACACACACACACACACACACACACACACACGTATATATTTAATAAAAATGTGTTATGTTTACATATTAAATGTATTTATTAGTGCTAGGCAATGATTAATCATGATTAATCACATCCACAATAAAAAAAATTGTTTATATAATATATATGTGTGTACTGTGTATATTTATTATGTATATATAACTACACACACATTCAGTATATATTTACAAAATCGTGATAATACTTTATACCATGAGAAAAACATTAATCGCAACATGAAAATCTGACACCGGCATATCCCTAGCTGTTCCTTAAATGCTTAAAATGGTGTTTTTTTAGTGTTTTAAATACTTGAGTATTTATTCATATTTTGAACTAACTTCAGTTTTCATTTTAGTTTTGGTTTTTAGTCATTTTTAGCTCTGCCAAACAATTATTCGTCATTAATCGCATCTAAAATATATTTTTTTGTTTACATAATATGTGTTTGTACTGTGTATATTTATTATGTATAGAAAAATACACACACATGCATGTATATATTGTATATTGCATGTATATTGTTATGTTTACATATTAAATGTCTTTATTAGTGCTGGGCAATGATTAATCACAATTAATCACATCCAAAATAAAAATTTGTTTATATAATAATGAGTGTACTTATATATACATAATAAATACACACGGTACATAAACATATTATATAAACAAAAACTTATTTTGGAAGCGATTAATCGCGATAAATCGTTTGACAGCAATGTTTTGTCAATTTTAGTTTAGTAAATTTAGTACTTTGGTAAGCAACTTAAACTAGTAATTATTATGAGTTAAGAAAACATTTCTAAGTTTTTAAAGGTAAATTTTTACAATCTAATTTTAAATGATATAATATATATTTTATATAATATTTATATTTTATTTGCACTCTAAAAAGTGCTGAGTTGGTTAAATATGGACAAACACAGTTTTATTTACCTCAACTTTAAACTTTGTTTAAAAATGACTAGTTTTCTTTCTTTAAATCAAACCCAAAATTGTTTGAAAATTAACATTTACTAGTATGTTTAATAAATTAATATTTTTAATTAGTTTAATAATACATGTTTATTAAATTGCTTATTAATAAATGTTCACCTTTTGATTATTACTAAGGCCTCTAGTAATTAGTGTCTATTATTTTAATTTCCAACCTACACTGCAAAAAATAAAAAACACAATTTGTTGAGTCAATTTAAAATTATTTGTTACCCTGCTGCCTTAAAATTTCAAGTTGAATCAACTCAAATATCTAAGTTGTCACTTAACATTCCAAGTTGACTAAACTTTTTTGAGTTGACTGAACTTAAAATTTCAAGGCAGCTGGGTAACAAATTATTTTAAGTTAACTCAACAAATTGTTTGTACAGTGTATATTGGGCTATACAGTACTTTTCTAAACAATAGTTAAGTAGAACTGCCCAGCAGGTTGGTCAAACACTTAAACCAATTGCAAGGTTTGTTCATATTTAACCCAACTTGGGTTGTTTTTAGAGTGTGGCCTTTTATTTTTAATAGTTTTAGTTAACAATAACAACACTTTAAAGCTGAGAAAGAAAGGTACAGACTGTAAAAGAACAGAGTCAGGGCAAGAAAAGACACAGGAATGAGGAGAGGCCATATATGGGGCAACTAACTAAAAATGGCAGTATGTAAATGTCAGAGTGTACACTACGAACTAGTGTTCTCTATGTGAAACGTGTTGTAAAACTAAGATTACATCCTCTTTCTGACCCTGTGCACCTCTCTGATTCTCTCAGGGCAGAGCTCTGATCGATTCTTAATTAATGAGGGATGCTTTTTGTCTCGGTTGTGAATGAATGACAGCGCTGACGACAACCTGAAAGGTCTTTTCAAAGCGAAATGTGCATATTGCTCTCTGCCATTGTCTCTGCATCTGTGCCGAGCCGATACAGGAGCGCTTTCATCCTGTCATTCGCTCTCGACATATGATTTGACACGCGATTAATGAAATGAATGCTGTCATTCGGTTACGCGCGTAAGGTTGAAAGAATCAGTTTCCTGTCTCCGCAGTCACTCAGCTGCTGCTGCTATGGCGACTTTTATGATGGATATTTTTGAAGAGGCTTTATAGAGTGTGTGTGAGAGAATGTGTGTGCTTTTTCATGCTGTCATTTCCTGTGTGTATCTCCGAGCTGGTGATTCAGAGCAGCACCCTGAGCAACAAGAGAGGGAGAAAAAGAAAGAGTAAGAAACGAGACTGAGACTCTTGGCTTCCAAAATGAATCTCAGGTGTCTAGACGAGACTTTTGTGCCCTTTGTGTGAATATCTGAGAGTTCGACCTTTTGCCGTTCGTCCTGCCGCAAAGAATGACACAAGCCTTAACACCAGCAGTCAACTGAAGATGAACCTCAGCAAATGATGGACAGATTTTGCAATGCAGTGGAAAAAGGCACAGCGTGAACGCTGTGGAGGAAAAGTGCTGGTGCTGAGTGCTCTGAAGCAAACACAACAAAGGCAGAGACCAACAATGTCAAACTCCAGCTTGACCGTCTACACTGAGAGAATTTTTTCACTGAAGTCTTTCGCCCGCAGCTCCTCTGCCCCCTCAAGGCCGTGTGTGCTTATGTAGAAGAGAGGTTACTTCTCCATGACAAAATCAGTACTCCCAAGTTCGACCTCAAACTTGCACGGTCAGCCTCAGATTTCATTTCATATTTTTGCATTTTTGTGGGCTCTGCACATCAGATTTGCTTTGATCTTGACGTTTGCTGAAGGAAATCTTTTTTTTTTTTGTCCTATGCTTCAAATTCTTTTGAGCTTGGTGCCACACAATGTGTGTACTTTCATCATTTACTCACCCTCATGCTGTTCCAAACCTGTATTAATTCCTTTTTTCTCTGTTGAGTGCAAAAGAAGACATTATGAAGAACGCCGACAACCAAACAGTTGCTGGTAGTCAATGACTTCCACAGTATTCATTTTTGGGTGAACTATCCCTTTAAACTGTGTACTAATCAAACACAGTATGTCAGTGTAGCTTAATCAGTGCACTTGATCCAAAATATTAAAGGAACAGTTAACAGTTAAGAAAATATGCTTAAAAAGTCTTTTTTTGACCATAAAAAGACTTTCATTGTATGGACAAATGTGTTTCAAATAGATCTTTCATGTTCCACAGAAGCAGTGACAGAATGACAGAATTAAATGACAGAATATTAATTTGGGGGGAACTGTCTCTTTAAATATTTTTGCATATATTTTTTTAAAGAAACACTACAATATTTCGCAGATATCTAAATGTATTACAACAAGTACGTTGTGAACAAAAGCCATACAGTACAGTGAGGAACGGGGACAGAGAGTAGAGAAAGAGTGCCAAGCCAGATGTAGGCTAATGTATGGAAAGACCTTGGCCCAGTAATGATGGAGTTCCCACCTACATGCCAGTGCGCGCCTCCTGGGGCACTTGACTGAGCCAGTTACAGTCTCAGCTACCTCAGCTACCATTCACTCACTTCTGAACACAAAAAATGCTCAACAGCTACACATGTTAGTAGAAATCCCCGCATGCTAGTCTCCTAAATGACCCTGGAGGTTTACAATTCACAACGGTCCAAAAACAACTCTCTTACACGACAAATCGTCCCCTCACGTATCAACACAACATGCGACTCGCTGACAGACCTGCTGGGATTATGGAAACGCGTCTGTAACTCGGTCGACGTGCAGCCATAAACGCATATCGGTTCGTCTTCTTTAACTTCTGTCTATAACACCTGACAAAAGTTAAAATGTGTTTTGACTCAGTCACGCACTAGTTGAGAACAGTAAAGAACAATAGAAACAGATTAAAGAAGCGTGTACTCACCCTGCCCGTCCGCGTGGAGCTGACAAGTATGCAGCGAGCGCGCAGGCACAAGCTTCACACCAGGGGTGCCTGGCAAAATATCCGCGCTCTGTCTCTCTCTCTTCTTCTCTCGTCTCTCCCTCCCTCGTTCTTTCTCTCTCTTACGTGCGTATTTCCCACTGATACCCCGTTATCTTCTCCTCCCTTACATCTTCACGCTTACCGTGCCTCTTTTTATCCAAGCAAAACGAAAGAGAGCAAAGAGCAACGCAGACATTGCGCGTATTAATATGTAGTAGAGCTTGGGTTAATAATGCGCAATGGAGAACGTACTTCTGCATTTTGGATGGATGGGTGAATGGAAAAGTGGTATGAAGCTTATGTTGGGTGTCTGCTTTTGACAGGAAAAAGACGGTTGATATTTCAAAACATTTATGGCTTAAAAATATTAGTTGGATACTGGATATATAACAGCATGTAACTATAGACACTCATGCTCATTTGTGACCCTGGTCCACAAAACCAGTCATAAGTATCACAGGTATATTTGTAACAATAGCCAACAATACAGTGTATTTTTCTTTTATGCCAAAAATCATTAGGATATTAATTAAAAAACAGGTTCCATGAAGATATTTTGTACATTTCCTACCGTAAATATATCAAAACTTAATTTATGATTAGTAATATGCATTTCTAAGAACTTCATTTATAAAACTTTAAAGGCAATTTTCTTAATATTTTCTTGTATTTTTTTGCACCCTCAAATTTTCAAATAGTTGTAACTCGGCCAAATATTAACAAACCATACATCAGTAGAAAGCTTATTTATGTATAAATCTCAATTTTGTAAAACTGACCCTTATGACTGTGCTCCAGGTTCACATTTTCTACATTATTTCATTTAGATTACCGTTTGCTGTTCACTTTGCTGTTAATCTTAGCTAATAATTAGCTAAGAAGCTAATCATTTAATAACACTGCAATGGAAAATTGGTTTTACTCAGACATTGCTAGTAAACTTAGCAAATATTTACAAAGAAACAACAAGTAACACTGTCAATATTTTAAAATTTCACATTTAATTCAGTCTAAAATAGTATTTTGTACTCTAATAATCTTTGTTTTATTCACTACTTCAAAAAAATGTATTAAAAAAAAAAGTATGCCTACTGATTTTTCATACTGTAGGACTACATTATTTTGTGATGCCTAAATAGGCTTTTTTTTTTCTTTTACTGAATTATATATGTGACCCTGGACCACAAAACCACTCACAGGGGTTATTATTTTGGAAATATCAATTTGTCATATTTTATCATCTGAAAGCTGAATAAAAAACATCTTTCCACAGATGTATGGTTTGTTAGGATGTGGCAATGTTTGGCCCAGATACAACTATTTGAATATCAGGAATCTAAGACTTTTAAAGTCCGAATGAAGCTCTTAGCAATGGATATTACTAATCAAAAATTAAGTTTATATTTATGGTAGGAATCTTTCAAAAATCTTTACAAAATATCCTGATGATTTTTGGCATAAAAGAAAAATTGATACAATGTATTTTTTACAATTAAAAAAAGTATTGCTAGAAATATACCCATACTATTTACATTTAGACATTTAGTAGATGCTTTTATCCAAAGCGACTTACAAAGGAGGACAATGGAAGCAATCCAAATCAACAAAAGAGCAATAACATGCAAGTGCTATGACAAGTCTCATTTAGCCTAACACAGTACATGTAGCAAGGGATTTTTAAAGCATATAATAAATAAAAGAAAATAGATTAAAATAGATAGAATAAAAAAGAAAAAAACAAGCTACTGTTAGAGGCCTTCTTTGTTGTTAATTGTATAGAGAGAAGCTAGTGTTAGTAGTGTTAGTGTGTGTGTGTGTGTGTGTGTGTTTAAGAAAACAAGCAGTAAGTAAATGAATGGAGTATAAAAGGGCTTTTTTAAAGAATAGAATTAGAAAAGAGGGTGCTAGATTTAGAGGGTCAAATAAAGATGGAAAAGATGTGTTTTTAGCTGATTCTTGAAGATGGCTAAGGACTCAGCTGTTCAGAGTGAGTTGGGCAGGTCATTCCACCAACAGGGTACATTGAATGTGAAAGTCCGTGAAAGTGATTTTGTGCCTCTTTGGGATGGCACAGTAATGCGCCGTTCACTTGCAGAACTCAAGCTTCTGGGAGGCACATAAGACTGAAGTAATGAATTCAGGTAAAAGGGTGCAGAGCCAGTGGTGATTTTGTAAGCAAGCATTAATGCCTTGAATTTTATGCGAGCAGCTGTTAGTAGCCAGTGCAAATTGATGAAGAGAGGTGTGACGTGCGTTCTCTTTAAAAAATTAATCTTGCAGCCGCATTCTGGATTAATTGTAAAGGTTTGATAGAACTGGCTGGAAGACCTGCCAAAAGAGCATTGCAATAGTCCAGCCTGGACAAAATAAGAGCTTGAACAAGGAGTTGTGAATATGTTCTGAAAGAAAGGGCCGGATCTTCTTGATGTTGATGTCACAGAAACTCTAAGGTTTCTAAGGAGTTATGGATGATGTGCCTAACTGAATGGTAAAATTGTGATGAAACGATGGGTTGTTGGAACCACAAGCAGTTCTGTCTTGGCAAGGTTGAGTTGAAGATGATGGTCCTTCATCCAGCAAGAAATGTCTGTTAGACAAGCTGACATCTAAGCCACTATCTTCGGATCATCAGGATGGAATAAGAGGTAGAGTTAAGTGTCATTAGCATAGCAGTGGTATGAAAAGCCGTGTTTCTGAATGGCAGAACTTAGTGATGCCATGTAGACAGAGAAAAGAAGTGGTCCCAGAACTGAGCCCTGAGGCACCCCACTAGCTAGATGTTGTGACTTGGATACCTCACTTCTCCAAGATACCTAGAAGGACCTGTCTGAGAGGTAAGATTCAAACCTCTGGAGTGCGGTTCCTGAGATTCCCTTTGCCAATGGGGTTGACAGGAGGATCTGGTGGTTAACCGTGTCAAAAGCAGCGGACAGATACAGCAAGATAAGTATTGATGATTTGGAATCTGCTCTTGCCAGCCTTAGGGCTTCAACAACTGAGAGCAAGGCAGTCTCACTTCTGTCCACTTCTGAAACCAGACTGGTTGCTGTCCAGGAGGTTGTTCTGCATGAGAAAGAATGATGATTTGGTTGAACACAGCTCATTCAAGTGTTTTTGCAATGAAAGGAAGAAGGGAAAACGGTGGGTTATTTAAGACTGGTTTTGTGGCCCCGGGTCACATATGATATAATTTTAATTGGGTAATAGCAATAAATTATAAAAATACAATAAAGATTATTAATTTAATCAGAAATTTAACTTTGGTGTATCCATAATATGGCTATAAGTGCGTGAATAGATTTACTGTCTATAAATGTATAGACCTCACTAATTCTAACACTTACCTTTGTGTAAAAGAGACAGAGAACGTCACTAAATTAGTTTAGGTATGGAAGAAAAGACAGATTGGTCAATAGTGTATTGTAAGAAGACAGTCAGGCACAGAGCAGCATAATTTACAGTAAATGAGACAGTCAGAAAAAGAAGACAGAGGACTAATTTTCTCCTCACATTACTGTAGTAATTAGCACAATTTCCCTTAACAATTCAATGGGTCTTCGCAGCGACATCCAAGATGTACACGCCACTCAATCTTAGTTGGATCTAACAAAAGAAAATGTGCAGCACAATGACACTGTCTCTTCCGAAACTAAACAGATAAATGTTGGATTACTGGGGTCTTCTTCTCAGAAGAAACTTCTGAGAAGCAGCCAACAAAAGCAGTTCTAGGAGACACAATTGATATATTAGGGAGATTGCATTTGTGATGTTTCCTTCTTATCTGCAAACACACACTTTTAAATTCAGAAAAATTCAGTTTCATCTCATTCTTTCTCAGTTTTTTTCTCTCTATTAGTCCCATTATACTTTCTAGTGGCCTCAGCTTCATGATAAAGTATTTTTAGGCATGATATCAATAGCATAGTACACTCTGACCTCAAGAAGTGAAGAAGGAAAGAGAGAGACACAGAGAGAAATCTACAGTACATTATATTCAACAACACATTTTTCAAAGCATTTGCCTTCTTTAACGCACCTTTTTCAATTTCAAATGCTGGAAATCATCAGTTCAAGAATAAAGATGAGGTCACAGAGCTAAAAAGAAAGTCATAGTGGAGCATTAAAAAAAAAGGAGTGACGAAGTTACAGTAAGGAGGTTAGGGTAGTTTTTAATAGGCAGGGTATCTAAGGGTATCCTGTTATATCACTCAAGCCCATTGGGATGACTGATGGAGCGATGAGTGGAGAGAGAAAGTCTTGAGATTGAGAGATGAGCGTAAAGGTCTGCCATCTCATCAGTATGAACACAGACGCCAGAGATGTGACCAGTGAGACGAGGCCAAACAGGTGAAGGATGGAGTGAAAACGCGAAAAAGTACTCAGTTTACTCTATTTTATTTCACACTTTGAAAACACAAAACAACTCAATACAAAAAAATCATCATGTAATTATATCTATCTATCTATCATGAACATTAACCAAATTATCTTTAATACTGAGGTTGAATCGTTTATTGTAATTGGTAACACATAGGACATAGTATATTGCATTATTACATCAAGACATGGAGTTTCACTAATTAGTACATTAATACTTGATATAGTTGTTTTTGTAGATGTACCTACAGAGCTTAGCTCCAACCTCAAAACAAGCATCAGTTTTAATCAGTTGGGTTCAAATGAAAATTTGGCAGGTGTGATGCAGCTGGAACCAATCGGCAGAAACGTACAGTAGATCTCCAGTATGCCATTTACATAACCACAAGATCAGCAAGACGGCGAAGAAATAAAAGGCTGGGAAATGTCAACCATGATCCAGCAGTAATCAATAATTTTTTTTACCTTGTTACAAATTCCAGGGATGATTTTTTAAAAAAGTAAATGAATTTTAAATTATCTACATTCTATCTACATTCACATATCTGAATATCTACATTCAATTATCTACATCTGTTTTTACCTTTCACTCCTCCTAAAGTGTTTTTCCTCACATAATGCATGAAATGTTCCCATTTTCTGTTGGCAGTATTTTGTCGTCAGTGCAATTTTCAAGTTGTATTAGACAGTTTGGGCACAGGGTGCAGACTTAGGTTTTTCCAGGTCAGGCATCATGATTTTTACTATGCAGGACAAGTACATGCTGATCTCTGAGACCTCACAGTGTCTAAATAACCATATTCATACCAGCTTCCCACAAATAACACTCAATTAATTCATCCATAAATTTGAGATTTCAAAAGCAGTTTTGGTAATATAACAACCTATATTTAATCAATTTTAAATAAATAAAATACTTTCACAGATGGGACTGCTTTTTCTTGACACTAGATGTTGCAAAACATTATGATGACATGGACATTTTTCTTTTATGCTGATGTAAAAATGCTGATGATGCGTTTTAACATGTTCATAGAAAACGTCTATTATGTAATTCTGAAATAACATTAACATATATACTTTATAATACACTGCACATACTTTATATAGATATGCATATAAATATATGGAATAAAACATAAGTATCTAAGTTTGTGTTTTTAATAAAGTCTTTCGATTTAATAACATAGATCCCAAAGACTTATGCTAAGATGCAAACGTTTACAGTCTGTATAGAATCCTATTTGGACTGAATCTACAGAGATAAACATTCATTCATTTCACAAACAAATAGTTTATTTGCTGAAGCATTAAGCATTTTTGTGTGTGCCTCCTAAATCATAATACTGAGTTTCTATAACAGGTGATAGATGAAAGGTTTACCAGTGTTTGCTCACCTGTCTGCACTTATTTAGTTAAAGGAGACATATTATGCCACTTTTTACAAGATGTAATTTAAGTCTCAGGTGTCAGAATGCGTTCAGCTCAAAATATCCCACAGATCATTTATTATTATTATTTATTATGTTATTATGTATTTTGAAAATGCCTATTTTGAGTGGAAGCAGAAACATGCTGTTTTGTGCATGTCTCTTTAAATGCAAATGAGCTGCTTCTCCCTGCTAGTGATGGGAAGTTCGGATCATTTTACCAACTCGGACCTTTGAGTCTCGTTTAGCAAAATGAACAAATCTTTTTTCGAGTCATTCCGATCATTTTAGCAAAATATAATTAAAATGTTACTTCCCTAACATATACTGCTTACACAAATGTTGATCACACTACTCACAAGACAAGTATAACGCTATAAGAATCAGAAAAGATTAATTTATTGTTTATCTGGGTCTTTTGTCTATGCTTAGCTCACCTCACCTCTTATCTGACAAGTTTTCGGGTTTGAGTCATTCGTTCATCACGTGACAGCCCCATAAGCTTAACCTATGCAGTCTGAGCCAGAAAGAGAATTGATTAGTTCATTTTTTGAGTTTGGGAAAAACCCGAACTAACAGGCGAACTAACAGAACCTATAGGATGTTGGTTTTGTCTATCGTGCTGAAATCATGTGTTTTAAACCATATTAGTTTCAATTTCTGATATAGGGTTTTCTGAGGAAGCGGCTCCCACATGGCATGTGAGTACTAAACTAAGTTCTCTTTCATGTCTTATTGCACTTAAACTGTCAAATCTACACAAGTTTATGTTAAAAACACAGAAAGTAAAAAAAAATAGTCTGTTATGTTTGTGAAGGTAAACAGCTAGGAAAGAAATTGCATGTTTGTATTAGATCTGCGTGGCAGCAGCCTAATATACAGTAAATAAATTAATGAAACCACTACTCTCTCGTCTCCTGTGCTCGAACTTTTGCAATCGCTTGCGAAAAACAGAATGACAACGGTCGTGGGTGAAGACATGGCGATTAAGGGGCGGTAATGGTATAATGAGATCCACTTCAACGTCACAGGGGAGCGAAATCTGAGCGGCTCATTTTTTTACAAGCTTACCAAAAAAAAACTGATTGGATTGTTCTGTTTCATGTTTTCTGGGTTGGTAGATACACCGGGGAGCCGATTATAACACTTAAACATGGATAAAGCCTGATTTTCATGATACGTCACCTTTAACTAAAGCAAACCAGAGCAAACAGGATCTTACACAAAGACAAGCAGAACCGCATTAGTTTGATCTGAGATTAAATAATCAGCTTGAAGTGAACTTTAAAACATGGGGGAAATCATGTTCATGCTGGTTTCTATGGAGCACTCAGTTATAATTAGGTCATGGCAACTACTAGCATCCGAAGGGATATCCAATAAGATCCTATTGTCCAATGAGATAATGGCATGAATGCATGACCCTTAAATAATTCAGGCTGATACTCTCAGAGTGGACCGGCTAAATATTATTAATGCTTAGTTTGCTTTACCGTTAAGATGATTAAAATTAGTGTGGTGGTGTTGATGTAAAAGGTGATTGCTGGTCTAATTAAGACGGACTCCTATTGTAAGCAAGCTGAAGCCAAATTACACATACATTTTTTGGTCACTGTAGTTTAGTAATCATGAACAGGAGCAGAAGAAAAGTCAAAAAGATGGATTGATTGAGGTTTTCTCAGACAGCTGTAAGGGGTGAGGGGGGAAATTCCGGGTTCATGTAGGTGAAGTCTTGGAACTCGTCTTGACTTATGGCGGCGAGGACATCTGGGTCAGAGGGTGTGAGGGCAGAGGGGGCCGTTGTGAAAAACTTATCAAAGTTCTCTCCTTTTTTGCCTCCCTGTGGGAATAACAAAAAGAATCAGCTGGGTTACATTTATTTCCGTTAAATACCAAGCAAATGAAGTGGATGCTGTTGACGTCAGTTCAGCGCTGTGAACTCAGAGCACCTCTACTTATTTGCTGTGCTCACATACATTCACACAGAATAATATCCACATAGATTAGCATGAGTAATATGGTGAAAAAGCTACAGGCAATGAGGGTCAGGTTTATTTTGGTTCTTCCATATTACAAGACAAAATAACACCAGTAAATATGCACGCACACGCAAAGATGCATGCTGAAAATAATAAGGAGGAGCAGGCAGAGCGCATTAATAAACTTCCAGTTACATGGTTACGAGTTCAAAATAACAAAACACACACACACACATACTGTACATTTATCTCTCTGAGAAAAAGAGGACATACCACAACCATTGGTTATATTAGGACATACAGGACATAATAAAAAAATACTGGGTACTTGGCAGGTCTTAAAATTTGAAAATAAAACCTCTGATGAACAACAATACATGACATATCACACCATGTCATTATTTATTTAATAAAAATAAAGCCAAAATAGACAAGCCATGTGTGACAAAGTTAGGACACCCTTACTCTTAACATAGGTGTTAAGAGGGTAAATAACAGTTAGGCGCTGCTAATCAAATGCCTTTTATTAACTGATCACCAGCAAGAGTTAGCACTTCTCGTAAAAGCAGACATTTTGGCAGTTTGCTGGTCTGGAGCTTTCAGGTGTGTGTTAACACAATGCCAAAGAGAAAAGACATCATGTGTTTTAAACCATATTAGTTTAAATTTCTGATATAGGGTTTTCTGAGGAAGCGGCTCTCACATGGCATGTGAGTACTAAACTAAGTTCTCTTTCATGTCTTATTGCACTTAAACTGTCAAATATACATAAGTTTATGTTAAAAACACAGAAAGTAAAAAAAAAGTCTGTTATGTCTGTGAGGGTAAACAGCTAGGAAAGAAATTGCATGTTTATATTAGATCTGCGTGGCAGCAGCCTAATATATCTTGGTGAAGCAATTGCTGCTGCCATCTATCTGGGAAGAATAACACGGCTATTTCCAAACAATTTGAAGTCCATCATTCCACAGTGAGGAAGATTACTCACAAGTGAAGACATTCAAGACAGACACCAATCCTCCCAAGAGAGGACATCCCAGGAAGTTCACCCCAAGATCAGACCATGTAAATACCTAAAGAACTGGCAGACAACCCAAGAACTTCACCACACACTCGACAGGCCTCAGTTAACATTTTAAATGAAAAAGTTCATGATATTACGATTAGAAAAATGGGACAAGTATGGCTTTTTTGGAAGACTTGCCAGAAGAAAACCACTTCTATCTAAAAAATCATGGCAGCATGGTTTAGGTTTGCAAAGAAGAAACCATAAGACTTTTAGAACAATGTCCTTAGAATTAGAACAATGTCCAATCCTCCTCTGTATATCAAAGTATCCAAAGACAAATGTGAGGCCATCCGTCCGACAGCTTAAGCTTGACCAAAATTGGGTCATGCAACAGGGCAATGATCCCAAGCACACCAGCAAATCTACAACAGAACGGCTGAAAAGAAAAGGATCAAGGTGCTGTAGTAGGCCAGTCAAATTCCAGACCTCATCCTGACTCAAATCCTGTGGTGAGAGCTGTCCGTAAACAAATGCCCACAAACCTCAATAAACTACAGCAACGTTGCAAAGAAGAGAGGGCCAAAATTCTGCCTGAACGATGTGAGAGACAGATAAAGACATATAGGAAATTATTACTTCAAAGTTACTACTGGTAAAAGTGCATCTACAAGTAATTGGATCATGGGGTGTCCTAACTTTGTCACGCTTTTCCATCTTGGCTTTATTTTTGTTATATAAATCATGACACAGTGTGATCTGTCATGTAATGTTGTTTATCTGAGGATGTTAAGACCTGCCAAGAGCCAGATAATGTTTTATTGTGTCCTGATACAGAAAACCATGAAATTCAATAGGCTGTCCTAACTGTAAATATATAGTTGATATATTTTATATATTTATCCAGCATTTATTTATAATTTATATGTGTTTTTATTTTATTATATAAAAAAATACATTTATATAAATGTGTCCATGACTAAGTCATCCATCCATGCATTTAGGGTATGTTGAAAAAGTCCCATCTCATTTTCTCCTCCAACTTCAAAATCATCCTACATCACTGTTTTACCTTTTTTTGAAAAGGGCATTTGATCTCCTTTGTACGTTCACTTTGTAAACACTGGGTCGGTATTTCTGCAGCGATGTAGTGCGATTTTAATATTCGAGGAGAAAATTAGATAGGAGTTTTTTGACATACCCCAACTGTCTTGAACCAGAATACACAGAGTACACAGAGCTAGACAAGACGAACATTTGAGATATGTATAAAAGTATATAAACTGTAAATTTATTTTTAGAAACTGATCATTTCGCTAGATAAGACCCTTCTGCTTCAGCTGGGATGGTTTAGAGCCCTTTGAAGCTGTATAAGTATACATAGAAGTACACTATATGGAGAGAAATCCTGAAATGTTTTCCTCAAAAAACAATCTGTTTATGACTGAAGAAACAAAGATGTGAACATGTTGGATGACAAGGAGGTGAGTAAATTATCTGTAATTTTTTGTTCTGGAAGTGAACTTCTCTATACATCTAGCTATTCATCCATCCATCCATCCACTTATTTTTTTCATACACATTTTGTTTCTACCCCAAAACCAAATCATCACGTTTCCCTTCAGACGCAAAATTTATGGGAGGAGAGTATTAAAATGAATCATGCAACGCAATTTAGTAATGTTTGCCCTCATCAAATTACTGGTTGTGCCATTATTTAGCGGCCCAAAAAAGCATGTCTTAAAGCAGGCGGTAGTTTGCGCTGCTCTTGGAAGATTGCACTGGTCATTATGGAAGAAATCCCATTGTCAGCCTTGTTTAGTAAATTTGGCCACAAGCTTTTTGCATTTTTACATTTTCATAAAGATATTATTGAGTATGTTTATTAATCATAAGTTTTACTATTATTGTGGGGCATTTCTGGGGAAAACCCTGACCCACAAAAAGAGACAGGTGTTGTAATAGGTGATACTGACACTTCTGGGTTTGAAGGGAGGCTGTATTTCCAGTCTCTCCAGCCGGTCCCAGTCTATCCAGCGGTAAAAAGGATGTTCCCGCAGCTCTCTCTCTGCATCCTCTCCTCCACCCAAACGCTTAGCAGGGTTCTTGGTGAGGAGCTGGGAGAGAAACAGAGAGAGACAGAAAGTAAGAAAAAGACAGAAAAGATGGAAATACACTTGTATGCAAATTTAAATAAATTTTGTTTGGAGGTTATGTTAGCATTAAAGACGGGATAGACTGCCCTGTGCATGCACTGTGAGCCAAGTATGTAGGCAGCAGAGATGAAAGAACAGGAAGTAGATTACCCCTTTGCAGATGGCCACAGCCTCCCGAGAGAGACTCTTAGGATATGAAACGCTCTGTTCCATGATGGACTGAAACAGCTCCTCCTCATCTATGCCATCAAAAGGAGGCTGATGAAAAGAGAGAGACAGAGGGAGAGGGTGCCGGGGATGAAGATCTACTGAGAAAAAGACAAAATTAAAGGCTCAGGGAAGCAGAGGATGAAAAATTACCTGCCCAGCCAGCATCTCATACAGCAGGACTCCATATGACCACCAATCCACTGCTTTACCATACGGCTGATATGCCACAATCTGAAAACAACACAAGTCTGTTATAAATGTTTATATAGGTGTTATTTGAAAATGTCTTTTGAATTCTAACTGAATAATTTGTATTGAGGTGACAAACAGGATGTAGAATTATAATTTGAATTTAAGGAAGTAAAATGAAATTTAGTATAACTGCATTTAATAGGAATTAGCAATACACATCCTATCATGTACAAAAAAAAAAAAGTGGTAATTCTAAACATTAGATACATTTAGAATTTGGTACAATTGAATTTATATTATTATTATATTTGCATTTATATATACAGTCAAACCAAAATGTTCAGACACATTCAACATTTCTTATATTATCACAGTTTACAAAAACTCAAAAGTTAAACTGTGTCAAAACAAATTTATCTCGATAATGTTAGATAACATCTGGATAGAAATGTATGTAACAAATATGGTCAGGTCAAAGTGTCAAATCAAATTTTTGGTCCCAAATTTGTATTATTTTTACTGGTAGTCCACTGTATGAAGAATTTTTTGGGTATAATATGTCAGAGTTTACTTTATTCTGATATCCTCACTTATATAAATTAACTATAGTGTCCTGCACCCACTTGTAAAAAAATATAAAAAAATATATTTGGTGTCTGAATCATTTTTGGTTTCACTGTACATAATTTATACAATATGTATATCATTAAAATTGCTATTTTAATTTGAATATAACAAAATACCTAGACTACCTTTCAAAAGTTTGGGGTCAGTACGATTTTTGTAAAATAAATGAATATTCAGCAATAAAGTAAATAAAATAAAGTAAGGGTAAATTATAATAGAGCAAAGGTATTTATATTACAAAATATTTTCCTTTCAAGACACTGAAGACTGGAGTAATGATGCTGAAAATTTAGCTTTGCCATCACAGGAATAAATTTGATTTTTAAATAAAATAGAAAAGTTATTTCAAACTGCAATAATGTTTCAACATATTACTGTTTTACTGTATTTTAAAAAATGGTGAGCAAAAGAGATTTCTTTGAAGAAAAAAAAAACCTACTAAACCCAAACTTCTCAGTAGTAGTGTATATTAGGTATTTAATTCTATTCAATTAATGACACTGTTTAACATCACATATTTCATATAATATTACAAGATACTTCACAAAATACTCTTCAAAATGGAGCCAAGCAACATAAAGCAGAATGATAAGTAGAGCTCATATAAGTTGTGGTAGGTTTGTTCTCTGTTGAATTTCTTTGAATTGCAATTCAGTAAATTCCACCATTCCAATTCAAATTCCAATTCAACATCCTGTGGAATGTGACCAATTAAACTCACATTCTAACTTATAAACCTAAAGAAGGCCAATTCAAAATCATATAAATTAGAAATATTTCCATTACAGAGATGCTATTACAGCCCTCTCAGTGTGCAGATAAGCTCATGAAAATCATATTAAAGATAATTACACAATAAATATGCCAGTGTCTCTGTGTCAGCCGTGAGTGTGTGTGTGTCACAGCGTGAGAAAGAGAGATTAATTTCCTTGCCTGCAGGGACACATATTGCATCTTTTCAAAATGACAGGGACACAAAGATCAATGGCTTTTTCTTTTTTTTTTTTTTTTTTACATAATGTGATCAATGCGAGCCAGTTTAACTGCTGGGTTAATACAGTACTGACGCATACCGGGCTTTGGCAGACCCACATTCACATCGCCTTTCCATCACACAGCAAAACACAAACATTGACGATTTAGCACATACATCACTCGAGCGGGATGTCCGTCATGTCGCCATGTAGTAAACACCGCAGTAAACCTAAATGAAATCACACAGAGACATGTAGATGCACATACACGCAGACATGTGCTGACTGCGCACATCCACTGAGTGCTCATGTAAACACAGAGCCAAGGTCATGAAGAAGAAAGGATGAATCAGACAAGAGGAGAAAGATGGAAATGGAGTAAAGGAAACCTCAGGAGCGATGTAATCAGGTGTGCCACAGAAGGTCCGAGTGGTGTCTCCTTCCATCATGCCTTCCCTACACATCCCAAAATCCGCTATCTTTATGTGTCCTTCACTGTCCAGCAGGACATTGTCCAGCTTTAGATCTCTGCAGACAAGAAAAAGAAAGAGAATATTAAGTGACTGTAACATATGGTGTGTTTGTGGAAAGAGACTGTCATCATGTCTTGTACCTGTATATGATGCCTTTGTTGTGCAGGAAGAACAGACCCACCGCTATCTCAGCAGCATAGAATCTGCCAACATGAAAATCTCTCATTAAGTCCATTAAACACACATGCTTCCACTGCAGGACAGAATGACAGAATGATGCCAAACAGGTGAATTAGAAATGGGAGAAAGGGGGTACTTAATAATAACAAAAAATGAAGAAAAATGTAATAGTTGTGGATTAGCTGTTTGGACTTTCATTTTGACAGCACCCATTTACTGCAGAGGATCCACTGGTGAGCAAGTGATGTATTGCTAAAATTCTCCAAATCTGTTCAGATGAAGAAAAAACTCTACATCTTGCATGGCCTGAGGGTGAGTACATTTTCAGCATGTACTCTTCATTTCTGTGTGAAGGGTTCCTTTTAGATAAAAAGTGCTGAACTTACGCTGCATGCGGTTCTTTAAACTTGCCAACGATTTGGATGTGAAACATAAGATCGCCACCGTTTACGTACTCCATGACATAATACAGACGATCCTGCAACACAAAACTGATTATCAGCAATCAGCAGATGTGCAACTTCATCTTACTAATAGGAATCAAAAATGAATCATCAATCAGTTCGCTTGTTCTCATGCTGTACGAGTAAATAATACAGCAAATGCCACAGCAGATTAGCAATCAGTCAAATTAAAAGACAAATGTTTATAAGATCACAAATAGAAACAAGACCTTGTGATCACAGAGGGCAGAAATATCACATTTTTACAGAAATTATGCTTTAAAGTATGGGTAAAGAGTTAACATTACAGTATCTATCAAAATACATTGTTTTTACATTTACCTGAACTGACAGCATTATAAAAATCAATAAAGAAAAAAAATTGTTTATAAAACACTGATGCAGACAATCTTTTGATTATAAACCCCCACCCTCAACAGTTTTTAACAGTGAAAATCAACATATTAGAATGATTTCTGAAGGATCATGGGCAGCGACAGTGTTGCCAAGTCTGTAGTTTTCACACAGATTTGGGCTACTTTAACACTGTTGACATGGCTGTTTTTCATGTCCACTGATTGAAGCGACTCCAGTGACGTGATATTTAGCCCCTGGAATGTGAATTTTTCCAGGGGTAGCCGGCCAAAAAACATGTATTTTACCCCCCGGAACGCGAATTTTAACGGTAGACCCCCTCTTTGAAACGCGACTGGGTTCGTTTTGAGTAGCAATTGGACAAATTTGTTGTGAAAACCTGGTAACTCTGGGCAGCAGCACGTAAGTGGTACACATGCGTGTTCAACAAAAAAAATGCACTGGGTTAGTAAGTTCAGGCCACTCATGTGTGCATCAAGATGGCTGAGGCTGACAGCTGTTGATGCACAACCACCGTTTTAGATCAAGTAACTGTAACACTCTGTAGGATTTCCATTTGAACTAATAAATCTAGACTTGGTGCTGTCAGTTTCAGAAGAAAATGCAAAACTCACATTTCATTCACTGATGTGCTTCACTTGGCAGCAAAACTGGCAGTATTGCTGGTAACTCGCCAAAATAAAAGCTTGTCCAAAGTCAAAAGTTTACATACACCATGCAGAATATGCAAAATGTTCATTTTGTCTTCTGGGGAACATGTAAGTATCTGTAGCTTCTGAAGGGCAGTACTAAATGAAAATTCTGTTCAAAAGTTTACACCCCTTAATAAATTGTTTTTCTTTCTGAAGCATCAGTGAGTGTTTGAACCTTCTGTAATAGTTGCATATGAGTCCCTCAGTTGTCCTTGGTGTGAAAAGATGGATCTCACAATTATACAGTCATTGTTGGAAAGGTTTCAAATACACAAAAAAGCTGAAAAAACAAATTCTGTGGCACCTGAATGAATTTTTGCAGAACAGCAGGCAGTTTAACTGTCCAGGACAAACAAGGGGCTCATGAACAACTATCACTAAAAAATAACAACTGTGGATCTTTCAGTTAACTTTTGAACAGGGTCATTTTTAATAAATTAAACTGTTATTTTCTATCGTGGACTATGTGTAAATGTATTTTATGTAAAATATCTTATTCAGGTCAGTACTAAATAAAAAATAACATGCATTTTGTATGATCCCTCTTATTTTGGTAAAATAATAAACATTTTACAGATTCTGCAAGGTGTATGTAAACTTTTGAAATGAAAATGTAAATATTAGAATTGTATTTTTTTAAGTGTAACAAAATAATTGTATTTTTATTTTAAAATATAACAGTTTTATTATCATATTATTCGTTATATTTAATGGGTCACACAATGCAATGTGAGCAGCAAACCAAATCTCCAGGTGCTTTATCAGAACCAGACTGAAAAATGTATGTGTACCCCTGATCATGTGACACCAAAGACACAAACAAAAAACACTAACCAATTACTTTAAACTGTAACAATATTTAAGAATATTACTGTTGTACAGTATTTTTATCAAATAAATGCAGCCTTCATTAATATAAAAGAGATTTCTTTCAAAAATATTAAACAAACAAAACTAACTTTACTATAAAACTAACTGTACTTTACACACCCTGCACAATGAATTACTTGAACACTGTGTTGTAAGCTGAGACCAGCAAGTTTTCTCTGTAGCTTCAGTATTTGTCATCTACAGCCAAGGAAAGATAACAGCCCACTTTATCTCCAGAGGCATCTGACTACAGCATCTGGTGTCTGTAGGTCTTGAACTTCTGATCAGTGGGATGCTGCATTTTTCCACTGGGCAACTGATAGCTTTGACAGGAAACTGTAGTTCATGCACTTGATACAATGAGACACAGTTTACATACACAAAGAACTCATTACAAAACACAATCACATTGAGTATTTGTTACAAATTCAATCGACGGTTGAAAAAAATTTAACAAGAGTAATTCAAACCTTCACAAACCATTAAAGCCAGACATAAACACACACACACACACACACACACACACACACACACTCCTCTTTTTCTCTCTTTCAGTACTGCAGCTGCCAATGTTTTTCATTAGGCTGATTGCCACTTTGCAATACGTGTCTGCTGAAAGAGGTCAGACAATTAGCACTATGAAAAGTCATTTTTCAAAGCAAAATGAGGCAACTAACTTTGCAAAAAAGGCCCTCCAGATTCATTAGTTACAAAAATGATTTATCATGTCAGAGTGGAATAGACAAAATGATCAACGAATCACATTTTATTATGCGGGTTGCTCTTGGTTGCCAGTTCAGGACTCACATGACAGCATTCCAAGAATATAATTATTACACTGTCAGAAGCTTCTGTTATTTTGTTCACCCATTGTTCATGTTGACATTTTATAAACCCTGTTAGTCAATATTGTAAAAGCAATCTGTTCTTGTGATTTGTCTCCCTCTCAAGACTGCTAACAGCCTTGTTGAGGGCAAATTAATTTAATCTATCAGTCCCTATCTAGGCCAATGTAAACAACCGTTTAATGAGGTAAGAGAAGAATACTTCTGGTGATGCTTTTATTTTTACTATGATTAAATAGCTTTAGTCCATAGATGATGCAGTAATTAATCTGGCACAGAAACCTCAGTAGAGGCAAAGGTTATTGTTTTCCCATCTTGAGAAATATTTCTTCAGATACATGATGTACACTTACTCCTGATGAAGAATCTAGGCTTTTATTTACATTTTACCTCAGAGAGGCAGCCATTTTGAATTATGTGTTTCTATACAATGAATACCAACATTTGAGTATAATTTGACAAAAACAATTTTAAAAATAACAGTTGCGTTATTAATACACTTTATTTAGTTTATTTAGCAGAAGATCAGACACTGCCGTGTACATTAAACTATATTGTATGTCTTTTGTTTATTTTCAGGTTACTTTTGCGTTATTAAGACATCAATAATAGGCATTAATAAACAGGAATATTACACAGTAACTACTTTTAGTAGTTACTACATTTCACTGCTGAAAGCTGACACCATTTTAACTGGTTCAGTATCACATTGCTGTAGTCATGTGGTTGTTGTCATTGAGTTTACAAGTTGTAATTACGAGTATATTAAAATGTTAATATTTTTTACAATTCAGAATCTTATCATGCAGCAAATTCAACATGCTTTGCTTTGTCTTGGTAATCCTGTGTTAACAGACACTATTAGATTTGGGAAGGCTACTTTCTAAATGTAATAGGTTACAGATTTAAAATGTAATCGGTAGTGTAACTATTTCATGTACTTTATTAAGGTAATGTAACTGATTATATTTAATTAGTTTTAAAAATTATTATTATTTTTTTTCTAAACTGTTAACCATTTTCAAACATTTAAAGCAGGCAGGATTAACTTTACAGTAGTACTCAACACTGATTACTGTCAGACTTTTAAAATCCTTCATCACTTGAATTAAGATTATAATAATTTTAAAGCACAGCCACCACAAAAGCAGACTCTAGCACTCTGAAGTCGTTCTGAGGTTAAATACTGATTTCAAATCACAAGAAGATGTCTTATATTTTAGAGCAGTCAATGCAATTTTTTTTTAAAGAAATCAATCAAATCTGTATAGGTGTGAAAATATTCAGATGTAACCCGCTTTGTAATCATTAACATTTTTATAAGTCACTTTAATTTAATTTTAAGCTGAAGCAACCCCAATAACGTCATATTTAGCCCCTAGAATTCGAATTTACCGGAGGAACCCCCAAAAAACGTGTATTTTACACGCCTGAATGTGATTTTTTAAACAGGGAACCCCCCTCAAAACGCAATTGGGCTAGTTTTGAGTAGCAGTTGGGTGGGTTTTGTTGTGAAAACCTGGCAACCCTGCCTTACTGCACGTTTCACGGCAGTTTCAAAGTGAACATAGGTATTGTGGCTGTTCAGAATTCAAATATACGGGGAGTATATTTGCTTTAGTGTTGCTAAAGGTTAATGTTAAGGTGACCATACGTCCTCTTATCCCCAGACATGTCCTCTTTTTAGACTTAAAAAATATCTATAAATAAAAAATTAAAAAAAATTCTATAGTCGCTATTCATTGTGTGAGTTTTTTGTATTAAAGCTTTGCGTGGGACTGTTTTCTTAATCCCGCTCCTGCAAACATTCTAATATTATAATTATAATTTAAAATATAATTTTTGAGCATCACAGAGTCGCTATCAATATGCGGAGCGTTTAAAACGTTTTGGATGCAGCTTGTGTTGGATATAGGGTTGCCAAATCCCAATTTTTTTTCCAATGGAATTGGGCTGATTTTAAACACTTGCGGCGGGTTGATTTTCTCCCGTGGGTTACAAGTTTGAAATATTATATATATTTCATTTCATTCATATACATAAATTCCATTTGACAAATGCTTGTATTGAAACATTTTGCATTCTACCTGGGATAAAATTATGGTAGATATTAGTTTTGTGATGGATGGCCACTGTGGTAGGAAGCTTTTTAGCTGTGTATATGATCAATCTGCATAACGGTGACTGTAAAATATGTAGTTTTGGTATGGAAATGACATATTTTGATACCAAAACTAGAAAGCTGTATATGTGACGACAATGTTTAAAAGTATCAGTTTTCAAATCGTACAGGATGTAAATTTTTTTTAAAGACATAACATAATATTCTGCAAGTAATTAGGCTTTATTAATCAAAACTCTGTGTGTAAATCAAATCACTGCCTCAAAAGTTCATTTCAATTGGAAACTGCAGTGATTCATACATAATATATCAGTTTTGCAGAACTATATATGACTATATATATCCATCTGACACCTTTCTTCAAAAAATGCATTTTTAATCAGGCTCCAATGCATAGGTTTCTATGCAAGTACTGGGACTTCTGGGATATTAGCGAGTTTGAAGTAAAAGTATTTGATAGACGTATAATATGTGTCAAGAGCATGCACTCAGTATCATTATCTCATTTTTGACCGAGATGGCTTTTAGCAGGTTTTGCATCTGTACTCTTCATATAGAGGCATGTATTTTCAATGAACTTGTGTTTAGTGTGATGCTGCATCCACACCACTAGGTGTCAGTATGCTATAAACCACCACAACAAAAACAAAAAATGACTGCGTTCATATCTAAAAATAGCTAGTTTCTGCCCTGGGAGACCACATGTGGACATGAAGGACTCACAAAATGTCAGTACTCGTGTTCCAGCTGTGCAAGGTCAAAAAAGTGTTTTAAAAATCGCCCTGAAGGTGAAGAGAGCATCTGTTCCATCACTAAGGGCCGAATGACATTTCAGGCCATATATATTTCATAATTTACAAATGTGCATATGCATGTATAAACCTCGTCCCCAGACTCCCACTCTCTTTTAATCATTAACCATTTACACGCTCTCACACACATCGATGAACACACAGACCTCGGTTTGAAAGGCGCAGTAGAGGGAGGTCAGGAAGTGAGGTCGCCCCACGAGGCCCAGGACTCTTCTCTCCACCATGGCGCTCTCCGTGTCCTCATCCTGAAACAGCACGTCTTTCTTCAACACCTTCACCGCAAACAATCGCTCACTGCCCCTCTCCTCCGCCAAAAGGACCTGCGGGATGACAAGGAAACCTTGCACTAACACTTCTTGAACATTAATAATTAAGAGCTCATCATCTTCTGCTCACATTCCCACAGCAGTGATCTGACTGGGCAAACACTAAGCGAGAGCAGAAAACATAATTCGAAGTGAGTTTAACATGCATATGGGAACATTACCTCAAATCAAACAAAAAGAAAAAATGAACAGAAATTCTTTCATTGACTCGTGTGATCCTGTTCTCTTCATGTCTTTTTTTGTGTGTCATTTTTCTATCTCTGGGTCCCAGGTCTCTCTCCTCTGCTCTTCTCTTTAATCTCTTCCCTCGTTTCTATCCTTTCTTTAGCACGGTTCTACGCCCTGGAGGATGTGCTGTCTACTGAGTATAACCCTGGCCTCTTATATAACCAAATATCTTGTGAGGACACACACACACACACACACACACACACACACGTGTGTGCACATGTGTATGCACACCAGAAAAACTCGTGCACAAAGTGATTTTTTATACTGTACATGAGCACAACCACAAAGGCAACAAACATTCCTCCACACGCTCCAACACACACTCTCATGTCATTCTTCCTCAGGGATCAAACAGCTCAGAGTCCTTGTGTGCTCAGTGATGACACACGACAACAGCATTTAGATTCTGTTCAGCACAGACAGAAAAACGCCGCTTTGTTTGTCCAAAACAAGGCATTTGCTCCAAAACATTCCAGCATTCCCAGAGCTGCAATCACCAGGTGTTTCTTACATGTATCACAAATTCGACCTTATTTATCACATAACAGGATTGGCCGAACACACAGATGACCGTGTGCCTTACACACCTCCAGGTATTTTAAGGTGAATAAGGTCTGCATCTCACCGGGCCTCGAGTCAGGGCTTCTGCCTCCTAGAGGAAGCGAGGCAGAGACACAGCTGCAAATTTTAGATAGGGAAATCATTTCGCTCTTCTTGCAGCTGGGACCAAAGCTTTAGCGTTTCCCCTTCTGCCTGAATTAGCAGCAGCAGCCCAGGAACGAATGAGACAAGGGCCTAATTCAGTTCCAAGGACACCGTACCCTTCGCACTCCTTATTGCATCTACAGGGAACATGGAAGTAGACGTGTTTGTTGATGGGTGAGTGCAGTCTCATGTAGCCTGACATAAAAATCTGGTTTGCCTTGCAGCCTGTTTTGTCCCAAACGCACCTACTTAGGCTGAAGGCCAAAATACAGTTTGACAAAAGTATACTTATCTCTTAACTCCCCTCACAACATGGCATCTATTGTTGTTACGGTCTCTAGTAGTTTGTGGTTTGAGTTCCACCTCTACCGTTTCTTTGTGAAACAACAATCTGAGCCAGTGTTGCCACCTTGTGGACAAAAATAATTCAAATAAATAAATAAAAAACTGTGTGAGCCAAGTAGTATGTCCAAATTCATAGGGTTCATTAAACAGCAGGCAAGTACCCAAAACAAATGTACTACTTACTAGTGTTTGGTCCACTTTGTCGAGTCCTAGTCCTTAACTAATTGAGTTTAATTGGGAGACATTTATTAAAGGGATAGCTCACCTGTTACTCACATTCATGTCATTCCAAACCCGTAAGACCTTTCTTTGTAACACAAATTAAGATATTTTTGATGTAATCTGAGAGCTTTCCGAACCTCCATTGACAGCAAAGTGCAATCAAACCAAAATGTATTCCGACATCTTCAGCATTTCTCACACTGTCACAGATTACTCACTATAGTTTTAAAATGGGAATAAAATATGACAAGAACCCAGAGTTAAAAAAATTCATCTTGATAATGTCAGGTTACTTTGATAAAAAGGTATGTAACTATTAGTAAGACAATATTTACACAACTATCAATACTTTGTTGACCAATTAGCAAGCATTGCTTAATTTAGTTCGTTTTTTGTTTGTTTGTGGTGTAATTAAAGAAAAAACACAAAACATGGTCAGGTCATAATTTCCGGTCACAAATTGTTATCAATTTTTCTGGTAGTCCACTCTAGGAAGATTTTTTTGGTATAATATTTCACAGTTTATTTTGCTATCCTCACTTTCATAAATGAACTATAGTGTCCTGCACCCACAAGTAAAAGAATACCAAAAATTATATCTGGTGTCTGAATCATTTTTGGTTTGACTGTAACTACCATGTTCAAGGCCACGAAAGGTAGAAAGGACATTGTTAAAATAGTCCATGTGACATCAGTGGTTCTCTTCGGTGTCAGTCTCCACCGCACATTCACGCTTTGAAGACTCAAGAAGAGAAAAAAATTGTTGAATAAAGTTGTTATTTTTATCTTTTTTTGTGCACAAGTATACTCATAGTTTCATAAAATTACAACTGAACCACTAATGTCACGTGGACTATTTTAATGATGTTCTTACTACCTTTCTAGGCCTTGAAAGTGTCAGTTGCATTGCTCTCTATGCAGGATCAAGGGTCAAGGTCTTGCGGGTTTGGAAAGACATGACTAAATTTTTGCGTGAACTATCCCTTTAAGACAAACTAATTAGTGCAAAAAAATCTATATATATTCAAAGCTTATACACTGCACTGAAACTCATCTAGTTTAAACTTGATAGTGAGTAATCTATATATATGTCATAGATTTGATGTCTCTAAGCTTCCAGACTCATTATTTTGTCCTTCAAAGCAAGCACTGTATCAACTCATTACCTTGTAAACATAATTTGTCTACTGACAGACTAATTAAAAAAATGGTGTCTTTACTCTTGGAACTTGTGTAAAGCCAGCCAAACAGACTGAAACTTGTTGATCATAGTCAGCGCTTGCCACTTTGGTGTTCAATATGCATCAGACAGTCAGTGAACAGTGTGGGTGGACTGTGGGAGTGCTGTCTGAGTCTGAGTCTAGAGAGTTTCCTTTAAAGATTTTCTGTTCCATTGACAACTAGGAGGAAAAATACAATTCATTACACATACAGCAGGGTCCAAATGTCAGTGAAAAGCTGAATTGAGAAATAGGGTGTTTATTTGCTTTAGTGACAGTGTTCATTTTACATCAGAAGCATTTCATTGTTTCTCATTTTTCAAAATCATTTTCAAATTTATTTCCAGGTGTAAATTTGATTTTGAACTCTGCGTTTTTACTGTGGCCGTCTGGATCCTACTATATGTGTATAGGTGTATGAAAAAAGTTTAAGCACCTTGCCAAAACTCCCTTTGCCCAGAACCATGAGGAAGTTGAAATCGTGCAGCCCGACTCGGCCTTTGCCCGAGTGCAGTATAGTGGGAGTCGGACTCAGAGCAGGCGGGGTCACAGCAGGAACAGGCGTCGTCACGGTAACAGGAGCAGGAGGAACAGAGGGCGTGAGAGCAGCATCTGGTACCTTCAGAAATTAGGAGAAAGATGGGATGAGAGAGAGAGTGAGAGAGCACATAAATAGATTGTTTCAATAAAGAACTACACTGCCCTCCTGTGGATGTGTTCTGAATATGACAATAATGGGGCTCACCAAGGAAGACTTGAGAATGTGGTCAGACTGAGATGACATTTATAGAATTTGTAGATGTGGCTGTTTATGACTGCTTGGTGTCAAAAAGAACATTTGATTTTAGCTGGATGTGTTTATTTGTGGATCTGAGATGGCCCTAGGCTTCTACAGCACTCTCTTGGCTGAATATTGCATGTTGACACTTTTATCTAAAGTGACTTACAGTACACCTATTACAGGGATAATCTCCCCTGGAGCAAAATGGAGTAAAGTGCTTTGCTCAAGGGCACAGTGATGATGCTTTATGGATAGTCACTTGAAGATCTGAGCCAACAACTTTTCTGTTTTCCCCAGAACGTATTGATGGCAACTCAAAAGTTGCAGGCTAGTGTTTGTGTTTTTGTAGTGTTTATGGTAGGTATGAAAAACTGGCAACATGAAGACAGTAAGTTTAAATTAGTTAAAATTCACAGTAGTAGTAACAGATATTTTCTTCTGTATTGTAACGTACCTCTGAGTGATACAGATTATTGAAAATTTGGACCTACAGGATCTACTGGTTGTTGATTGGATCAAGGTTGATGTTAATTTACAATTATACTACTGTTTGTTGTTAATTCATCTTAGCTAATAATAATAAATAACTTAATAATAAAACTCAAAATATTAAAACTATTAGTATAATTTAGAAATACACATTAATATTGATAAATGCTGTATTATTTATTATTATTAATTTTTTTTTATAAAGTGTTCAAAAACTTTGTTTAAAAATTAGGTGTATAGCTGGTCAGAACACAAATGTCACACACTCACTGGTTTTCATGTTTTATGGGGACATTCTGTAGACATAATGGTTTTTATATTGTACAAACTGTCTTTTCTATCTGCTTACTCACACAAAACTTTCTGCATTCTTAGTTGTACAAAAAAGATATTTCTGTATGATTTATAAACTGCTTTCGCCATGGGAACAAAAACATGTCCACACAAGGTTACAATTTACTATATTACTATATTAGTACTATATTACAATTTACTATATATTACTATATAATTTACTTGAAAGGACACAGGTTTCTATGAAGTAGGGGATACCAGGACCACACACACTCACAAAGGTATTACCAAGAATGTTACCAAAAATAAAATAATCAATGTTTGTTTAAAAATCAGATCATCAATGTACGGAAGCCCGTTTCCACCACTGAATAAAAATTAATAAAGGCCATTGCGAGTTTACATCTCACAATTCAGACTTTTTTTTCTGAATTACATAATACAAGCTTTCAATTCTGAATTTTTTCCTCAGAATTGTGAAATATAAAATAAGAATAGCGAGATTTAAACTCACAATCGCAAGTAATAAAGTCAGAATTGCAAGATAAATTGTGCTATTCCAGCCTGATCTAACGGAAATTCATACAGTCTTGACAAGGTGGCTAATTCAAAAAAAATTTGTACGACCTCATTTAAATTCATAGGAATTCTTATGAAGGACCACACCTAACCCCACCCCTAAACTTAACGGTCACAGAAATCATATAAAATCATACGAGTGAGGTCACTGAAGACACTGTAAAAAAAAAACAAAAAAAAAACAACTTAAAACAAAAAATTGTTTCAACTTAAAAAAAAGTAAGTGTTCGTGCTGCCTTCAAATTTTAAGTTTACTTTCATGTTGACTACATTTAAAATTTTAAGGCAGCACGAACACTTTTTTTTTAAGTAGTTTTTTTTTTTTTTTACAGTGTACAAATTTGTACAAATTCGCCACCTCACAAAACATGTACAAATTGGCCTTGAGATAGCGTTGGCTATTCAGTGAGAGTTTGAATCTCACAATTCTGACATTTTTCACAGAATTCCGTATTATAAACTTAATGTTAGAATAGCATGATTTA
Organism: Cirrhinus molitorella; assembly: GCA_033026305.1. Lineage (NCBI taxonomy): Eukaryota > Metazoa > Chordata > Actinopteri > Cypriniformes > Cyprinidae > Cirrhinus > Cirrhinus molitorella. The sequence goes on along the minus strand of CM065123.1, from coordinate 15,907,660 downwards.
AGCTTGCAATTGCGAGAAATAAAGTCAAAATTTCAAGATAAATCACGCTATTTCAAGCCTATCCCACGACAATTTGTACATTTTTGACAAGGTGGCTAATTCGTACAAATTCGTTTGACCTCACTCATACAAATTCATACGATTTGTGAAAAATCGTACATATTTTACGAGTTGGCAAATTTATACGAATTAGCCACCTCGTAAAATACGTATGAATTGGCTGCAAGATACTGTTGGCTATTGTGACATTTTTTTCTCCCAAATGCGAGTTTGTTCTTTGAATTGTGAGATATAAACTTGCAGTCACAAGTTATTATGTCCAATTCTGAGGGGAAAAGAAAGACTGATATGTTTTAAGAATTGTGAGTTAATATCTCACAATTCTGACTTATAAAGTCAGCATGTTATAGTCAGTATTGCTTCATATAAACTTGCAATTCTGAGAAAATGTCTGAATTGTGAGTTTATAAGTTTTAACAGAGAAAATTATTCGGGCTTCCATATAAATGTGACAAATTACAAAGAAAAATTCAACAGGAATTAGTACAAGTAAGTATAATAGGAAATAAAAGTGCACATGATATGAGAAAGTAGCCCACCTGCAGGTCTGGGTCAGGTACAGGGATGTTATAATATTCTCCCTCATCCTGGTTGAGTAGTTTGAACCAGCCGCTGACTGAACGTCTGAATATCTCACTAACGCCGAACGACAGAGCGCCCATGAAGTCATTTCGTGATGTCCGATCCCAGTCCCAGACTTCTACAGACAAACGCCTGTCCCACTGCCTCCCACGAACTGAACTACACACAGACAGAAGAACAGAGATAGATGACCTATCATCCACTCAAATAACCTTTGCAACAACTTCTGCATCATATGCGCATACAAAACACAGACTCACAAGGTGAAGCTCTCGTTCCAGATAGGGTTAAGTGTAGAACGGATGGTTTTGGTTTTCTGTTTGCTCTGGCTCTTTGGATCAGGGATGAGTTTGAGCTTCACATAAGGGTCCGATAGGCCGTTAGGATCCATGGGTATCAGATTACGAGCTTCATGCACTAAAAGACAAATTACACATTGAGCACTGATTTTGTGTGTTCATACATATCAGTATTGAATTACACTGCATGAATTATACTATGCAATAGAACAAAGCGAATATCTCTGTGGTTGCGCTACTATGCTTTGTACAGTGAATGTGTTTTCAGCTGTATTGTTAAATTGACCTGTCAGAATGACATGCTGCTGGTTGCCTTTAAAAGAACAGCGGTGCATTTTAAATGCTCACATTCTCTGTAGAGCATTAGTAGTCTTCACACTACTCATTAGTCTCTCTATGGTGGCGCTGATCTAAGAGCCACAGGCTTAGTTAAGTTGACATTGTGCAGCTAATGCATTGTAATACAGCAGATTGTGTGTGTGTGTGTGTGTGTGTGTGTGTGTGTGTATGTATAATTAGCCTTTTCCTCATGTACTGATGATGCTACATGTACACATTTCCCTCTGCTGGAGGAAAACTGAGCTGACTCATAATGCATTTCCAGTGTGCTTCCTTAAACAGCAAATTCTCTCTGTGAGCAAAGGGGTAATTCTTCACTGGGGTATAAACATTACATAGCACTTTCCACGAATAGGATATAATTTTATTGATGTCCTTACTACCTTTCTGGGCCTTGAACGTGGTAGTTGTGTTGCTGTCTATGCAGGGTTAGAAAGCTCTCGGATTTTATCAAAAATATCGTAATTTGTGTTCCAAAGACGAACAAAGGTTTTACGGGTTTGGAACGACATGAGGGTGAGCAAATAAAGACAGAATTGTAATTTTTGGGTGAACTATTCCTTTAGGTTCACCTGTGACATATATGTCTTCTTTCTCTCCACGCACGGTCAGGCGAATTCGCCCTCTTTTCTCAGTATGGTCTTGTCCGCAAAGGCTGGGGACGCTGCTCTCACATCGCTTGTGTACATTCATGTCACAACCTCTCTCACACAGACACACACAAACACACAAAAATAAAAGAGAGATAAAGAGCGTGAGAAAAAAAACAGCATAGAAAAATGTAAAACACACAAAAATGTAAAATCTGTCAACATTTACTCACCCTCAGGTTATTCCAAACTTGGGAAGTGTTTTCCGTTAAACACAAAAAGAAGATAATTTGAAGTATATGGGTAACCTATATACTCCTTTTCTTTTTCTTTTTTCAGAATATCTTCTTTTGTGTTCAACAGAGGAAATAAACATATACAGGTTTTAAACAACTTGAGGGTGAGTAAATGATGAGAGGATTTTTATTTTTGGGTGAACTATTCCTTGAAATTCTCCCTCTAGTGCAAAAGCAATAATTATGAACAGCAGTCTGCCTAAAGCAGTAAACTTTTTAAATCTAATATAAACAGTGTTGTCACTGCAGTACATTGTACCTTATGAGAAAACATGCTGAAACAGCAAGTGCTGTCAGCTGTCATCTGCTTTATTATTTTCTGAAAGTGTATCATGTCATGCAAATTATATTACATGGTTGTTATTACATGGATTAAACCAGAGTAAAAGGGAATTAATTCATTCTAATATACAGTATGAGATATCTATTAAAAGCCTGAAATACATCACTCTACAGTTACATATAATTATGCAAAATTGTGTTAATTTAATAACTGCAATCTTGATGATTATGCTATGCTAATTTAGATCTAAGAATTAATATAATAGATATTTAAACAGGGTAAAGAAAGATTATTGTATAAAAACTATTTAAACTATACAAATTTATTCTTCACCATATTGTATTTGAACAAAAGACTTCCACAGAATTCACAGGTTATTATAATATACAGTCCTTTATATATTACTGCAGAGCTTGCAGGATAATGCTGTAAATCCTAACATGCACTAAAAATTTGAGTAAATTATCAAGTAATTTCTGGAAAGCTTCAAGTTTAGCTGATGTGATCTGAAAAGTAAATCAATATAGGCTATAATATATTATAATATAATATAATATACCAGTCAAAAGTTTTTGAACAGTAAGATTTTTTAATATATTTTCAAATGTAATTTATTCCAAAGCTTAACTTTTAGCATCATTACTTATATACTAATATTCGGATTTGCTGCTCAAATATATATAATATAAATTAGTGCTGTCAAACGATTAATCGCTATTAATCGCATCCAAAATAAAAGTTTATGTTTACATACTATATATTTGTGTACTGTGTATATTTATTATGTATATATAAATACACACACATGCATGTATATATTAAGGAAAAATATTTTGGATTTATATCTAAAATGTTTATATTTATTTATAATCTTAATTGCTTACAGGTATAAATATATATACATATAAATATTTTGTTTTAATATATACATGCATGTGTGTGTATTTATATGTACATAATAAATATACAAAGTAAACACACACATATAGTATGTAAATATAAACTTTTATTTTGGATGTGATTAATCGCAATTAATCGTTTGACAGCCCTAATATAAATATATATATATAATATATATAAATATTATTATTGTGTTGAAAACAGTTGAGTAGATTTTTCTTCAGGTTTCTTTGATGAATAGACCATTTATCTGAAATAGAAATCTTTTTTTAACATTAAAAATATCTTTATCATCACTTTTGATCAATTTAAAGCATCCTTACTAAAAGAAAATGTATTCATTTCTATCATTTCTTTCCCAAAAAAGTATACTGACTGCAAAAAAATGATACTCACTACAAGCTTTTGATGGTATACGGGATAATGTTACAAAAGCTTTTTATTTCAGATAAATGCTGATCTTTTGATCTTTCTATTCATTAAAGAATCCTGAAAAAAAAAACTCAACTGTTTTAAATATTGATGATGATGATGATAATAATAATAATAACAAAAATGTTTTGATCCTGGAGTAATGATGATACAAATTCAGCTTTGATCACAGGAATAAAATTCAAATAGTAGAAAAGTATTGTAAAAGTATAGTATTGTCAAATAGTAAAACTATTTCACAATATTATTGCTTTTGCAGCATTTTGGATCAAATAAATGCAGGCCTGGTGAGCAAAAAAACAGAAAAAAAATTTGACTGGTAGTGTAATATAATATAATATAATAAACAGTCATAATGAAAAACTTAACACTATTTTATTTGCAATTTTGCTTTTTACTTATTCAAATTAGAATTTGCAAATATTTTTTATATATCATATTATATTATTATAAGCATGATAAACAATACAGTATGCAATATATGTGCACAATAAGTCATGGAAACTATTTTGAAAATCCAGGTAAATTTACTGTAACTACATTGTTGTAAGTCCACAGCATATCAGACTACGATCTAGATGAACTTCATTTGGATCTCTATATACTGTAAATAGACTCACTGGCACATTTCATGCCCTGATGTATTATTATAAATAATTATAATAAATAAATAAAACAACACATCAAAAGACAAACAGATAAGTACTACTGAGTTTAGGCAGGGGATCTTATTTATTTTTATTTTGTATTTATTTTATTATTACATATTTATTATATTATATTATGTTAAGCACAGATACTGGGTAAAATAATCAATTTTTAACTATGCTGAACTATTTTTCTATATTTACACATTTGGAACTGAAGGAAATTGGCTTATAATCAACATTTATATAGTTATTTCAATAATTAAAGAATTTGAATAATTATATATTTACATTATGATTTATAGCAATTTATAAATCCTTGCATGGCTTGCAAGATTTCACTGTAAATGCTTAGTTAATAAATAAATAAATAAATATGCATTACTGAGTTTAGGCAAGGGATTTTTTGTATATTTTGTATTTATTATATTATTATGTATTTTATTTGCAATTTTGCTTTTTACTTATTCAAATTAGAATTAGCAAGGAATTGTTATATATCATATTATATTATTATAAGCATGAGAAAGAATACAGTATGCAATATATGCACACAATAAGTCATGAAAACTATTGTGAAAATCCAGGTAAATTTACTGTAACTACATTGTTGTAAGTCCACAGCATATCAGACTACGATCTAGATGAACTTCATTTGGATCTCTGTGTACTGTAAATAGACTCACTGGCACATTTCATGCCCTGATGTATGAGGCCGTAGAGCAGAGACCCGCAGTGATCACAGAACGTGGGACTGGAGTATGTATGCACTTTAAACTTGTGTTTGCTCTTGAGATCCTGGAGAGAGGGACAGAAAACAACACTGTACTCCTTTAATTATTTAATTGTTAAGTCCACTGGCAAAAGCACTTTGATGCCATTTCATATTTAACACAGTGGGGCGCCACACACACCCAGTTCTCAAAAACGGGTTGGCCGTGGGAAAAAGAAAGAGATTTAAATTATGTGTCTGATAAGAAACCCTCTCATACTGTTCTTTGCTCTATAAATAGGACAATCTTTATGCACAGACACAGCACGCATATGCACAAACAAACACAGATACTCTACTTTCCCTCTGGTTCTCTCTCTCTCTCTTTAAAGGTCCAGAGGAAAGGCTTCATTTTGAAGTGACTTTTTCACTGGGAGCCAATTAGCTTGGGCTATTTTGAGGATGAATGGTGGATGAATATATGAGTTCAGCTCAGCTGTGAAAACTGAATCCTCCTAAATGCCTAAACCCCCTCCACCCCACCCTGGTTTCTCTCTCTCCCCCTCATTCTCACTCTCTGCATGCTGCCTGCTCCTTTTCTTCATCCTCTGACAATCTTCCTCTCCACTTCTCTTCCTCTCTGTCAGTCTGCCTCATCTGCTTTTCACACAGGCATCATTGTCTTCCCTTCCTTACGGCCTAGTCGCACATGCACCGCCGCACGCAAGCACACCTCCTGTACCTCATTTTACAACCATTTTATTTAACAGCTTATGAAAAAAAATCTCATAAAAAGTTGCAGCTATACTCCTGAAAGAGACAGGGTGAAATAAAGACCGCAGCTCTGTTTAAAAACCTAGTATGTTGCCTCACTGCCTACATAGGCAGCTTGCTTTTAACAAATGACTGATCTGGACTGATCAAATGACAGTGCTTTACATACTTAAATCGTATTGATTTCAATAGTTTCACATTAGCATGTTGCTAAGCTAACAGTGCAATATTCTAACTATAAAATACATAAATAATTTAAATATTTTTTCATTTAACTATTTTTTATGAATAATATTGAATTAAATATCATCTAGGATATTGGATTTTTTTTTTTTTTTTAAATAATTTTAAATAAATGTTTTTTAAATAAATATTTGATACTTTTGAAGCCTTGGTGTTGCCGACTTTAAATAAGCTTGTCGCAGCACATTCTGGGAAGAAACACCATGGATACAGCAAGAGACTCCAACTGATTAATGCATTAAATAAATAAGTTATTCTAATAATTAAGTAATTTGAATAATTATATAATTTATTATAAATGGATTTTATTTATTTATTATTTTTATTTTGTATTTATAATATAATATAATATAATATAAAGCACAATCCACAGATAGAAACAATCCAGCACTTTTTGTACTGAATGAAATATAGGTTTCTAATCAACATTTATAGTTATATTAATAATTACAACATTTGAATAATTATACAATTATATTATGATTTATAACAATTTATAAATCCTCGTATGGCTTGCAGAATTTCACTGTAAATGCTAACAAGTTAATAAATAAATAAATAAATAAATATGCATTACTGAGTTTAGGCAGGGGATTTTTTGGTATATTTTGTATTTATTATATTATTATTATTATTATGTATTTTTTGTAATTATATTATATTTATATTATATTATTCAGCACAAACAGAGATACTTGGTAAACTAGTACATTTTCAATTATGCCAAACTAGTTCTCATCCACACGTTTTGTACTGAATGAAATATTGGCTTATAATCCACATTTATATCATTATTCTAATAATTAAGGAATTTAACTAATTATTTGCTATAAACACTAACAAGTTAATAAATAAAAAAATAATATGTATTATTATAAATAATCATAATAAATAATTAAAACATCAAAAGACAAACAGATAAGCACTACTGAGTTTAGGCAGGGGATTTTATTTATTTTTATTTTGTATTTATTTTAGTATTACATATTTATTATATTATATTATGTTAAGCACAGATACTGGGTAAAACAATTAATTTTCAGTTATGCTGAACTATTTTTCCATTCACACATTTGGAACTGAAAGAAATATTGGCTTATAATCAACATTTATATAGTTATTTCAATAATTAAAGAATTTGAATAATTATATATTTACATTATGATTTATAGCAATTTATAAATCCTTGCATGGCTTGTAGGATTTCACTGTAAATGCTTAGTTAATACATAAATAAATATGCATTACTGAGTTTAGGCAAAGTATTTTTTTGTGTATTTTGTATTTATTATATTATTATGTATTTTTTATATTATATTGTATTAAGCACAAACAGATACTGGGTAAAATAATCTTTTTTCAATTATGCTGAACTATTTTTTATTACCACTTTTTGTACTGAATGAAATATACAATAGGTTTATAATCAACATTTATATTGCTTCATCGTAATCATTGTGGCGATGCATTCTGGGAATATATTTGGTATATTTGGAGGCAGCAAAATTAAGTTGTCAGCCTCTGGAAGCGGCCCATGATGCCTTTGATTAAAAGAGCTGCCTATGTAGGCTACTAACTAGGATTTGGAACAATGGAAATGTGTTACAATACAGCCTCTTCCTTGCTTTTCTCTTTCACACATATTCCAACACTCACTCTGCTCTATGTGAGTGTGAGTAGCAGTGTAACACTATAATATCACATCCCCTGCACGTTTTATCATACCGTAGCATGAATAAGAGAGAGCAAGAGAGAGAGAGAAAATTGATATTCTTTTTTCCTTTAAAGCCTCCCCTTTTAAAGAAGGTATGCAAGAGAGAGCAATAAAAGGCTCGTCAAGAAAAGGAAAAGATGAGAGTGACGGTGAGACCTACTTCCATTTTGGCTTACTCAGCCAAAAAATAAATGGCTTGCCATGCAAAAATGTGAAAATGAAGAGGCGAGAGACAGATGGGATACGGATGATACAGTAGAATAAAAGATGAACTGCGGAGATCATAGCAGAAGATCAGGGAAAGAAGAGTTATATGATGATCAAGCAAAAATAATGACAGGAAAAGAAATAATATAGAGCGATATGACAAAAACAAAAAAACAATAATGCTGAATGGCAAAAGGATAACGTACTGTACAAAAGAAAAGGACAACAGACACAGTACATACAGTGCATACCTCTGCTTTGGGAGCAGTAATGGCTCCGGGACAGGTAAATGTGACAAACTCATGGCAGCGTTTGTGCACCACAAAACTGCAAACTAAAAGAAACACATACCATATTTAGTCAAGCAATTCTGTTGTGTCATATGTCATGCACATCAAGATTTATAAAGGAAAATGGTAGCACACTATATTGCAACTGCTAATGGCTTATAGGAAATTATTACATTTTAAAAATGCTGTGTTAAAAACAACCCAGTGCTGGGTGAAATTGACAAATTCAGCAATTGGGTCGTTTTGACCCAGAGCTTGGGTTAAATGTAAACAAATCCGTCTGGGTAGTTTTAAACCATATTAGTTAGCGGATGTCACACGGCATGTGAGTACTAAACTAAATTCTCTTTCATGTCTTATTGTGCTTAAACTGTCAAACACACACACGTCTATGTTAAAATCACGCAGCAGTTACAAAAACAGTTGGAGATCCATTTATAGCACTTAAACATGAAAAAAGTCAGATTTTCATGATATGTCCCCTTTAACTCAACTATTGTTTTTATCAACTATTTAAAAGTAGACTTGTCAAGCTTTCCATAGATACGTCTGTGTCAAGTATTTGCCGACTTTCATTTTAATGATTCATTTCAAAATGAAGATAACTGAGACCAAGACTGCTAAAAGTGCACCCTGTTTGTTTTCTTTATTTTACAAAATGTTTTGTTGTTATTATGAGTGTATACAAAAGTAGACCTTCACAGATTCAAATGATGTATTGCTCTTATCTGTACGATAAAAAAAAATGACTGAGTAATTTAAGTTCCTTTAGGGGTTATCAGGAAAAATATCACAAAATCTGTGAAATGCCCAGAGGGTTAAAAATGACTATATTTCTTGCTCAAATTGTGTATTAATAAATGTTCACCTTTTAATTATTGTTGATGCCTCTTGTAATTAGAGGCATCTTGTAACTTTGGGTTACAAGTCCATCTCTCTAACCATTAGGCCACGACTGCTGAGTCTGCAAAATGTTATTTTACCCAAATTAGAGGGATGATACAAAATGCATGCTATTTTTTATTTAGTACTGACCTGAATAAGATAATAAAAGACATTTACATATAGTCCACTAGAGAAAATAATACTAGTTAATAAAAATAGATGACTTTATAAAAATGACCCGGTTCAAATGTTTACATACACTTGATTCTTAATACTGTGTCGTTCCCTGAACGATCCACAGCTGTTTTTTTTTAGTGATAGTTGTTCATGAGTCCCTTGTTTGTCCTGAACAGTTAAACTGCCCGCTGCTTGCTGGTTTGAATTACGCAAAATGTATGAATCAAGTTCCTACGCAATGTAAATAGTATGTGAATTGAAAGGAGACCCCTGTTAACTGCATACACCTCCAAGAAAACACTGTATCTATATGCTGTTCCATAAGCGCCACCCGCTGTCAGAGAGTGAATCTGCATCTCACTCAGACCGTCTGCTGTTTTTGTTTCATTTGGATGTTTTATGTAGCATGATATCAAAGCTAAGGTCAGACCATACTGCTTTAAATTTTGAAGTTATACATCAAATTATTTATCATTATCTAATTTACATCAAAAACTGCTGTTTCTTTGGATCGTGATTAAAATGCAGTGGTTCTGCAACAGTTTCATGCATTCTGATTCATAAAAAGGCACAGTGAGGACAAAACTGATTAAACTGTCAAACCACCAGAATCCTATAAAAACCTGTGACACAGATTGTTGGAAAAATACATACCGTTTGTGTAATTCAAAGCGTTTTTTGAACCGGTACATCGCCCAGCACTAATGCTTGTAGAAAGAGTGAATTGTCACTTCATGCCAGCTTTAAGTTTTTAACCCTTTTTTTTTTGGCACTTTTAATCTTTACAAATACAAGGCAGTACAGAGAGCGGACAAAAAGTGAGAAGTGGGAAAGAGAGGGGAACGAGATCAGAAAGGACCACAAGCTGGGACTTGAACTCGGGTCAAAAATATGGCTTTGCTCAGATTTTGCTGTCTCAGCTTACCTAGCGATAAAGATAAATTGCTTCAGCAAAAACGCTTTCAGGGCCATACCCACTATAGGCACTGAGTGGGACTATTCCCCTCATATTTTATTTCATATTTCAATGAAAGAGGCCTACACTTTAAATTTGGCCCTCCTTAAATATTGAATATTTAGTTACAAATTTAGACAGAATCTGTTATTTTGTGTTTTCTTGTCTGTGAAGTGTGAATAAATACATAAAAAATTATTACCTTGACACTGGAATCCCTGCTTTCCGATTCCCCTGTAAAACATGAACGACAACTCACATCATGCTGTCTAATTATATTGTGTGTAATTGCATAGATTTAGATTTGAGAAGATCATAGAGAGCCATAGTGTAGTGTATGTGTATGAGCAAAGAGGCCAAACAGAAGACGTAAGCTGCTGAGGCCCTGACAGATAAGGTAATTTCAAGAAATCCTCATCCGACGGGCAATTTAAGTGCTCTTCAGTTCACCATAATAACAGGTTGCTCTGCTCCTGATATCTTTGCTATGCAAAACACAACTTAGCATAAATCCCTCAAGTACTAAAATAAGATACTTTGACACCCAACACTTTGGGCATGATCTGCTCTGAAATGCATCTGAGTGTATATACGGCTCTTTAAGAGCGTCCTTCAGACCAGTTGATCGGGTTTGAGAGGTATGAGCCATCAACATCAACATATACTCAGAAATATAGGCTGAGACAGGACAAGGGCAAAGAGGTAGAGAGATGGAAAAGAGGATTCAAGTTAATAGGATTCAGTTGTGATTTATCTACTGTAAGGTAAGTTTAGGTAAATCTGGCTGCAGTCACACAGTCATCTCAATGTCAAAAAAAAAATGGCTGAACTGAACTGAATTCACCCTATGAAACAAAATACTATATTAGAAACATACTAAAAATATAAAACCTTCTGAATGGTAGTGCAGTACAAACAAAAACACATATTGTATTAAATCCAATGTCTTTCTCCTTAAAAACTGACTTAAATGTTTTAATGGCACTCATACCACTGTCATACTTTGGGTTTGCCAAAATTAAGTAGCTAAAAAATATACAAATGTACTTAATACTTCGCAAACGCTGTACTACAATAGACATAGCAATAAAACGTCAATGAATTGAAATGAAAGGACAGAATGAGAAACAGATGCATCTATCAGTAAGCTATTTGAGTTGTACTAATGAACATGAGGTCTATAAGCGGGTAACGCACAGCCATATGGCCGGCCGCAGTTCTATGCGGGTTCTGTGGAGCTTGTGGTTAAATGGCAGCTCAAACAGAGAGGACTGCATAATTTAAGAGGCCCCTCTGGGCATGAGTTTTATGAGGCATGGAGGAAACTGAGAACAAGCATGGTCATGTAACACGTGCAGGACAGTGTTCTTCTGCCCTCTCTGCGTATGTCATCGAAAGTGTATGCACTGTAAACGTCAACTAAATATTTACAGATAAATGAATGTCTTTTCACAATTAACTATAGCATGTTAAATTAAGTGTATTACTTATACACTTATTCTTACCACATTGTTTCATCCAAGATGTTTATGTCTTTCTTTCTTCAGTCGAAAAGAAATTAAAGTTTGATTTTTCTCCATATAGTGGACTTCAATGGGTTAAAGGTCCAAACTGAAGTTTAAATTCAGCTTTAAAGGGCTCTACACAATCCCAGCCAAGGAAAAAGGGTCTTATCTAGTGAAATGATCAGTCATTTCCTAAAAAAATAATACTAATTTCTATACTTTTTAACCACAAATGCTCATCTTGCACTAGTTCATCTCACATGAACATTCAATGTGACTACGCAATGCGTTAAGTCGAGCTAGTGCAAGTCAATCATTTGTGGTTGAAAAGTATATATAAATTTTTTTTTAGAAAATGATAAATTATTTCACTAGATAAGATCCTTATTCCAAAGCTGGGATTGTGTAGAGCTCTTTGAAGCTGCACTGAAACTGCAATTTGGACCTTCAACCTGTTGATCCCCACTGAAGTCCACTATTGGAGAAAAATCCTGGAATGTTTTCCTTAAAAACCTTAAAATCTTTTTGAAAGAAGGTCCTGAACATTGTCAATGACATGGGGTGTAAATTATCAGAAAACTTTTATTCTAGAAGTGAACTAATCTTTTACATTTTATTTCGGCTTAAATGTATGGTCTATTTGTAAATATGCCTTGTTGGAAAATAACTATTTTTTTTTATTTGCATTTTTGTACATAAACTAAGATTTATGTTTTTTATTTAGATTTTTACAATTTAAAATTACTGTTTTCTATTTGCATATATTTAAATATATATTTCTATTTGAATATATATAAAATGGAATTCATTCCTATGATCAAAGCTAAATTTTCTGCAACATTACACCAGTCTTCAGTGTCACATGATCCTTCAGAAATCATTCTAATATGCTGATTTGCTGTTCAAGAAACATTATTATTATTATTATTATTATCTATATTTAACATAGTTGAGTAATTTTTTCCAGGATTCTTTAATGAATAAAAAGATCCAAAGATCAGTATTTATCTAAAATAAAAAGCTCTGTAACATTATACACTATATCATTCAAAAGCCTGGAGTCAGTATAATTTATTTATTTATTTTTAATTTTTTTGGGAAAGAAATTATAGAAATGAATACTTTTATTTAGCAAGGATGCTTTAAATTGATAAAAAGATCAAAATTGTTACAAAATATTTATATTTCAGATAAATGATGTTCTTCTGAACTTTCTATTAATCAAAGAAACCTGAAAAAAAATTCTACTCATAACATATTTTCTTAGCAATAGATGCTATTTACAGTAAATGCAAATAGTGACAGATTCTATTTACATGATGTAAAATAGCAGTATTTTACATCAGTACAATATCAGTATAATAATATTAGTTAGATGCAATTTATCCTACTTAGTGATATTTGCGCCTCATTATTGTAGTACATCACAGAACAGTATGCAAAAATAACATATTGAGTGTAAATTATCATTTTTATTAAAACGTTACGGAGTTAGTGTAAATAGCCTCTGCCAACAGTAAAGAAAATATAAAAATGAAATGCTCAACATTTAAAAATGTGGTCTTTTCATAAATAAATAATAACGTAGTGCACTATATTTGAAGAAGCTACAGATAATAACAATTCAGTAGGAACTACAAAGTACATGACAAGGCCAGTACAGTATTAAGAGTGAGTTATGATATGAATGACGATTTGGACATTAAGATTTTAAGACTAAATCAATACATAAATGCAGTCCAGTGTAAAGGTTAAGGTAAAAGTATGGGTTTACAGCATAATAACGTTAGGAGCTATTGATGTGGCCAGCAGTGTTAAAGATGTGAAGTACCAGATGAAGTCAGTGCAGTGGCTGCAGAAAGTAGGCTGCTTGAAGAATCGGGCTGTGAACTGGTGGTCCTTCACTTCAATGACCCTCTTGTGTTTGAGAGCTCCCTTCCTCTGGAAGACCGGCAGCCTAGGGGGAGGAGAAAGAGGAGAGGGGAGCGGGGAGGAGGAGGGAGATGGGGAGGACAGGGCCAGGGGAGACAGAGATGGAGACGGAGAGACTGGGGTAGACATGCTACCAAAGTTGGAGAGAAGAAGACTGGGAGAAGGATAGACGGGGTTATGAAAGCGAAGGGTGAAAGACCAACAAGAGGATTTATAAACTGGTCTGGTAAACCACAGATCAATCGTAAGAGGTTACGTGGAACGCAAAGGAAGGAATTCAATAGGATGTGATGGCAGTTCGGTTTGTGATGTTGAGGAAATGAAAGGAAGAGATTCCCAGGAGGAAGAAAGGGAGGGTGAGAAACAGAGAGTGAAATAGAGGTTAATACACACTCTAAGAGAAACTTCCACAGGGACTTCAAAACGCATAGCGATTAGTGTACCTTCTGCCCTACTTCAAACACACACACACACACACACACACACACACACCCTACATTCTCCATGTCAACCAGATTCCCACCACCTGCTCTTCCACATTTTCTGCAAGCTCACTGTCTCCCTACATTGCTTTTTATACAATTTATTAAATCCATATCACTAAAATAATACTCGAAATATAGAAAATATGAGTTTTTTATTACCAAAAATGACAAAAGCAATAAACAAGGTATACAACTGAACATCTGTGATATAAACTGCTGGTTTTTTTTGGCTGATTTAAGGTCAGTCAGAAGTGGTGTGCTTTAGGATCGATCAGACTCACATTAATAAAAGAGAACGCGTCCAGAAAAGCTGAAATGAATGATGACACACAGGATCAAATCAAACAGGAAACGACACTGAACAAATGATCGTCACATTAATTAAAGAGCAGATCTACAGAGCTGGAGACTGAAGAAAGGAAACACAAAGAATTTAGGACATCCACCAATGACTGACACAGACTACATGTATTAAATAAAGAAAGAAAGAACGAACAACAGATACCTGTAAATGTGGTAGTATGGTTTCTCCTCTTTCTCCCCTCTCTCTTCCTTTCACTTCTTCTCAAGACTCTTGTTATTCTATGCAATCAATCCTTGGCTCATAAAAAAGTAAAAGAAAAAAAAAAGAGACAACCTCACCGAACAGAAGGTCTACAAGAAAGGAAACACACCTGAAAAAAGAATCAACGCCCAAAAAGGAAATTAAGAATCAAGGGAAGGATGATACAGCAGCTTTCCAGGAAAGAGAAGAAGAAGGAGGAGTGTACGGCCGTATATCCCTTTATCCAATAGAAAGTATAGAGGGGGTGAGGAAAAGAGGCGATTTTCACTTTCCAAGATTGATTCTGTTTTTACCAACAGAAAGAGGGGATGAAGTGAAGTGAGACAGAGACAGAGACAGAGAGAGAGAGAGAGAGAGAGAGAGAGAGAGAGAGAGAAGGAGGGAGTAGATGAAGAGAAATAGGCAGCAATTCATTTTTGAAATCTGGGTTACCCCTCTCTAGAGAGTAAAAGAGAGACAGATGATGGGAGGGTGAGGAAAGAGGACAGAGAGAGAGAAAGAGAGGGAGATGTTGGCCAGCAGCTCCCTCATCCTCGGTCAGCCAGTAGCTCCTCCTGTACAGAAAGGGTTGAAAGACATCTGATCAGTGATCAATAATCAGCTTCGGTCTGTAACACTGCCCGTCTGACTTTATAAAAGTGTTTCAACAGATGGGTGTCTTGGCAGCCATGTTGTTCATACGTAAGGACTCTGAGGCCTGATCGACAGCTCCAGTGAACCAATGAAAATGAGACAGGAAGTTCAGCATTCCTGAAAAGAGTAACATAAAGCATTAAACAGCAAGTAATGGTGGTTAATCTCCTTATGCAGGCAGAAGAGCCATGTTCATTCAAATTGAGCATGTGCCCCTGTCAGATTTATAAGCTACTAATGAAAATAATTAAAAGTTTGTTTGCATTTATGTCACTAATATAAATTATAGGTACCATAATATACAAATATATAAAACTATTAAATTTGTGAGCAGGAAGATGTATTTATTTATTTAAATAAAGTTTTTCTGAAGATCCAGGATTTTAACAAATTATTTAAAGTGACACTGTCAATATAAAATGTAATGTTTTTCAGGATTTTTAAATAACACAGCTACAGTATGTCATAATTATTCAACCCCTATTCAACATTGCTGTTTTTAATTCACTTATTTTAATGGTAGGGAACAAAATTGTTTTCAAACACAATTAAGCCTTTTGAAACACACAAAAAAAAACACAAAAAAAAGAATGGAGTGATGTGACCAAACTGGAAAATTTTGGACATATGGATCAACGGTGTGTCTGGTGAAAAAAAAAAAGGAAAAGCTTATAAGCAGAAGAAACCATGGAGATGGGCAGTCCTGTTATGGGGCTGTTTTACTGTTGCAGGAAGCGGAAATCATCACTGTATGAAGGAAGTATCAGGCCCTTTTGACAAGAACTGTGATGCCTTTAGTGCACAGACTGAAGCTGATGATCAATGGACTTTTCTGCAGGAAGCCATCCCAAAGTAAACATCCAAATCTACTTAAGATTGGTTCAGGGTTTGGTCGTACAATGTTCTTGAGTGGCCTGTTCAGTCTTCAGATTTAATTCTATATTTGGTTGAATTTGATGAAAGAAGGAAATGTGAAAACTCAAAGATTATCAATGATCTTAAAGCTTTTTCAAGGAATGGGCCAAGATTGCAGTTGGTTGCATTTTTGGTGCTTGAATCTTTTTGATGATTTGATTTTTTTTTTCATTATTCATCAACATTACATTCTCAGAATCACTCATATGTGTATTAAGAAACTTTCTCTAATAGTTTACTGATGACTTTGTTTAAATTGTTTTGACAAAATGTTCTCTGCAGCAAAATGTCTTGCAGGTGAAAGGGGTTGAATAATTTTGATTGCAACTTTTGTTCAGAAAGCATGCATTAAGTTGATCAGCAAAGACAACTTATACAAAAAAATCTATTTCCACTAAACACTGTTGTTTTGAACTCAAGAATTATCAATTGTTTTAATCAAGGTTTTCATGAAAATATTGCACACCACAACTGTTTTCAACAATAAAAATAATAAGAAGCAGTTTCCTGAGCACCAAATCAGCATATTAGAATGATTTCTGAAGGATCATGTCACTGAAGAAGGAGAAATGTTGTTAAACATTGTAGTAATTAAAAATTTTAATAATGTCAATGTTATAATAACATTGTAATAACATACATAAAATATTTACTGAATTTTTGAGCAAAGACTTATTTCAGTAACATTTCAGAAATCTTACTGACCCTCAATAAAAGTAAAGCACAACTGTTTTGATATAAATACATAAATTGCTGTGTATAAAACACTATATGATAGACAGCTAATTTACTAAAAAATTAAAATAAAATAAAAAACAAAATCAAAAAAGTTAACTTGTAATTTTTCTTGTTTAATAAAAAAAACAAAAAAACAATATACAGCATTGTTTAAGGATCTGAACCTATAGGTCGCCTTGCACACTATACAGAAATATACTTCTAGACTAACACATCCTACAGAAATACAAAAAGTTTTCATGTCTTATCTTGCCTAAAGCAAAAGCGAGTCAGAAGTGCCCCTGGTGCCCCCTGAAAACAAAGAGGTGCATGATGGTCCTGCACACAGGTGGCTATCTGTAGCTCTCACAGCTGCATCTGAAACCAGGTCACAGTGTGTGAGACAGAGAGGAGGCAGACAAGATGGCCGTCAGACACTGACATTAAAAGCGGGAGAAAGACCAGAGGGAAGGGCGACAGTGAGGGGTCTAGCCACAGTGCTGTTATATTGAGACAAGGGTGCAAGGAGCGGTGTTAGGACATAACACTAACCCACTAACATCCAGAGAACAGGAGTGAGACAGAGTCCAGGAGGTGATGCGAAGGGAAGGAGAGGATGAAAGGAAGAGGGAGGGAACGGGAGAGCGAGTAAAAGGTTGAAGGTCTAATTATGTAAAATGTAGGTTATTAGTCTCCTGATGGGGACACTGTGAGAAAATTAATTAACAATTATAATTAGCAAGATTGTTAGAGAGCAAAACGGTGTCATTGGACAGGTATGTGTATGGAGACTTAGGTGCGTGTGAGTGTGTGCGTCGCTGTCATTGAGAGTGAGGGTGTGTAGGTCAGCGTGTTTTATATCTTAATTTCAGATAGAGGCACATGCTGCAGCAATGATTTCAGAGCTTCAGTGTCTAATGCCTGCAGTGATAAATCAATGCCAGCTTCATGTCTCTGGTCATGCTGTAATAGCATCATAATGCAGAATATAGATGAGCTTAACAAAGTGAAGAGCCTGTCCACTTATCTATAGTCATCTATATTGTTATGTGGAGAGGAGAAATTCTTGCATTTAAAGGTAAAGTTCACCCTAAATTGAAAATTCACTTATTATTTATTGATTCTCATGTCGCACAAAACGTGTGTGACCTTCTTAATCTGGGATACAAAAAGAAATTGCACCGTTTAATACAATGAAAGCTTCAATAAAGGCAAAAGCACAATCAAAGTATCATAAAAGAGAGCCATATGACTCATTTGCTTTATTCCAAGTCGTCTAAAGCCATAAAATAAGCTTTGTGTGTGGAAAAGATTTGTTCCAGCACTACTATATATGAAAGCTCGTTTCTGCATCCGAATAAAAAATAAAAAAGGTAACTGTGCCTTTATATCTCACTTTTCAGATTTTTTTCTTATTGCGTTAAAACTCGCAATTCTGACTTTTTTTTCAGAATTATGAGAGAAAAACTCAGTTGCGAGTTATAAAGTCAGAATTGTTAAATATAAATTCACAGTTCCGACTTGTTTTCTAAGGACTGAGATATAAACGTACAATTGTGAGTTATAAAGTTAGTACTAAGTCATATAAACTAAAAACTTAAATTGTAAAAAAAAAAATTGTGAGATAACTCACAATTATGAGAAATATTTGCAATTCTGAGAAATAAAGAATTGTGAGATATTTTCTTGTAATTGAGTGATACAAACTTGCAATTTTAACTTTTTTCCTCAGAATTCTGATATATAAACTCAATTGAGTTATAAAGTCAGAATTGTGAGACATAAACATAGTTGCAAAAAAGTAATTATCGTGGGATATAAACTTGCAATTGCGAGTTAAGAAATCACAATTGCGAGACATGAACTCGCAATTCAGAGAAATAAAGTCAGAATTGCAAGATATGAACTCATTATGACTTTTTTTCTCAGAATTGTGTGATATAAACTTGCACTTGTGAGTTTTAAAGCCAGTACTGAGTGATATAAATTCGCAATTGCGAGAAAAAAAGTCTGAATTGTGAGATATAAACTCACAATTAGGAGAAATATTTGCAATTCTAAGAAATAAAGTTGGAACTGAGAGATATTTTCTCGCAATTGTGTAATACAAACTCACAATTCTGAAATTGTTTTCTCAGAATTATGAGATATAAACTAAATTGCTAGTTATAAAGTCAGTATTGTGAAATATAAGCTCAAAATTGTGTTATAAAGTCAGTATTGAGTGATATAAACAATTTTGACTTTTTCCTTAGAATTATTATATAAACTAAATTGCTAGTTATAAAGTCAGAATTGTGGAACATAAACACAGTTGCAAAGTTGAGTTGTGAAATATAAACTTGCAATTGTGAGATATAAACTCATTTGCGAGTTAGAAAATCAGAATTGTTAGATATAAACTTGCAATTGTGAGAAAAAGTAAAAAAATTGCAAGATATGAACTCACAATTTTGACTTTTTTCTTAGAATTATGATATAAACTAAATTGCTAGTTATAAAGTCAGATATAAACAGTTGCACAAAAAGTCATTATTGTGGGATATAAGCTTGCAATTGCAAGTTAAGAAATCACAATTGCAAGATATAAACTCGCAATTCAGAGAAATGAAGTCAGAATGACAAGATATGAACTCATTGTTATGAGTGTGAGATGTAAACTCACAATTAGGAGAAATATTCACAATTCTAAGAAATACAGTTGGAACTGAGATTATTTTCTCGCAATTGTGTGATACAAACTTGCTATTCTGAAATTGTTTTCTCAGAATTATGAGAAGTAAACTAAATTGCTAGCTATACAAATTTATAAAGTAAGTTGTACATGTATACACACACACACACACACACACACACACACACACACATATATATATACACACACACACACACATGTTATAAAGTCAGTATTGTGAGATATAAACTCAAAATTGTGAGTTATAAAGTCAGTATTGAGTAGGGGTGTGACGAGACACTTATCCCACAAGACGAGACACAAGGCTGGGTTCACGAGAAGGAGAAGGAGAACGAGACGAGACGAGATTTTTAAACTTTTTTAAAGAAATCCTTAATAATGAAATATATAGGGAAAAATAGTATTTTACTCAACTTCAAAAAAAAAAAAAAAAAAAAAATATATATATATATAGACAGATATACCAGACAGATCTTCGGATCACGCACGATCTCATGCCACGAGATCTCGTCACATCCCTAGTATTGAGTGATATAAACTCGCAAAAAAAAAATATTGAGTTGTGAAATATAAACTTGCAATTGTGAGATATAAACTCACAACTGTAAGAAATTAATTCAGAATTGCAAGATATGAACTCACTGTTCTGACAGTGTTTCTCAGAATTGCATGATATAAACTCGCAATTATAATATAAGTTCACAATTATGAGAAATATTAGCAATTCTAAGAAATACAGTTGGAATTGTGAGATATTGTGGGATACAAACTCACAATTGTGACTTTTTTGTAAAAAAAAAAAACTAAATTACTAGTTATTAAGTCTGAATTGTGAGATATAAATTCACTGTTCTCATACTCATATTGAGTGAAATAATGTTGCAATTCTGAGAAATTAAGTCAGATTTGAGATATAAATGCAATTGTGACTTTTTTTCTCAGAATTGCAAGTTTATATTTGCCGATTCTGACTTTAGAATACGCAATTGCAAGTTACTAATTGTGAGATATAAACTCGCAATTCTGAGAACATATCAGTCTTTTTCCCCCCTCAGAACTGGACTTTATAGCTTGCAATTGTGAGTTTATATCTCACAACTCTGAGGAAAAAAAAGTCAGAATTGTGAAATAAAAACTCTGCCATAGCTATATGAACAAATCTTTCTTGAGTTAGATACTGTCAATAAATCAGTTGATCCAGTTCACAAATGCCACCTGAATGATTAATTCATAGATTAGACTGCTTCAGCTCACTGGCTCAGTTTGGGGGTCACAGCAGTGAACTATGGAAGCTTCTTCTGCCAATAAAAAGGAAACTGCGATTTTATTGCTCTTCTAACTTTTTTCCCTATAGAAACTGCAAGAAAAAAAGTCAGTAATGTAAGATACAATCTAAATAAGTCACAATTTTTCTGGAGCTTGAAACAAGCTTCCATAGTTAACAGCTTACTAGAGGAGAATATTATCAGTGAATAACTTACAGTATGTTCCAGTATGGTTGCATATGAATTCAGAAGACTGTAAATATAGTACAAAAGTCATGTGGACCATTAGGTTTGAATTTCTTTAAGATTGAAGAAACCATCACAGAAGTTCTAAGTAGTTTCCACTACAAATACAACTACAAACGATCAACTGTTAACCATTAAGATCATTATCTATTGGTTTCCAGTAGCAGTGTTGCCAAGTTTGCAGTTTTCCAGCAGAATTAGGTTACTTCTTGTTTTTTCCCGTGTTTTAAAGGTTTGATAGATTGCATAGACTGTAATTGACTAAAATATGTGTATGAAATATTTTACATTCTACTAAAGATAAAACTGCACTAGATTATGAGTTTTGTGAGAGAGGGTCCTTTGAACACTTTATAAAAACATACTGTTTAAATTACTAATAATTTTCAAGTTAAAATTGTGTGTAATGCATAATAGTGACTGTAAAATATGTATTTTAGGTATGGGAATGATTTTAATATTGGATAGGGTCTTTGGGCTTGTTTTGGCTGTTTTTTTGAACGGCCTTTGGGCTTTCGTTACACAGATCTGGCAACCCTATGCAGTAGTGTGTTTTGGACCATATTCCACCAGGATTTAGTAGTTTTAAAATACTATAATTAGAAGGCAACAAATTGCCAGTTGAGACCCACAGGGACCATTACAGTTGCTATTAAAACCAATTTAATTCCCATTACAACTATTTAAACCATTACAAATTCTTTGAGGGTTTCTATTATTTATTTTTTCCCCCAGTAGGGAGCCCCAGTCCCTATTCACTGCAATTGCAGCGAATACAGCGACAAAATTTGCCTTTTGTGTTCTACACAAGACATGAAGGTGAGTGAATGATGACAGCATATTCATTTCTGGATGGACCGTCCCTTTAATAATAGAACATGCATTGCAATACTGGGTAATAAGACATCTGTAAAAAATGAAGTATAAAAGGACAGACTAGCCAACAAATGAGTTGTGCAGACGGAATGAAAAGGTGATGGCAAAGAGGACAATATTATTTTCACCTCTAAACACGTGAACAGCATATCTGTTGGTATGCAGTGCCAAAGTATGGCAGGCTTTCCGTATCATGTTACAAATGTGGCCACGAGGCAAATCACAGATATGCATCATGTTTAGCCTTTTCACACCTGTCATTTTTTAAAGGGGAGCTTTTTATCATCACCTTGCTAGAATAAATATCCAAACAATGTCGCATAATAAGAAAGACAAAACTTCTCTGGAATTTCTAACCTCAGAGGGGGTATATATACTCTAGACAATCACAGCAACAGCATTCTTAGCAATTATGCATTTTTTCTTTGCCATCCAAAATTTTATTTTTCATTTCAGACTTAATCAGAGGATATCAAACATGTTTGATATTTTGAGATATTATTTTTTTAGTTAAACAATGCGCATTTCAGCGTCAGTTTATCGTTTTTCGAATGACGTCAAAGTGTGGTTATGTGCAATCCGTGCGTCGTAGTGTATGGTGCCCAGTTTTTCTTCTGTAACTTACTTTGTAAAGTTTGAAAATATCTAAATTTAAACAGCATTAAATTTGCAGACTTGTTACCAAGGTGCATAACGGGATTGAGTGCACTTGATAATGTGCACTAAATGAAGTTAAAAAAATCAATTTCAAACACAGAGCAAGTGTTTTTTGAACAAATCAGTTGAGTGAATGATTCAATGAATACATTTAGTTTAAAAACAGCAGATTTCTTTTAGATTCTATTTATGTCCCAGTCAAATTTTCTTGGTGAAAAAAAAATTACTTACACTGATGTGTATTCTACACTGTGAGAGTAAATTTGTTTTATTTTCACTTCCAAAACATGAAGCTGCATCAGTGGTTAACATTCATTTTTTTTCAACAACACCTCAGCAGTACAATTTCAATCTTGTGTTGTGTGCACGTCACTTTACTGACGACTGCTTTTCCAATCTCAGGGAGTTCAATGCTGGATTCACCAAATGCTTGCTTTAAAAGTTGGATCTGTGCCCAGTTTATTTGGATGTGCTTGCTCATCTGAACCTCTACCTGTAAGTATGATTAATAATTGATGATTGTATTTTCTAGCGATCCTTCAAAATACGTAGTTGTGTAAACCCTGCACTTGTCTTGCTAACCGGCTAACTAATGCTTCTGTAGTTCTGTTGTTCAGCTGTGGGCTCACTGTAGTCTAAAAAATTGTTGACTGATGCAGCTTGACTGTCTGTCTGTTTTATTAGTTGGAGTAATGATAAAGGATGCCACACGACTCGGTTTACACCGTGTAATGCATTATATGATGTTGAAGTTTACAACATAGATTACTAGTTTAAGTATTCTTTCTGAAAGCACCCCTAGTAATGTGAAAGATTTTACTTTTTGGGTGAAAGTATGCCACTTCAGCTGTTTCATCAGCAGACTCCGGCTCATATTGGTAAGGTAAAATTGATACCATCATTTCTATGTATTGGCAAGTCTCCAAGGCTGTCATTCCGTTATGGCAATTGGCCTTTTCGGACATGCGCTTGTACGTGGTAGACCAATCACAAAGGGCTGCACCATCTGACCAATCACAGCTGTGAAGGCTCACAGAAAGGAGGGGTTTAGAGAGACTGATTTTTCGAATTGCTTTGCAGGAGTCGTTTACGAATCATTTAGAAATGAGGTCAAATTAAATCTATATTTGGAGAAAACTAAAGTGTTTTTTGTGTGAGTATATTATGAGTATATTAGCAACCTTAAAAATGGCATAATGGGGCACTTCTTTAATGTTTGTTTAGTTTAGAAGATTATACATGGTTTTACTCCTCCTCCTCTACCTGATTTTATTAAATTTAAATCT
This sequence comes from Cirrhinus molitorella, assembly GCA_033026305.1. NCBI lineage: Eukaryota > Metazoa > Chordata > Actinopteri > Cypriniformes > Cyprinidae > Cirrhinus > Cirrhinus molitorella. The sequence continues at coordinate 15,883,498 of CM065123.1, read as the reverse complement.
AGAGGTAACTAGAGGTGCAGCTAAAGCTGACTGCATAATTCCACATAGAAAAACTTTGTTTGGTCAAGCTGTTTTCTCATTCAGAACATCACATCAGTGGAATTCAATACCACAAGCAATTAGAGAATGTACATTTAACTCATTTAAGCATAATTTTAAAAAATTGCTTCTTCCTAATCAACAAAGTGAACATTAATGTTGTTTGTTTATTCTGATAAGCTGCTTACTTTTTATTACTTTTTTTGTCATTTTGTGTAATTTGTTGTTTAACTGTATTTTAGAAAGTTTTTAAAATAATTTTGTTGTTATTGTTTTTCTGTTTTTTTTTTTCTTTCTCTAGTTTTTTGGCCTAATAACATCTGGCAAGGGGACTTCCAATGAAAATTAGACTTCTGTCTAATTTGAGTACATTTACATTCATGAATGTTGATTAACGTACATTGGCCCTTTTTGTAAAATAAAGAAAAAAAACACAGATCATGTTTTCAGGCCATTTTATGTTTGATTTTGACTTGACAAAGTGGTGATATATAAGTGTGTGGGTTGTTTACTTACTTTTTATTAGTCTTAATGACATTATATTGTTAATTCAGACTGATTCGCAAATGCATAATGCACACAAGCGGTGGGATTTATCACATGGATCAATCACAGCCGATCATAACCAGTCATATCCAATCCTATTATGATGGAGGCATTGCCTCCTCTCATGTGACTTTCCCCCATTCATTCTCAATTCCCTCACAGCACGTTTTAAGGGGTCTATTAAAACTCAATGAGCTCTGGGGAGGCGAGAGAAACACAGACTTCTGCTGTAACTTTACTTGCTGGTGTCACTCTTGGACAGTTTTATTATAGAGAAATTTGTGATTTATATATATTTCTTTTTATGTTATTAAAAAAAATATTTATATTGTTTCATTTTTATACTATGAATATTTTCTCATCAATTTTTTGAGGAGACACTGCCTCCCTTGCCTCCTCAGAGGAAATGCCCCTGATATACACGCATTTCCTTGTTCATTTTGGTAGAATGCAGCCGAAATGACATGAGCAGCGGTCATGCTGTGGACACAGGGAGGAATATTTCACAGCGCTATCTCTGCCTGCTTTACAATGCCCCGCTTCTGCTCGTAAAAATGAACTATGGCAATGCTGAGTGGAAATACATTACCGCCATAAAGCACTCCACCACGCCCGCAGTACTCTGGGAACACACCTCTCTCACATAGAACAAGAGAGAGAGACTGTTTTGTTGCTGATTAGTTGCTAAAAAGGAGAGGGGCCGTGATAAAATGGAACAAAAGGCAATAGTCACCGAGTATCTGGAGGCTTGTTAGGGACAGAGGGACGGTAGTTCAGTTGGAGTTGGAAACATCCACAACTCAAACATCTTTAGAAAAGCCATAAACATTCTTCATTACCTCTTTGGGGCCATAATTGTGTTCAAATGACTATGGTACACACATAGAAAGAAAGATTGTACATACAGAGACGCTGTCAACAGTAAAATTCCCCAGAACACACCAAACCAGCATAATTGAATTCATCAGTGCAGATCATTATAAAACATCCCTCACATATTCACATTTTTATTTGCCAATATTTCCATTTTGTGCTGACTGAACCTTTTTGATTCTGACTGCATAATACTCGTATAAGCCCCAGCATTTCGGAGCTAATTTCTTCCTCTTAGTTTGCTGATAAAGTTTGAGGCAGTTTAAATCCAGAGAGCATTGATAACACAGGCACTTTTGCTTCAGGCACAAAAGCAGTGTTAAACTAACCTGAAACATGGCAGCCTATTTTCCGAAAAAGCACTGCATTCATTAAATCATCAGTGAGTCACTGACACCTCCTGTGTGACTTTTGACAGATATGAGGACGATGAGGCTGTCTAAATGAGCCTGAGGAATGGCAGGAGGATATTAATAACTTCCCTTTACAGGATTTCCTTAAACCTTTTGCAGGCTTGCTGTAGTGATTCTCATCTGAAAGGTTTTCATGAATGCGCAGATTCAAGTCTGAAAAGAACATTTATGCACTTGATTTGATGTGTGCACCTGTATGCTTTCCTGGATTTTTTTTTCATTTAATTAATTTATTTTTTTCCCCGAGTACCACTCAAGGTTTCTTACACCAAAAGTAGTCATTGTGTAGTTTTACATGATTTATCACCCTTTCAGTATCATTATTAAGTAGCAAATTTTGTTACATGCCTTTAAAGCCCAAAACACACTGCATGATTTTCGTCTGTCCCAGACGAAAGATTGGCATTGTAAAACAATCGTGGCGATTTCTGTAATTGTGTCTCCTAAAGCCTGCTACACACTGTGCGATTTCAGCCATCTTATAAGATCATTGCACATCACACTGTGCGACATGGTTCTAATAATCTTGGGTACGACATGTATGTAGACCGTGCGATGATGACACCTATTGAGTGTAGGCTGCGACCCACGTTAGCACAACGTCATACAGTAAGATGAATTGCGATTTAGCGGTTGTGGTTTTCATGTGTGATGACCGATAGACCAAAGATAGCCTACGATCATTTTCTGACATTCAGCCTGATCATCGCCAGGTGTTTTTGCTGCCACGACCCATGTATACTGACCAGCCAATTAAAATACGACATGAAATCAAAGCGAAGTGGCGCTATAACTTAAAACGGCTTACCTCAAGCTGTTATTCATTCACTGCTTCCACTTCTTTTTCCCAGCAAACATAAAAAAACTACAACTGCCAAAGTGCGATTCATTATGCTTTTTGTTTACCACTACCGCATGCTAATGACATTTTATTCTTCTGTAGTAACGTGCGTCGTAGCCTATGAGTCAATAGATGTCATCATCGTACAGTTTTCATGCATGTCCTACCTAAGTTTATTAGATAAATATCGCACAGTGTGATCAGCAAATCTTGCAGTGTGTAGAAGGCTTAAGACTTTTATCTAAATGACTTGTTATGACTGGCTAACCTACATTTACTAACATAGTTCACACTTTTGGTTAAAAATTTCTATACTTTTTAAACACAAATGCTCATTTTGCATAAGCTCGACTTCATGTATTACATAGTCACATTGGAAAGGTCACATGTGACGTAGGAGAAAGTACTGAACCGGTGTTTACAAAGAATGTGCGAAGAAAGTCAAACGCATTTTACAAAAAAAAACAAAAACAAAAAAAAAAACCGTGAAACAACGATGTCTGGCAATTTTGAAGCTGAAGGAGAAAAGGAGTTTTTCACCCTACCCTGCGTATCGCAGAGGTAATGCAAGACGAACAATTGTGGTTAAGTAGTATATAAATTATTTATTTATTTTTTTTCTAAAATTACACATCACAAGATAAGACCCTTATTTGCTAGGCTGGATTGTATAGAGCCCTTTGTACCTTCACTATATGGAGAAAAATCCTGGAATGTTTTCCTCAAAAACCTTAATTTCTTTTCGACTAAAGAAAGAAAGACATGAACATCTTAGATGACATTGGAGTAAATTATAAATTAATTTTTATTCTGGAAGTGAACTGTCCTTTAAACACACACGCACACACTTTATTTCACAATCTTGTTGTCCATTATATTAATATGATATATATTTAATATTCCCAAGGGGTCAGAGTTTGGCTGCTTGGCATGGTCCAGTTTGTTCCCGTTGTGAGATGTTATAACACTGTTTTCTTGCCAAAAAGCATCTCTCTTTATTGACGTTCGAAAACGGCAGTGTATTTTTTAAATATTTAATTATATTATAGTAGATATTTTGTCAGTGCCCATTTTCTTTGGAATGATCTTAAAAGCATAAAATGGGCTTATATTTATCCCTGTCTGCTGCCTCTGGCGTCAGCTCATACTGACGGGACAGTCATTAGTAAGTAGCTTGGGAATGTGGCATCAGTCAATCAGCATTGTCATTACGTCATTTTCCTGCAGCTGATCAGTCACATGGCATTTACGGCCTCAGACAATTGGCTTAAAAACCTCTATCTATTGCAATTAAAGAGCTCCATGGTTATTTCATATATACTTTATACAAAGTGACTATTTAAAATCGTTAGCCAATCGTTTTACTTTTAAGGATTACTTCACTAAACAAAAAAACCCTGAGACCATCCAAGATCTATGAGTTTGTTTCTTCATCAGAACAGATTTGGAGAAATTTTGCATTACATCTTTTGCTTACCAATGGATCCTCTGCAGTGAATGGATGCCATCAGAATTTGAGTTAAAAAATCTGATAAAAACATCATAATAATCCACAAGTAATCCACACTACCACAGTCTATCAATTAATGTCTTGTGAAGCAAACATTGCATGTTTTAGAAAACAAATTCACCATTATAACATTTTTTAACTTCAAGCCGTTGCTACAATACTAAAATATGTGACCCTGGACCACAAAACCAGTTTTTAGTAGTATAATTTATTTTAAAAATCACTAGGATATTAAGTAAAGATCATGCTCCATGAAGATAAAGATACATTTCTTACTGTAAATATATCAAAGTCTAATTTTTGATTAGTACTATGCATTGCTAAGAACTTAATTTTTGACAATTTTAAAGGCAATTTTCTCAATATTTTATATTTTCCTCAGATTCTAGATTTTCAAATCGTTGTATATCAGCCAAATATTGCCCTATCCTAACAAACCATACATCAATGAAAAGCTTATTTATTTAATAAAAAAGACCCTTATGACTGGTCACATATGTGTCCTATATTTATAATATTGCTTTCTCTAGTCACCTTGTCTGAATTAGGAGAGACATGTACAAGTTTAAGCACTGTGAAAACAGTCCCAAACAATTCTAAACAAATATGTCAGTGGATTATGTGAGAGGACAACAGGGAATAGACTTTCACTGAAGGAAACATTATTATGGATTATGGACTTGTGCAGGAAGACTCCTATTATTTAGGAATGGGATAAAGTATATGTCAAATAAGCCCCGCCTTCTAAATTAAAGAGCCAATTATTGATTAGTTAAGTCATCGCATCACTACAGCTGCTATTAGAAGCTCCGGTTCCTGTAGCGTTCACAAACTTGCACTCATAATTGTGCATGTCCATTGGCTTTTTTTTTAATCGTTTGAGGCAGTTGTTGTCAGATTTCATGGGTGATTTGAATTTAGCTTGGTGAACAGTTTTGGAGAATTTGATGTTTTTCCATTCAAAAAGATAGAAGCTGCACTTGCATGCCTGTTTCAAAGATGGATACAGAGTGAAATTTAATTAAAACAGCTTAATTGAGGCATTTGTTTATTACAAATATGCAGCTTTTCTCTTCATAAGACAGATTTTTTTTGTCTTATTTCCAGCCAAAAATCTAAAATTCTATAATCAAGAAGGATTTTCTAGATAAGTAAAAATGATTGTCTTGTTTTCAGAAAGAAGAAATGAAGTGAGTTTTTGCTTACCCCATTGGCAGATTATTTTCCTTGTTTCAACTTCTTTTTCTGAAAACAAGACATTAATTTTCTAGAAAATCCTTCATGATTTAAGAAATGCTGGAGACAAGACTAAAAATCTAAGTAATAAAAGCATTTTTTTTTTTTTTTTTTTTGCAGAGTGATGGACTGTGGATTCCTGTGTTGTTTTATCAGCTGTTTGTACTCTCATTCTGACGGCACCCATTCACTGCATAGAATCCCTTGTGAAGTGATGTGATGCTAAATTTCTTCAAATCTGTTCTGTTGAAAAACAAACCTGACATCATGCAAGGCCTAAGGTTGAGTACATCTGCAAAAACTATTCAGAAAATATGCAGTTCAATGCCTATCAAGATTACTGTAGGAAAAACCAGCAGCTTGCTTTATTTCCAGCCTGTTGATCTTAACTGTGGGGTGGATTCGTTAGGAACTCTCATTCAGATGCTGATGAAATTTGGCCATCCCAGTTGAGTGCACTGTCTGGCCAACTAATCACTCTAATTAGCTTAATTACTCAATTAGCTACTCAGGTATAACAAGTTGCAGCATGCAGTACCCCTCAAGAATCCAGATAAATGAAGGTCAAAAGAGTAAAGATCCATGCATTTCAGCCATTCTGAACCTGTTGTGTCGTAACATTTGGAAATTCACATTTATCACGGTAACATTGATCTGAATAAATATCTCTTCCAAACAACAGGGATTAATTGCTCAAAGGGAAGCTATATTGCACTGGCAGCTCTGTGTTCAGAAACCATAAAACGCATAACAAATTATGCAGCTTTTTTGTTGCGGTTGTTAATTATTTTCTGACACCATTGTTCAACCACACTACATTAGTGGCTCTGAGAGCTTTGTAAGCAGCTTATGATATACACTTATGAAATATTTGTTTACAGAAAGATGAAGGTAGATTCGGAGGATTAGAACATCAAAGTGCATCTCTTTCTCTCTCTCTACTGTACAAAGCGGACAGAGTTCATACTGGCCACAAGCCATCAGCTTATTAGCCCTGACATTGCACTAATGAAGAGGAAAAATTCTGCATCTATACAATCCCCAGCCATCTTTTTTTCTGCCTTCTCTCTCTTTCTCGCTCGCTGACCAGAATCTGACCAATTACATGAATCTATTACAGCAAAATGAAAACATCCAAATGCGCTTGTGTCTGGTCTTGCTTTTCCAACTTTCAAATGAAATTAGACACAAATTACATTTCAGCAACATCGCTTCTGGAAACCAAAAGCTACCAGCGGATTGCTTCTGCTTTCCCACTGAAAGGTATTCAACTGTGGCACCTCATAATGATCTTATTTGAATTAAGCATATGCATCTGTTGTTGTTATTATTAACTTTTCATTTTTATTTAGTTTAAAAGGACTTTAACTATGAGAACCCGTTTCAGGTGCATACGAAAGGCACAAACAGCTGCAGAGAATCCAAAGGCCTTTGAACTGACAAAAATAACTGGCAAAACAAGCGCCTTTAATCGCCTCTGCGCCGTGTGCAGCAATCGCTCGCAATGGTTTTATCTATAAAAGCAGCAGCGACGTCCTGCAAGACGAATTGATATTAACGCTAATGTCAATAATGATGAGAGACGAACGCTATGCCATGAAGTTGGAGTATGCCCCTGTGGATTCTGGGTAATTTGTCGGTCGGTCCCAGCGTAGTAATGTGTGCGGAAAAAAGGCGATCTGACAGGGTTTGCTTTGTGGATAAAAAGATGAAAAGGTGCTCTCTATCTCTCTCGGTCTTTGCCCTGTTCTTGTTTTATTTTATTTTTTTATTGAGAGATCAAGTCGATGCGCTGGTGCAGCCTGCGGCACGCTGGGCTAATGATGAAAGAGAGAACATTGCTGCTTCTATCATGTGCAGTATGTGTGCAAACGCGTGAATATACGAGCGGGCGTGCGTGCGTGAGCTTCAAATCCAACTACTAACACTTTCTTTGCTCCCTCGCTCGCGCACACGTGCGGTGTTAATCTGAGCATTGATGCTATAGTGAGAGGATAAGTGAGGACTCGGATTCTGCTGCGCCGTGGCAGAACTCTTCATACCCGCGCGGCTTTTGAGTGACATAAACACGGCTCAGTGTTGATCGATGCGCAGACATCAGCACACCCCAGAGATGGATCATCTACAGCCGCTGAAAACACTCCCAAGACGAGGCTGAAAGCTCTCCGCCATCATACCGATAACACTAGATATAGTGCACTCCAGCTATCTCGCTCACACAGCATATGCATAAAACACAAGATATCCAGCAATCTCTTTCTCGCCCCAGCGGGCACAAGTACGCACGCGGCTCTAGGGGGAAGCGAGGACGAGGAGAATAAGGGTTGAATTCCAACATCAAAGGTTATTTTTTGGTTACCATATGCCTGTGTTTCAACAGTGTTTTTTAAAGGGATAGTTCGGCCAAAAATGAAAATACTGTCATCATTTATTCACCCTCATGCTGTTCTGAACCTGTATGAGTTTCTTGCTTTTGTGAAACACAAAGAAGACATTTTGAAGAATGCTGGTATACCTAAAGTTTTGGTAAATATTGACTTCTACTGTATGGACAAAACTGAGACTGTTATTTTTGTTTACATCCACAGTTTTTAATTGGGATGACACTAAAGCCCAAAGTATACTTTGTTTTTGTATACAGTAGAAGTATACTTCATTTGATGTTGTGCGCCTATGCGGGTGGTCAACACATGAAAGCTTCACCCATGTCCAGGTGTTTGCTTTATTTTTCCCTGTAAGTTGTGACTGATAAGAAATATTTTTCAACTCTCTTCAAAGCTGGGATATCTCATACTCTCTCGCTCACAAGCCCTTGCCAATTTGAGTGACTGTTGTTGTTGTTATGTCTCTTTAGTTTCATTTTCTACTGTGAAACACCAGCCTGGAACAGTGTTGCCACCTTGTGAAACAACTAATTACTGCAAAATAACTTTTTTGTACAAAGTACGTGCAGTTACAAAAATCAGGTGGTGCGCATACTATTCTGATGATAAAAAAAATGGTATCACACACGCTGTACACTGTCCCTTGTGTGCGCTTTAAAAGTAAAGTATACTTTGGGCTTTAAGGTGCAATTCATTCACCATTATTTGGCAAATTTTCACAGAAAAATCCAATCATTTTAATAGGAATACAAGCAATGTAGAATTTTTGCGAAATATTTCCCCTTGTAGATTTTGCATGAATTTCTGCGTGCTTACAAACAAAATAAATGCTTGGTTTAAAATTGGCATTTGAGAAAGCTGAGCTTTATACATCAAACAGAAAATGTAGCTTTTTTTTTGTCCGCAACATTCGACAAAATTTCACAAAATGTGACAGCACTTTAATGTATCTACAACTTTATATAAACTGTAAAAAAAGTCTGTGATTTTTAATGGTAAAAGGCTGTAAAAATGTTACAGTAAAAACCTATTAATTGGTTAACAGTCAGTTCCCCTATTGCACATGGTGAAAAACTGTTTTGGATATTATGTGTAATTTCACAGTAGTATACCGTTTTTGGAAGTGGAAAAGAATGTACAATTTACAGTGAATAACCGTAAATTCCAAGTCCCAGAATTCCCAGTTGTTTTTGCTTTTTTTTGTTGTTGTTGTTCATTGAAATAACTAGGTTTTTTTTCTTATCAGTTGTGTATATTAAAACAATCATGTTACTGAATAATTTGCTCTTAAAAGACCCCACCGGTTAACTTAAATTTCCTTTATTTCATGCCAGTCTCTGGAAGTTTCATTTTTCGAGCTAATACAATGGAAATGCTGCTTTACTTGCATTGAAACAGAGATAATAATAATAAAAAAGTAAGAAAGATTTAATATATTAAAAATCGAACTACTACTTATCCATCTAGACTGGGGATGTGCCCGTATAGCCACTAAAGGAACACGGGAGCCACTTGATAGCATTACTCTGTTACATTAGACCGTGTCCTAACTACACACAATGGGACAAGATTCCAGCAACAAACAATTTGGGTGTCCACACCAGACGCGACGTGACAACACTACGCTACGCGATGCGACAGAATCAATCAAATATCACAGCCAATCAGAAGCGAGTGTGGGTGGGCTCAGCCTGGAAGCGCACTGCACTCACAACAAAATGAATTATAATCTAATTCATAAATATTCAAACTTTTAACATTATTAAATATACATACTGAGTGACTAATTCAGTCTTTGTAATGGAATACACTGGTTGGTTCGCATTGAGTTCACGGTTTGAACGTACATCTTTGCTTTCATTTATTTTCCAGATCTGAGGTAAGCTGTTGTTGCTTTCAGCATGCTGCCCTACAAAGGCAAAATACCTTAACTCGTGTGAAACTGAGAAAAATGACTTTTTAATTTGTCCACCCAAATTAAATATAGGTAGGTCAATAAACATTTGGCAGTTAGATGTTTTAGATACCTTTAATTAATTTGTCTGGACAAATAAAACAACTTTAAAGTCATTTTTCTCAGTTTCACACTCTAGCGAGTTAAGGTCTTTTGCCTTTGTAGGGCAGTACGGCTATAAAGGTCCCACAAAATTATTTTCAAACTCACATTTGACACATTTAACTTTGAATAAAGCACATAATCAGTACCTGAGATTATCACTGTCATTAATTTGAATGCTGCTGTTTCAGCTGCGACGTCGCGGAAATAGAATAGTTTCTAAAATAGAAATTTTGCATGTCGCCGTTGCGGCTAGTTAGGTCAAAAACTCCGATTAACATGGAAAAGATACCTTTTATCTTGTGTCGCGGCGTCGCGGGTAGTGTACAGTACGTAAAATGTCACTTACCACATAAACAGAGTAAGGAGAAATTACTGATAGGACGATGGCGAATGATTTGCAGATCCTGAACACCACTAATAAACAACTAATCTTGCAAAATGTGTGCTTAGTACTGCTGCTCTGTAGTATACATGAGTACGTCTGATCGCGAATCTCGAAAGGGAAAATAAAAAGTGGTTGTGCATTTAAAAGTGATTTCAATGCCATGCATTTTAATAGCTGCTCTCTGATGCCCGCAAATCATATACAATATCAATTACCCAATGATATAATTGTGAGAGAAAGCATTGGAATGTAAATTTTCACCCATCTTGTATTTATTCCCATTAGGAGTTCCTAGTCTAGGCTAAATTTGGTTTTAGAAGACAGAAACACACTTATAAGCATGTAGGCTTGCACATATAACCCATTAATATCTTTTGTAATATAGAAGAGGATTTTTATTAATAATGTGAATGACTCTGTGCAGTTTGTATTTGTCATGTTAACTGACAAGGAGAGGAAGATCACAGCTCATCACGGCTCTGCGTACAGAGATGGTGGCTTATATAAGGTCAGGTCTGGTCTTCAAAGATCAAAGCTCAGATCACATCGCTCAAAGGAAGAGAGAGGGGGGAGGTTCAGAGAGACGCGTACAAAGAAAGTGAAGAAAGTTCTTACCAAGATACAAGAGAATTTACTTTATCCCCCCCCCGCAGGCATGTGTGGAAGGCAAGACGCTCACATTCCCATCTGCGCAGACACACATAAACAAGCCTTCCCATGTTCACTTAAGATAAATAAGCAAAGGCAGTGAGTATTTTAAAGAGAGTATTCTTTATGAAGCAATTCTTAGCACTGACCCCTTCAAACCCAATCCCAGGACATGATGTCATAACCAAACAAATTCTGATTGGTGGATGAATTCTGTCTGGACTGTACAGTACAAAGGCAATAAACATCCTCAACTGATTCCCGTCACACATACACACTCGCATTGCCTTTAGTTACAGTGCAGTATACACAATGCCACATCAATCCATTTAAAAAAATAGTGAGAAAGAATATCCAAAATATGTTTAAAAAAAATCTAGCTGTTAAGACAAAGTGAAGCAGTAATTATTTCTTCCTATTCCTTCTTCATTTTGAATGGGAGAGGATAACATGATTATGATGGTGATGTGACATGGAGGACCCTGTTCAAAAATGGGTTTCACAAGATGTAAAAGCACATTCATTGCATAAGAAAGCAACTCAAGAGTGAATTTCCAGCCTTGAATCTCAGACGCTATTGTTGGTGTACAGCTGCAGTTCGTGGAATAAGGGTAGGCTAAGTAAAGCATGTAGTGGTCCATCACAGGGGCTGACCTGCTTTCACACAAACACACATGCACACACACACACACACACACATTGATCTCTGCTCAGCTGTGATCAAGAGGGAAGAGCTGCACTTTTATCCGTCGAGCCGCCTGTCAAGTAATGCCTCACATCATGGTGCCAACAGCTACCTGGAGCTACTTGGAGTCTCAAGCTCCTGAGGGGGAGAGAGAGCAAGAGAAAGTTCTAGAACACCTGCAGGATTTCTGCTATCCATAAAGCCGCAGCGTGTGTATGTGTGTGTGTGTGTGTGTGTACAACTGTCCTGAGCGAGTCAATTATGCATTATAGCAGTCCAATAAGTGAGAGAATAGCGAGGAAACGGCTGAATAATATGGTAGAGAGGTACGGAGGAAAAAGAGAGACGGATACTTTGTATCGGTGTATATATAATGTATGTGCACCACACTCTCTCTCACATGCACAATCACCACATAAATAATGAAACACTTACAATATGCAGTACAAACCTGCATATAATCCATCTCTCCTCTTTCCTTCGTTCACTCACTCACTGACTACAGATCCTAAATTCATTTCAGTCAAGTCCAAATGGAATATGAGGTTAGGTTTTCCAATGGAATATAATGATTTTAGGTTTTTGCATTGATTTAAAAAGATTTAAATCAGAGTTCTAAATACCTATCGGTAGTTGAAAGCTTGTCATTTAATACAGCACCACTTTAAGTTTGGAGTGAGTAACATTTTTTTAATGCTTTAATTAGCCCTCACGATGTAAGAAATATTTGAAGAAAACCTAAATACTGAATTGTTTGAGTTTATATGAATGTATCTCTGACAGGAACTGACTGTCTTTTAAGGTCATCTTACTTTTGTTTAATGGATATTACTGTAGTATTTAAATACATTGTTTACAGCGATAACCAAGGAAACACTGTATTGCTGCTGTTCCATAAGCGCCACCAGCTGGCAGAGAGTTTGTTTGCATTCTCATTTACATCTCAGCTGTTTTTGTGTTTCATAGCGATGTTTTATGAGCCATAATTTCACAAAGCTAAGGTCAGATTATTTATTTATTTATTTTTTGTGTGCAGTTTTTAGAAATTATAATGTCTAATTTTTATCAAAAACTGCTCATGTCAGAATCCTCTTTTTTTTTTTTTTTTTTTATCAAACCGCCCAGTACTAGGTTTAATGTTTTTCCTTCCCTCTATGCTAAACCAAGGATTAATCTATGTGAATATTTAGAAATATTGACTTTGTTCATACATTCTTTATTTAGATCACAGGCAGCATTTAAATCTGTATGGTCACCTGTAGTGGGAAATCTACCCACCCTCTGATAAAAGTTGGTCTAGTTCACATATTTCCACCTGTTTAAAAAGCTTTTGTTCAGCATTAGCTTATTAGGTTTACATTGAAATTTTATGAATTAAATGCTTATATGTATTGTAATCTGTCTCTAAATGTTTGTATCTCAGGGGTTACGTTGCCCTTTTAGGGGTATAAATCAAGATCTAAAAACTTATTTATAGCCTATGTGATTTTGTGGCTTGTATTTTAGAAAGTCAAATCTTTTTGTAATCTTGACAAAATGGACAGTCAAGGTTCCATATTTGGTGACTGTTTTATAATAGAAGGGATATTGTGACAGAGAATGGTTGATTTGTGACAGAAAACTGCATCAGAAAAAATCAATAGAGTTTGGGTGTAACCCAGTGGTTATTTCTGGTATAGTGCCCAACAAAAACTCACAGGAGCCACAATTTTTGAGATATCAACTTCAAATTTGGTACATAACTTGGTTAGACATATGACTTTGACTTTATAGCAATTTTAGACATTTTCTAAAATATTTATATTATATAAAGTAAAAATACTACATTATCTTTACTGCAAACTTAAACTTGTATAATTTATTTACTTTCTTTTTTACTTCAGCAATGATCTGCTATGTGTCTTTTTTTAAAAAGAGACCAACCTTAGGTCTGTATTTCAAAGCATTCAGGAATTACAACCACTGATAAACAAGTGTTCTGTTTTCAGTGAATGTATACCCCCAAAGGGGCAACGTTTCCTGGGGGATACAAACATTAAAATCAAAAACAAGAGTTAAGTTTTTAAAAAGAACCATGAAATTGTATTATCTGAGATGGAAAATAGCAATAAATTAATTTTCTGTTGTCTCTTTATTGTTCTGTTCTTTTTAGAGTTAACAATACTGGAAAAAAATGTGTGGCTTAATGTTCTGTGAGTCTCTGATGAAAGTTCAAAAGAGCAGCATTTATCTGAAATAGAATTTTCTAACATCATAAATGCCTTTAACGTCACTTTTGATCAATACTGAATAAAAGTATGAAAATCTCACTGACTCCAAACTTGAACAGCACTGTAAATGAACATAAAAGATTGCAGAATTCTGGGCACAGATTCCATGTAGGAAATAAATGTCAGAACCTAGAATTACTGATAGCAAATGAGAAGCACACACATGGTTGCATCAGTGTAGAAAACAAAACTAAGCTTTTCTCTCATGTACTGACACTCAAACAGTCACACTGAATCTAAGACAGCAGCTGACCAGCTCTTAACACATAATGTGACCACCGCTGACGATTCTACCAACAATATCCGACCCTGCACTTTGTCTATTTCACAATCAGGTCACCAGTTTAAACAGACAAGGGGAGGGCATGAAGCCTTTGGTGAGTGTTTGTTTGGCAATGGGATGACATATCTATTGCCTACAGTATGTACCTCATAAGCAACACGAGTCAGTACGCCAATATTATTTTACAGTCACACACATTACCCCATCATACATCTAGTCAGCACAGTAACAGTGAGTTGTGTACAGTACAGCCCAGACTCTCACTACAGTGTCATGGTCATCAGGTACAACTCTTCAGTCACATTTTCAGTCGTTTATCAATTACATTGTAACTTTAATTGATCATTATCTTCAATAATCAATTGATAGGAGCAGGAACACAGTAGCTACTGGTCTCTGTTTTTTTTTTCTCGTTTTGTTTTTTGCTAACTGAGAGAACATACAGAGGGATAAACAGAGAGATTAAAAAATATCTAAAAAAGGAGCCAGAGGTACATTGTTTAAGTTGCCTAATCAGTGGTGCTGTGGGAAAAAAATGATGATGAGAAAACTACAGAATAAGAGGAAATCAGCAGTTAGTCCTTAGACTGACGGGTGGCTGAATGGATGGATGGTGGGGCTGATGGATGGAATACTAACTGGCTAGATGGACAGCTGGAATGGCAGAATGTCAAAAGGACAGACGCAGCGATAAGGACGCAACACAACATGGGCAAAGGGCATAAAACACAAATGATCTGAAAGCTATTTAGGTAGTATTAGAGTAATTGTGAAGATTTGCTATGAATGAGGAAAAGATGGACTGAGGGTTGGATGGATGAAAGGATATTAGACTTGTTTCTTGTTTTTTCTTCACAGGCACTAATGTTTTCACAGTCATATAGGAGGAATCAAAATTCAAAAATGTCTCCAGAGTCTAGAATTGCTACAAAGCTAAAACATTTAAAACTATATCTACCACTTCCTCCAAGTATATCAAACTTAACTCATTATATATATACCTGTCTGTATATATATATATGTATATATTTATTTGTACATATATATCTTGTATAGATAAATGATATGATGGCAATGAAAACTGAATACAATGGGCAATAAAATATCTAAGTCAATTCACAGTATAACATGATACATTCTCAAAAACATAGTATATAGAGATAATATTTCTTTTTGTTCTCAAGAAAAAAGCTACATGGGAATTATAAGTCCGTTCTGTACATGCAGTCACAGAATACTGTGTTAGCGCCTTCTAAGGGTCAATGACAGATCAAGTGTACTCATGGCACACTGTATTAATTCAATCATTCCACATCCATCTCCCTGCCCCCCGCCGCGCTTCCATGCCGGGCGCGGTGGACTTTCCGCTGACGCACCCGTATTCCCGGCACTGGAAGAACCGCTGACCGAGGGGATTAAGCGGCTGTGTGTGATTCGCTTTACACAACACGCAATTCAATACCTGAGCTTGTTATTTCTTGACTCGTGCGATGACACGTGGGTCTTTAAAAAGTGGAAAAGCCCTAAATTTCATTGCAGATGATGACGAACCTTCCCCGGGTGGTCTTGTTTAAATGAACAAGATATGAAAGGGAGACAAACATCACTTATTTCCGCATGAACAGGTGTATCAAATAAAGGGCAATCGAATCGGTTGATCTGTGACGACATGTACAAGCCCTCTATGCCCCCCATAATAAAAGTGTAATTGTCACTTCTTGTGATGTGTAACTGCATCCAGAATGCTACAAAATCTACCGCATATCTACTTTTTGCTAAATCATTTCAAAGCTACATTCAACTACAACATGGGCAAATAAGCGGTGCCTGACGTCAAATAGGTCTTCAAAAACTGAATCTCTGTATGACTGACATCAATTGTGTAGGATGCTTTTGCTAAAAATCGATCAGTATCGTGTTTGTCCTTGACTCATTATCATCTATTAACGTTTGCACTGACAAGAGTCAGCAACTTGTGCTTTATTACATGCAATTCTGCACTGAAAGTAGGCTTGACTTGAAAATGCACAATCAGTGACAATGACAGCCTCGGCCCTTCTAAACAATGCCATCCCAGAACCACTGTCTGTTCCAGTTCTAATGCGTGATGATTAAGGAACAAAACAACAAGCATGATCCACTCATGGTCCACCATTTGTAATCATTAACATACAGTTTTTAATATTATGTAGCCATCTAGTGCCAATCATAAATATTGCAACCCATCATCGTTTGATGAAAGACAAGTATTGCTTGTATGCAAAGAAAGGACCATCATATTGGGCAGTGCCGTGGATCTAGTTGTGACCGTTTGAAAATTCTGCTATCAAAACAAATAAATAGCCTAGTAAAAATTGTCTTCGCATCTACAATCCCACTATTTAACATCAGACACAGCTGGTTTACCCTTTTGTTAAAATACGACCACAGTGAGAGCAATAAATAGCATAAAAGAAAAGGAAACCTGAAGGGGAAAAAAAATTATACAGGAAAAATTGCTACATTTTTGTTTGTGTTCTTATTGTTTTTCTTTTGAAGTATGTCTCTTTAGAACGTAACGTCATCTCTATTTGATGTCAAAGTGACACCATGGCATTGGAGTTTTGATAGGACAACAAAAGTTCTGGTGAGTGAAATGGCTCCACGTAAGTTCTGATTAGCTTGGAATCAGAGATACAGAAAGAGTGACATAGTTTACTCTTGTTTACTTTGAGGTCAAATTTCAATTGGTAATTTTCCAGCATGGCCTTGAAAGAGGAAGCCAAAGGGTACTGATGGCATAACATCAATGTTGCAAGTGTCAAAGAAAAAGAAAAAAGAAAAAAGGGCATTTCTGTATCTATGTGCATCAGGTTGCCATGGAGACACTTTTTCAGTCAGTGGGTTGATGCTGATCATCTGAGCCTCTCCAAGACTGCATTCAGATTGAATATAGATTAATTCTGAGTCATCTGTAAATAAACTGAATAGCCAGTTTGAGCCACAGCAGTATTTGATGTCTGTCGTCACATGTTGTATGTGGACTCTGCAAAAACGTCTTTTCCTTGTTTGAGGGAGTGTAAATGTGTAAACATGACATCATTACTCACAGAAAAATCCCAGACATTTGCTATCCACTGTTCTCACTGGAGGAGAGGAGCACGGAGGACATCATAATACTCAGCTCAGACCGAAGATGGAGCACGGCTGGAGTATCCATTGTGACCGTGGCGGAATTTGTTGAGCCGTTCCCTGCGTTGACTGCTGCATCTTTGCTGCTCTGGTCACTGTCGTGGACGTTTTCCTCGTCTTGGTGCGGCGCATGTATGTGCGTCACACTCCAGCTGCGCTTCACAGTAGAGCTCACACACACGCGCAGCAGCGAAGCCCCGTGTCATACTTCACTCTCTAGGCTGGAGAAATGGGCAGAACCACGACGTGAGCACAAGCTCTTGGCTTTGAGTGGCAGGTGTGGGGAGTAGAATCGCCTTGGCTGGGGCACAGACCGAAGTCTCTGGTACTGAAGCTTAGCACTGGCGGTGGCTGCCTGGGAGGAGCCGGAAGCAGCCCCGGGAGAGAGCACAGGTGGAGGGGACATGGATGCGGAGGATGGAGGTGGAGGAATGGGCATGGGTAGGGAGTTGGGAGCAGAAGGTACAGGTAATGAGGGCAGGAGTGGCTGAGGTGGGGAGGGCGATGGCTGGGGTATGTGTTCTGAGAGCTGGGCTTGCTGGGAGCTTAGGTTGGACTGGCTTCCGGATTTGGATTTGTCAGGTTTAGGGGGTGGTTTGGGCCGAGAGCTTCCACTGAAGCTGTGGCAGTGGGGAAGCAGATCCTCCTGGCTGTGAGATTGAGTGCTGCTGTGTTTGTGATGTATGTGGGGCCTACCGTGCCCATACTGTGTACATGTACATGATGCTGCATCTTGCATTCTTTCCCGAGACCTCTGACCTTTGCTCTTTGACCCACTACGGCTTCGCTTCTCACCCTTCATCTGTAGTTTGTCAACTGACCAGTAGCGTCGTGGTGGCGGCAGGGAAGTGGGAGGGGGTGGCCACTGTGAACCCAGCCCTCCGCTGCCTCCTCCAGATCCCCAACCAATCCCTGGACCTGAACCCCAAAAGTCACCTGCCATACCCCATCCTTCACCCCGACCCAAAATAGAGTCATCTCTACTGTTGACACTTCCACCTTTCTCTCGAGCAGGGTATGTTCCAAAAAACCAGCCCCCACCCCCAATTCCACTAGCTCCACCCACTCCAGTTCCTTCCCAGTATCTCTCAAACCGGCCAAACTCTCCTGATGACCCCTCATCGGAAAAGCTTTCCTCTGCTCTTATTCTATCCCGCTCAGACTCTGACACTGCCCCTCTCCCTGCCCGGCGCACTCTCTCCTCTATTCTCTCCCTTTCTCGTTCTCTCTCTCTCTCCTCTTCATCCCCTTCTTCCTCCTCATCCTCAGAGTCCCACTCATGGAAGGACAAGCCTTCTCTTGTGTTAACTCGCCCCCTTTCATAGTGGAGAAGCAGTGGCCTGCGTTCTCCTACTCTCCCCTCTTCCTCTCTCTCTACCCCACTACTCCTCCGTCTCTTGGTCGAGGAGAGGAGTGTGTGCAAAGAGGAGGGAGGGGAGGGTCCGGAGGCCTCCGTGCCACCTGCTTCCCCTCCACTGACCCAGAATTTTACTGAAGAGGGGAGTTTGTTGAGGTTGGGATAACGTTTACTGGATGGTGTGTGTCGTGAATGGGAGCTTTTGGGTCTTCTCTCTCTACCTCTACCTCCACCACTCTCGTCCTCACGTTCATCCCCATCGTCCTCACCTCCATCTCTCCTCCCTCTCTCTCTCTCTCCCTCCCAAGCTGAAAGGCTGCCTTTGTCCGCAAATGCACTGCGATATTGAGTGGAAAATGACGAGTACTCTCCCTCCCTATCCCCATCCCCCTCTCCATCTCTCTCCGCCTCAACATCACCCTCCTCTGGCTCTGACCGCTTGCCGGATGACACCTTCTTCTTTTTTTTGGTTTTCATTGCCTTCTTTTTCTTCTTTTTCACCTTGCGACGCTTCCTCTCTCTTTCCCTTTCTCTTTCACGTTCCTCCCTCTTTTTTCTTTTTTTGTTTTTCTTCTTCTTCTTCTTTTTCTCCTTTTCCCTGTCTTTCCTACGTTTCTTCTCTCTTTTCCTTTCTGTGTCTCCCGGCGCTCCACCACTTCTGTCCCTGTCCCTCTCTCTCTCTGCCCATCCCGCCCACCATTCCTGTAGCTGTGCTAGTTGACTGCCACCCCTTTCTCTCTCTCTGTCTTTCTTATGCTCCCTGTCTCCAAAGGTGCCCCACGGTTTGCGTGGGGGTATAGGAGGGGGAGGTCCATGAGTGAGAGACCTAGGGGAAAGTATGGACCTCTCTCGGTCTCTGGTTCTGTTGTGGCCCTGGAGAAGACTAGACTCTTCGGTCAGCTCATCCAAATCCTCCTCATCCTCTTCCTCAGCCTCTCTGTCTCGGGTGCTGCGAGATGAAGCTGTGGAAGTGGATGAAGGAGAGGTGGAGCGTGAGGATGTGGCTGAAGATGTGGTTGAGGAGCTGGTGGTGGATGAGGAGGATGACGTGGAGGTGTAGGGGAGTGAGGGAGAGGGGGATGGAGGAGTGTAGGATGGGGAAAGTGTAACTGGCACAGGGATGGGGAGAGGAGGAGAGGGTCTCGGTCTTCGACTCGCTTCCCTGCCTCCACCTCTCCGGCCCAGTGGCAGGATGTTCTCGTACAATGGGCCACCAGGTTCTTTGGGCTTTTTTGGTCGCCGTTTCCTCCAGAAGGATGAAGGGAGAGGGGGAGAGGGGTGCTGCAGCGGGGGGTTAGGTGTCAGCGGGGCTGGGGCCTGGCTTTTAGGAGGAAGCCTGGGAGTCCCCAGAGATTTAACCCCTCTACCCTGACCCCCTCCACCAGTACCCACTCCCACCTTCTTCCCCATGCCATGGTCCATGCCCTTCTCCTGGTAGAAAGCCACACTAGTTGGCGGGGGTTGTTGGTGGGCTCTGGGGATTGTTTTTGGAGTTTGAGAGCCTGTCTGTTGGTCCACACATGGCCCAAGTCCCTCTGGATCAATAGGTCCATAGTAGCGCTTATATCCATCTAGACCACTACCTGCACCTCCACCACCTGCCCAGGTAGGTGCCACCTTTTGGGTTAGGGGTCCTGTTTCTGCTAGGGGTCCTCTCACACCCATGGCGGTCGTGGCACTAGCGGTTTTGGGTAGTCTCCAGCGGTCCACAACCGCCAACCTGCGATCTGGCCGGGGTAAGAATGTAGTGCATGGTAGTGGAGCTCCTACAAGTTGAGTATTTGTGGGACCTAAGGCTGCTCCAGAATGAACAATTGTGGGAGGGGATCCAGGAAGAGGTGTTTTGTAAGACTGAGGAGGTTGAGGCTGTTGTGGTTGTTGCTGCTGCTGTTGCTGCACCATGGCAATGGCTGGAGTGGATACAGCTGAAGTGACCACATGTGAGGAAGAAGCAGGAACCATGGCAGTGTGATGGTGGCCAGGAACTGTAACTTTAACCCCACCTTGTGCAGTTTCATCTTCAAAACTGCAGCAGCTATACATTCCCTAAGAGTAAAGAAAATGAAGATAAATTACTGAAATAAGTCATATTTTGACAATATGGGCAAATCAGTTTCAATTGCATCTAATCTGTAATACCACAGGCATAGTCCACATCACAATCCTCCTCAATATACCCAAATGCTACGATATATATATGAATAATAATCAGTCATGCTCTCACTTCACACTCTCTCTCACCCTGCTGAAGGCGAGTAGGAAGTCCAGCTTGCCAGACTGGCCCATTTTGCTCATGCAGTGCCGCAGCCTCCAGTACACCAGGTGCTCCCAGGCGAAGACCAGCAGACTTAGGCCCATGGCAACCAGCAGCATGTAGAACACACCAGCCATGTTGTCTATGTCTAGTTTGGAGCTCATCACCTCAATTTTATCATTATGACAGATCCCTGAGAGCCAGAGACGCTCTAGCATCTCAATTTCATCTGAGTGGAGAGGGGAGAGAAAGACAAGGCATTAACATTACTCGCTTTCTCTGTTGGTAAGTGATACAACTACTTGGTACAGGTGCATCAATTAAACATGTATGAATGCAATATGGTAGTGACTTGCCAAGCAGATGCTAATACTAAATGTGTGTAAATCTGTTGTAAACCTCCAGTAAGTCAGGTGCAATTTTAAGATCTTTAGAGTACTATATTGAAAATATTTCAGGTCAGAGGTGAAGGGAACATATGGGTAAAAGAAACATTACTGTAAAGGTCTGTTTAGAAGCTGATCAAAGGGGGCAGTCTTTGCTAATCCTGAAAGAGTGAAAGGAAGAGAGCAAGAGGCCTGTAGGCTAGCAAAGGCTAGGTCCTGCATAATGATCCATCCATTTCCTCTTTTCCTCAGAGGGTAAATGAGAACACAAAAAAGGAAGGAGACCAAAGTTCTTTGTCTTTGCTGCATTGTATCATGGGAAATGAGAGAATGTAGAGAAATAAGTAAAAGGCTAGTGGAAAAGAAGAAGAGAGTGACTTTGTCATTATGACAAATAGCAGAAGCACCTCTTCTATTCAGAGAGGGGGAAGTTAGCATAAAAAAAAGGATGAAGACAGATGGTAACAGTGGGAAATGACAGTATATGTGCATTGTTTATGTTGGTCTCAGTGTGTGTATGAGGGTGTGAAAGATGAACAGAAAAGGGAAAATGAAATAAGATAGACGGAACAACACAGTGATAGGCAGAGGGCAGAAAAACAAGAGGACAGACAGGAGACAGAACGGTGAAAGGGTGAGATCATAATCATTTAATTGTGCTGGAAGATGGTCAGGCCTGCTGCAAACTCGAGAGGAAATCAGAATCTCACCTTCTATCTACAAAAAGACAAGCTTGTGAATTACCCCAAACCTTACTAGACAGAGGCATGTACTGCAGCATTTACTGCTTTGATGAGGACTGGCCGACAGCACCATGTTATCTCAGCTTGGGCCATCTCAAAACAGTGCTACGTAACATAATAAATGCACATCATCACCCATCACACTGTAAATGACAGTTGCGTTGTTCTCACAAAGGTTGAATTATGGCATCTGTCTCTTATGCTATCAAAACAAACTATCCAGCAAGCGCAACCTGCGGGCATTAATCACAATGTAGATGAGATGCCGCAGACACATCACACAAAACATTTCACAAAAGAAAATGCAGTCAAGCAGGACGAAGAAGCGCAGACTGAATTCCACATGGGACTTGAACAGATAACAGCACGAGCCCGGCTCGGATCCGAGCGCTGCCTCACTCTGTTGACACTGTCCATTCACCTCCTTCTGACTCCTGCCAGTGGCTCTGGCAAACCACTTCACTGACCACAGCCAAACTCAGCAGGTGTGTCATACTGGGAACATGCATCCTCACACAGCTATAGGCTAACACATAGACACTGTTCACAGACTTTCACTGCCTTACAAATACACACCCACACATACAGAACAAATGCGTGCATTGCACATTCTAACACACGTACACGTATTTTCACACCTTTGCTTTTGCCATAACAGCTTCTGTTTGGCAATGGTGCTCAGGGCTGGCACGGTTAAGTGGGCACATTTTAACAGTTAATGCTTTAGCAAGGTCTTTAAGCTCAGGCAGACAGCCAGTCTGTGCCATCTGTGTGACCTCCAACACCGTTCCCTGTGCAGCCCCCTCTGATCCTGCCCTGACCCAGACCACTATCACGCTAAAGCAAGCACTGCTCTTGGATCAGCCTTAAAGGTCAACACTTTTATAAACAGATCGGAAGCGCCACGGCAGTTATGACCACTGTAATAAGTCCTCTGAATTGTTAGTAGGTGAAAGGACTTCTATTCAAGACGACCACTGCAAAGAAAGCTGCTGGCCCTGAGATAAAATAACATAGGCTTTTAGCAGTTAAGAAGTGCTTTTGAGTGGCACTGACCAATAAGGTTACCTGCGGCATTTAAAAGACATGAAAAGGCTGCAGTTGGACAAGTGGTTTCCTGTGGTTTCTAAAGGCTCAATAGAAACATAAAAGTAAAATTGTAGTTGTTGGTTGTACAAAAAAAAACAAAAAAACAATTCAACTCCTCTCTAGTAACTTCTCACATGTGTTAGCTTCAGAGCTAATTGAATGGCTTGGCACAATTTTATCGGTTAAGAATAGTAGATTTTACATTGTGTTGATATGCCTTCAACGAATATGCTAATGTGACAAATTAGCAATAAATATGCTAATTTATTACACAGACAAAAAGAGAGATTACATGTAGTGCTGCTAATTATTATATACCATTTTGAAGGATATAAACAATAACAATCTAACACAATGGTCCAATCGAATTTACAGTTGAACGTTTTTTATTTTCACAACTGAGAATCCAAAAAGGTAAACATTTTGATAAAAACATGTTATAATAGCCATGTTAACATTAGTTACGACTAAAACCCCACAATGCTTTTTAAATGAAAATTCTGTGATTAATTACGAATGTTGATCCAAACCTGTAAGACCTTCGGAACACAAGTTCAGATACTTTTGATGAAATTTAAAAACTTTCTAAACCTGAATAGACTGCATCACAACTGACACGTTCAAAGCCTAAAAAGGTAGTAAGGACATCAATAAAATAGTCCATGCGACATCAGTGGTTCCTTAATTTAACCTTAATTTTATGAAGCTACAATGCTTATGTTCCAAAGATGAACAAAGGTCTTATGGGTTTGGAACGACATAAGGTGAGTAATTAATGACAGAATTTTCATTTTTGGGTAAACTATCCCTTTCACGCTTTAAAAGTAAAACAAGGACAGAATTCAGAAAATAACATCAGAAAAAACACCCACGCCTCAACAGCCACCAACCAGATGAATAAAAAAAAAAGAGTCACTGTTCATTTCACATGTAAAGCTCCTCAGCTGTTAAACAGTGGTGTTAGCTAATGGAACCTGGCACCAGTGTGACGATCTCACTGTGGGAACCTGGCGTACACACACATTCTTTCAGTCTCTCTCTCTCTGTGTGACACACCAAAAGCCAAAGAGGATTTAAACAGCAATCAAATAAACCATCCAGTTGAAACAAAACACAGTGAGCTAGCTAGTGCGTATATGTGTTTGTGTATGTGTGTGTTGGGAGAAGGCAAGGAGGAGGGTGTATAAATGACAATTAAAGAATTAGTACTTGGACAAGCACATTTGAATCAGATGCGTTCCACTCTGACATCGCAAATCCGCAACAGCTAATCCTCTATGGAGTGTGAGAATGGACAGCCACTCAATACACACATCTTACTCACAGCACACAATAGCTCTGCTCCAAAACCTAGTGAGCTGCTGTCTACACAGGCAATTACGTTCAAAGACAGTGGAGGTCCAGTTTAGAACTTGTGTACACCATACAAAACAACTTACAGTGTTTACTGTTAGCATGTTGCTAAGCTAATGACATGATGTTTTAATAAGCATTACAATACAAAGCACACATGTGAGCCTAGACCACAAAAATAGCAATAGCAAAAGTAGCAATAGTCAAAAATACATTGTATGGGTCAAAATCATAATTTTTTTTATACCAAAAATCATTAGGATATTAGGTAAGGATCATGTTCCATGAAGATATTTTGTACATTTCCTACTGTCAATATATCAAAACTTTTTTGATTAGTAATATCCATTGCTAAGAACTTCATTTTGACAACTTTAAAGGTGATTTTCTCAATATTTAGATTTTTTGCACCCTCAGATTTCTCATTTATAATATAAATAGTTGAATCTCTTCCAAATATTGTCATATCCTAAGAAACCATACATCAAAGCTTATTTATTCAGCTTTCAGATGATGTATAAACCTCAGTTTAAAAAAACTGACCCTTATGACTGGTTTTATGGACCAAAGTCACATACATGATGCAATTACATGATGCAATTGCACTATTTTTATTGATACTTTTCAACAATGAATGATGAAATAGGCAATTTAGAATCAATGTTCCTCTCACCTTGTGTGCCACTTCAATTTCTTTTTTCACTGAGCTTGCTGCACTGCTTTCTAAAATGTTCTTTCTCATAACCCGAACTAGCTGCGAAATCTGCATGGGTCAATTTTTCAACCTCACATTAAACTCCCAATAGCTAGAGTTTTCTGACCCTGCATAGACAGCAATGCAACTGACACATTCAAGGCCCAAAAAAGGAAGCAAGGAAATTGTTAAAATAGTCCATGTGACATCAGTGGTTTAAGCATAATTTTAATTCTTCTGCTTTTGAACAAAACACAGCACGTCCAGGTTCTGCGCCAGAAGGCCGGCTTCTGCGACAGCAACACCACATGCTTACATTGTGTTACTCTCATAAACATGTCGAAGACTGACTTGGAAGAGAAGAAATGGCTGAATAAAGTAGTTATTTTTTTCTTTGCGCACAAAACCTATTCTTGTAGCTTCATAAAATTACGGTTGAATAACTGTTACGTGGAATATTTTAATGATGTCCTTACTACCTTTCTGGGCCTTGAACGTGCTAGTTGTGTTGCTGTTTGTGCAGGGTCAGAAAGCTTTTGGGTTTCATGAAAAATATCTTAATTTGTGTTTCAAAGATGAACAAAGGTCTTACGGGTTTGGAACAACATGAGGGTGAATAATTAATGACAGAATTTTCATTTTTGGGTGAACTATCTCTTTAAAATCCTGCCTCTTAGGCAGCTCAGTAGGTTTTGGAACACAACACAGTCTTTCTTTCTCTATTTTTCTCTCCTGCACAGCACTTCTGTCATTCCCAAGAATCTTTGATACATGCCCATCTCTTTTATGCATCAGTAGGTTGCTATCATCTCCTTTAAATCAGTAAACAGCCTGCTAGCACAAAGAAAAATGTCACCTGCTAGACAACAAAGATATATATTGCGTCATGTCAAGGAAACTGGATTACGCCAAGATGGCTGGGAAGATGGCTTGAAGCTAGCAGTACAGGCTAATGAATGAAGTCTTGTTAAATATGCATAAAAAAGACTTTAATCTCCCAAAAGCTTTTATCTTCTCCATCCCAACAGCATAAATGCACTAATATACATTCCCCTAATTTTAGCACTTTGATACCGCAGAACCTTCAGACTCTCACCGTCGCCCACCAGCTGCAGTAAGGCCAGGTCCAATGGCCGTTTCCAGCGGGAGTTCTTGATCAGGGCGATGCCGTAACCAGTCGTGGCGAATACTTTCCCTGAGCCGATGGTCATTACTTTACAGCCTTCATCTTTACGAGCCATGTAGTTTAATACGGCCGCATCGTAGATGAAGGCATCCAGCTTACTGCAGACACAGACAGGAAGAGTAGGAGTCAGAAGAGACAGAGCATGGCTGACAGACAGAAAGAGAGCAGAGAGGAAAGTTGTAGTGTGCCGGCATTATACAGTATTATCACTTTGGCTAAAAATGGATAAGAAAATGACAGGCTCAGGAAAACCACGGTGTGGATTAACAACTCATGATAAATAGAGGAAGAGTGTGTGAGGTGTACAGGGTTGAGAAAGGAAGTGTGGGAGGATGGGGAAAAAAAAAAGTGCGAACACATCGTAAAGGAACTCTTGTTTGTGAGAACAACATGGGGCTGGGAGGTGTAAGGAAGAGAGTGGATGAGTGAGAGATGTTAGATAACAAGGTTATTATTGTTGTTATGAAAACTATTACAGAGACAGAAACTAAATAAACACAAGTATTTCTGTTAACTGAAATATAAATGAGCTGGCAAAGGAATGAATGCGAAACTGAAAATATAGATGCAAGCAGCAATTATCAGGGTTTAAGCACCACTGGAACTTGACTACTTTTTTAGTTTTTAAGATATAAAGCATTTTTCAGATGGTCAGTTGTTTCAGGACAGTTAGACTAACAGAAAAAGGAAGTCAATGAGAGTAAGAAACCCAGCACAGACCCAGTCTTGAGGTGGGAGATGGCATCCTCCACACTTTTCTGGTTGTATTTGATCATGTACTGGTGCATGTCTGGATAGTTACTGCGGATGTTTTTCTCTGTGCTTCCGTTAGGGACTGTTCCAAATTTCAGAGGGGGGTACTGCTCTGTGGGGTGCTGAAACTGAGAGAGGGGAACACAGTATGAAACAGCGATTGAAATTGATGTTGCATTTGCTTTTCGTTTTTAAAGTAATTAGAGGACTAACAATAGAGTACAATGAAAAAATACTGTAAGCTTCAACATGAATGACATGTGACAGTGAATGTATGCTAGAAACAAGTCTAGAGCTACTGCAGCTGTCAAAACCAAGTATAATACATCATAAACACAGAACAATATACAAAGCGGCAGTGCTGACATGCACATTGTGTTCATTCCGCTTTTAACAAAAGAGAACAACAGTGAAGCAGATGGGGGAAACTATTTTCATTTAAAAAGGGATTACAAAATGAACATGAGGCACTTAGAAAAAAAAAAAGAACCAACAAAAGCCACTGCAAGTTAAATGGCTTTAAGTATCCAGATTTGATGTAGCTTCTTTTCTGAAAATGACACAAATACAATGGAACATAAATACATTTGAGTTGGTGTACACAAGTACATTCTTTCGGCATGACAGCAAAACAGTGTTTTTATGTCTGTTTCTCTCCAGATTCCTCAAGGTCGACTGTGAGAGCGAAGGGCAAAGGAACATTTCCAAGCTAGAATGGCAAATTACTGAACATCTCACAGATACATACTTAAAAAGGTCAAAATTCTGTTATTAATTACTCACCCTCATGTTGTTCCAAACCTGTGGGACCTACATTCATCTTCGGAACACATTAAGATATTTTTTCTGAAATCCGAGAGCTTTCTGACCCTGCACAGTCAGCAATGTATTTTACGAACCAGTGTTAATTTTGACAGCAAATTTTGATTTAGTTTTAGTGATAGTCTTTTGAGTAAAATGCCATTTAGTTTTAGTCATATTTTAGTCATCTGAATTGTTCTAGCTTTAATGTAGTTTTAGTCGACTAAATACAATATGATTTTAGTCGACTAAAACTACAGTAAATTCAGTTGGCTTTAGTTAAATTGTAATGAATTTATTAAGCATTTCTCTAAAATTTCCAAACTCAGTAAGTTTGATATTTAAGTTTTTATCATGATAGACACTGATTTAACTACGGTGGCACACAACATGCCTTTATATTAAAATTACATAAAACCACTTCTCATAAAAAACAAGAACATGGTCTTCTTTTCATTGAAATACCAGTTGTTATATAGGCTAATTATGCATTCTTTATAACAACTTGTTTACCATATTCTTCATTCTTTCGAGCAGACATATTGCTATAATTAAATTTAGATTAATCTTTATTATGGCTACTAATTAGGGGTGTATTGGTTCACAAAATTCACGGTTCGGTTCGATACGACACAGTGGTGTCACGGTTCGGTACATTTTCGATACAGCAAAAAGAAAGAAATTTGTACACATTTTTTATTTATTAAAACTAACATCATGAAGTATGCATCTCAGATCAGTGGCAGGAGTCCGATTTCATTTATCACATGAAGAGAGTGAGTCGAGCTGACCAGTGAGGTGAGAAAAACAAGAAGTTAACTAAATATTTAGTTTCAAAAAGAAATACAAAAGTGCCTGCTTTAAAAATATTTCAGACTTTTGCTGTTTATCTTAGATGATTTTGAAAGCTTCCACCGTTTGCTGGTCTCCAGTGTTAATATTTAAACTTTGTGTAAGCAATTTGTTATTTTATATTAGGTCTATAGCCTAAAAGCTAAGCAAATAAGCATTGGTTTGTTAATACATTAATCATTCTATGTTTAATATAAGTTTGCCGTACTGTTTTGTTGTTGTCAGTTCAATCAATTGACATGGAATTGGCGCTAATTCAAAAGTGAAACTAGAGAAAGGAACAAGAGAAACTGGAGTAGGGCTGTGAGGATATTCGGACACGAATTATCATGCGTATCTCTTCAGTAATGCCGGTTTTGTGATTAGTTGTAAATCTCATTCACGTGTTCACAGTTTGTCTGTTACGTCGTTTGGGCTGCCTTGTAGAGTTCAGTGGCACTGAGAACATTATATTTCACACACTGTAAGTTCTTTTATTTTCCAAATGTAATAGGATTAGTACAACGAATCAAATCGTTCGGTCTGTAATGCATACTGAACTGAAAGCCTCGTACCGAACGGTTCAATACGAATACGTGTATCATTACACCCCTACTACTAATGTGATTTAGTCAAGAGTAGTGAGTGATTTTATGTCTTTCTTTTGTTGCTTGATTAACATCAATGACTAAATTAGGCTGCTGTCCTATTAAAATCAAACACACTAATGCAATGTACTGATACATGTCCACTATTCTCCTTACAGTTTAAATTCTAACCACGAAGTAGATTCGTTCTGAATGAATCTCTTTCCAAATCGCCTCTCCCTAACATTTTCGTCTATTTTTTATTCGTTGACGAAAATAGATTTGTCATAGTTTTTGTCATTCAAAACGAGTTTTAGTTTGTTATCGTCTCATTTTCGGCGGGGAAAAAAGTTGTTGGTGAAAATTATTTGTCAACAGAATAAACACTGATTTGTACAAACTCATTCATACGATTTTGTACGATTTCTGTGATGGTTGAGTTTAAGGGGGGTTTGGTGTTGTCCTTCATACAAATGCGTATGAATTAGCCACCTTGTATAAATTGTTGTGAGATCAGGTTGGGTGGACCACTGATGTCACCACTGTTAATTTCGTTAATTTTCATCAACAACATTTTTCACTGACGAAAGTGAGGCGATAACGCAACAAAACCTCATTTTGAATGGCAAAAACTATAATGAAAATCTATTGACATTTTCGCCAATGAATAAAAACAAATCAAAAATGTTAGGGAGGGATGATTTGGGAAGAGATTCAGTCAGAACGATTCTGCTGTTCAGTAAGGTAATTCTGCGTACATATGAACTGTATTATAGCTGCTGATCTATCCGGCGGGACATAACAGGGCTGTAAATTAAGCCTTGACAGGAGCTTGTCCTGCATGTAAATCAGTCATTCACTTGTCCGAGTAAAAAAGTTACTTGCCTACTGAATCATTGACTCAATGACTCAAAAACAAAAAAATGCTGAATCATTCAGTAATGAAGCGCCGCTGAATGTTGCTCGGAGATTTACAACTGTTCTAGGCTGCTGTCCCTTTAAAACTGAATGCACCTGAATGATACGTGTCCAAAAGCCTCCCAATTGTTAATGTGAATACTCACCAAAACTGACAATTCAACATCATTTTGTGTGTATTTCTCCGTTCATGAGACGCAAAAGAGTACTCAGAAACCCAGACCAAATTGAGTCTTTTTGTCCGTTGTCAAATCTATCCTTATGTTTGCTCTTCTCTTACTCCCAAATATTTTTGAACGTTTTATAAAACCTGCAGCAAATGTATGCCAGCTTATGCAGGGCTCGACATTAACGCTTGTCCGGGACAAGTGGATTTTGTGAAGGGGCAAGTGAAAGAGAATGTTATTAATGTTAGTTGTCTGGTCAGGCAAGTAAAATTCTCTTTCACTTGCCCCTTCTTTTGGACAAGTATCAGTATATTGCATCCATGCATTCAGTTTTAAAGGGACAGCAGCCTAATTTAGTTTCTATTGTCTGTGGCATTGATGTTAATCAAGCAACAAAAGAAAGACAGAAAATCACTCACTGCTCTTGACTAATAGCCCAAATAAAGATTAATCAATTTATTTATATAAATAAATATGACTGCTTGAAAGAATGAAGAATGTGGTAAACAAGTTGTTATAAAGAAGCCTATATAACCATTGGCATCTCATTGAAAAGTGTCATAGCAGTTAAATCTGTGTCTATCATTATAGAACATTAATATCAAACCTATACAATGAGTTTGGTCATTTTAGAGAAATGTTTAATAAATGCATTACACTGTAAATAAACCCATTAGATTTGACTAAATCTACTGTCGATTTCATTGACTAAAATCTTGTGATATTTAGTCGATTAAAATTGGCCAAAACGAAAACAATTCCAAAATGTGACTAAAACTAAATGGCATTTTAGTGAAAAGACTAAGACTAAATCAAAATTTGCTGTCAAAATTAACACTGAATGTCACATGGACTATTTTAACAATGTTCTTACTAGCTTTCTGGGTCTTTAATGTGTCAGTTGCGTCAGGTTTCATTAAAAATACCTCGCGTTTGGAAGATGAACAAAGGTCTTACGTGTTTGGAATAACATTAGAGTGAGTAATCAATGACAAAATTGTCATTTTTGAGTCAACTAATTCTTTAATTACATTTTAAATATACATAATAGTATCCAGATCTTCAAAAGACAAATAGTGTTCATCCACTATCCAATCTAATCTACTGTCAATCTCAAATTTTTCCTGTTTTCCATATTTATCCCGAAATCCATGTCAACACAACATCACAAATTATGAAAACTTTATACGGTTTGCTTACTACATGCACTGATAAACACAAGCTTTCTCTGCATCTACAGAAGCTCTGAAACCCCTATTCCCTTACCTTTTTATCACTGAGGCCAGACACAGTGTCAATGTATTCCTCTTGGATCATGAAGGCAGCCAGGTTGGCAGTGTAGCTAGCCAGGAAGATGACAGCAAAGAAAGCCCAGACAAGAACCATGATCTTGCTAGTGGTTCCTTTGGGGTTCTCCACTGGAACGGAGTTATTAAAGACCAGAGCCCAAAGAAGCCAGATTGACTTGCCTATTGTGAACTTGGAACCTCCGGCCTCTGACAGAGAAAAGCAATTGAAACAGAAAAAAGAAAGCCTTATAACACTGACTTGAATTTTAAAGGCACTTTAATTATTCATCAGCTCAAAACAAACTAAAAAGTATCAAAACTGCTAAAGTGATAAAAAAGGCTTCCTAAACTTCTCCTATGCAGATGATGAGGTGAGAAAGGGGTGCCGGTGCCAGAGGATGAAGAAGAGAACAGAGGAAGGAGAGGAATACAGAGCACAAGTCTGCAGTCCTTTATTATACATGAGTGTCTGCGAAACTGCCTGCACTACAAATATCAAACCCACGTCCAGGCCAATAAAGAACAGAGGTGAACTCAGCCATTAGGACTTCTGAATAAACTCAGTGACAAGCAACTGTGCACATTTATCTTCGTTTAAAATAGCGCTTGAGACTACTAAAGTTTGACCTTATTAAAAGGTTATGTGCAGGACTAAGAGCAAACCGGACTCACTCTTGCCACTCTGAAGGCTGCGGTTGTATCCCACTGGACTGAAGAACTCAAAGATGAAAACCGTCACTGCCACCACGGTCAGGCACATTACAAACATCATCACCCACACAGCAGGGCTGTAGGGCTCTAGGAGAGGGCACAGAGAAAAGAAGAGGAGAGAGAGAAATCAACACCATTAGTAGTTATTTTTTGTTTTGTACAAAACACAGAGCAGAAATCAATACCAGAGATGCAGCAACCATTAGAACTGGAGGAAACCTTTGGAAATGACTAAATTGTTTTCATTTAACTTTTTAACTAGGAATTTAAAACTGTTATTTTTGTGAAAAGAAAACATTTTTATTCATTCATGCATTTTCTGGTAACTGAACCCATTATTTTGATCTTGCTAGTGCCATAAAAAAAAAAAAACATAAAAAAAACATAAATTGCATTATAAGGCGTACATTTTTATCTGGGAATTGGACCCACAAACTTGATTATAAAATAAAATTAAATTAAATTAAATAAAAAAAAGAATTAAGCTTTTGGCAGACACTTTAAGCGACTTTCACTACAGCAACTATTCAAAGCTTAGAGTTAAATTGAAATGCAATGTACAGTATATATTTTTATCTGAATGTTGGACCCATGACTTTGCTAGTGCTATGCTCTTAATAAAATGAAATTTGACATTTGGCAGACACTTGTATTCAGAGCAGCTTGAATTTAATTTCAAAGTACAGTATACATTTTTATCTAGAAGTTGGACCCATGACTTTTGGCAGACAAAGTGACTCACTACAGCGACTAGTCAAAGATAAGACTTAAATTTTAGTTCAATGCAGGCCTATAGTATACATTTTTATCTGGATGTTGGACCCATGACTTTGCTAGTGCTATGCTCTTAATAAAATAAAATAAAATAAAATAAAATAAAAAATGTGACATTTGGCAGACGCTTGTATTCAGAGCAACTTAAATTAAATTTCAAAGTACAGTATATATATATATATATATATATACACACATTTTTATTTTTAAGTCTAAGCTTTGAATAGTCACTGTTCTAAAAAATAATATATATATATATATATATATATATATATGACTTGACTTTGCTAGTGATATGCTCTTTAAAAGAAAAATAAATAAAATAAAATAATAAAAACATTTGACAAACGCTTGTATTCAGAACAACTTGCATTTAATTTCAATGTACAAAATACATTTTTATGCATTTTACGTATATGTCTGCTACAGCGACTATTAAAAGCTTAGAATAAAATTTTATTTCAATGTACAGTATATATTTTTATCTGGAAATTGGACCCATGACCTTGACTTTGCTAGTGCTATGCTCTCAAAAAACTTATTTTCTGGTAACTGAACCCATTATTTTGATAAATTATATATTAAAATAAAAAAATGTGACATTTGGCAGACTTGTATTCACAGCAACTTTTGCAGCTTGTATTCACAGCAACTTAAATTTAATTTAAAAGTACAATAATTATATATATATATATATATATATTTTTTTTTAATTTTACTTCTAAGTTGCTCTGAATACAAGCGTCTGCCAAATGTCACATTCTTATTTTTAATCTAAGCTTTGAATAGTCGCTGTACTAAAATAATAATAATAATAATAAATTATATATATATATATATATATATATATATATAATTTATTATTTTATATGTGTGTATATATATGCTCTTTAAAATAAAATATAAAAAATAAAATAATAAAAACATTTGCCAGATGTGTATTCAGAGCAACTTAAATTTAATTTCATTGTACAATATAAATTTTTATCTGAATGTTGGACATGTGACATGTGACCTTGACTTTGCAAGTGCTATGCTCTTAAAAATAAAATAAAATAAAATAAAATTATTATTTCTTCTACTACAGCGACTATTTAAAGCTTAGAATTAAATTTCAATTCAATGTACAGTAAATATTTTTATCTGGAAATTGGACCCATGACCATGTCTTTGCTAGTGCTATGCTCTTAAATTTCTTTTTAATAAAATAAAAATATAAAACAAAACAAACCTAAATAAATAAATAAATAAATAAATAAATACATAAATATAAACATTTGGCAGACACTTATATTCAGAGCAACTTAAATTTTATTTCAAAGTGTCAAAACTCATGAATTTGACACTGCTAGCACTATAATCTAAACTAAAATCAAATATTTAAACAAAAAATAATAAATTAAAATAAAATAAATGTACACCATTGAGTCTGTTTGAAAAATGTTGATTTAGTGCTTCTCACTGAAGTGTGATAAATAGTTTGTTTTGAAAGGGAACTGTAAGTCTGATTGATGAGCTCTGAAATGATACGCACCAGTACCTGGAAAGTCATACATCATAATCACATGCAGCAGAGACTGATTAAAGTCAAATATGATGAAGCATTATGGCTCGCACGAGACTCAAACTCACCAAGAAAAGCAGAGGGAGAGACGGTCCCGTTACTGCGAGAGACCATCACGCTGATGCCCGTCTCCACGAAGGGCACAGAGAAGTCCACGACCTCTGACCTTTCCTCATTGATAGTGAGAGAGCCAATCGCCATGTCTGCCCGCTTGTACACAACCTAGTGAAGAGAAGGAAGTGCAAGATTGTATTTTTGCCCTTTTGCCACTTTTATTAGTAGCAGGAAAGTTTTATTTACAGGATTTATAGGGACTCTTTTTACAGGAGCATTAGACCTAGTAAAATTCGGCTGTGCACCAGTAAAGTTTTACTGATTAATCCTTGTTTGACAAGAGAAATTACTACTTACAGACCTGAGAAACAGGCTAGACTACTCAATAGATTTGATCACATCCAAAATGACGGTTCTGTGGTGGAAGTACAGTAAATACTGTAATAAAATGTAATTTCTACATGAATAAATGAGTTCAGGCAAGTATTAAAAAAACAGAGTAAATTCAACATTAGTACTCAGTTTAAGCTTGTAGAAAAGAAAGTGTAGAAAGTGAAACTGGTGTTCCTATCATGCACTGGGACATAAATTATTAATATGGTTGCTTTTTTCACTGCTTTCAAGCTGTATTTGTGTTTTGTGGTTGATTTTGTTGTTAGGTTTAGTAACCTGCTGTTATATATAATATAACAATTACATAATATATATAATATAATGCTTAGTTAAGCTTTAATTATTTAATTACTTAATTCCAAATGTAAAATTTATATAAAAAAAAAAAAAAACTTGCAAAAGGAATATTAAGTAAATCTTACTGTTTTTTTGCGTGTGTGTAATAATCATATGGAAGCCTGTTTCCGCCACTGAATTAAAAAAAGGTAATTGCAATTTTTTATTTCACAATTTTGACTTTTTTTCTATCAGTTGCGAGTTTACATCTCGAAATTCTGACTTTTTTTTTCTCAGAATAGCATGATACAAACTTGCAATTCTGACTTTTTTTCTTAGAATTATAAGATATAAACTGCGAGTAATAAAGTCAGCATTGTGAAATATAAACTTGCAGTTGCAGGCTATAAAGTCAAAAAGATCTAAAGATCTCACAATTCTGACTTTCTGAGATAAAAATGTGCAATTCTGACTTTCTGGCTATTGCGAGTTTGTTTCTCGCAAATCTGACTATTTTTCTCACAACTGCAAGATATAAATTATTCAATTCTGAGAAAAAAAAAACAATTGCATGATATAAACTCGCACTTTTGAGAAATAAAGTCAGAATTGTGAGATATAAACTGAATTCTGACTTTTTCTCAGAATTGCAAGTTTGTATCTCGCAATTGTTATTTCTTTCTCAAAATTGTGAGTTTATATCTTGCAATTGTGAGAAAAATAGTCAGATTTGCAAGATACAAACTAGGATATTTTACTTAACTGCATATGTGAAATTTATTTAATAAACCTGCATGCAAAAACTTGCAAAAGGAATATTAAGTAAATCTTGCTTATTGTTTTTTTTGTGTGTGTGTAATAATCATATGGAAGCCTGTTTCTGCAACTAAAAAAAAAAAGGTAATTGCGACTTTTTATCTCACAATTCTGACTTTTTGAGATAAAAACGTGCAAATTCTGACTTTTTTTCTGGCAATTATGAGTTTATATCTCACAAATCTGACTATTTTCTCACAATTGCAAGATAAAAATTCACATTTTTGAGGAAAAAAAAAACAATTGCATGATATAAACTCACAATTTTGAGAAATAATCAGAATTTCGAGATATAAACTCAATTCTGACTTTTTTTTTTACAGAATTGCAAGTTTGTATCTCGCAATAATTTTTTTCTCAGAATTGTGAGTTTATATCTTGCAATTGTGAGAAAAATAGTCAGATTTGCAAGATACAAACTCGCAATTGCCAGAAAAAAAGTGTGAGTTTTTATCTCAAATAGTCAGAATTGTGAGACAAAAAGTCGCAATTACCTTACGTTATTACGTTATTAAATATTACGTTTTTAACATTGATAATAAGTGTTTCTTGAACATAATGTTTTTTGAGAATTATAATGATCTATGAAGGATCATGTGACAGTGAAGACAAAATGTTGTATTAATAAAAAATAAATAATATAATATTATTGTTTTACTGTATTAAATAAATGCAGCCTTAGTTCAAAAACATAAAATCTCAAACTTTTGAAGGGTATTTTATATATTGAGTAGTTAATTATTATAATAATCAACAGCATGTTGAGTGACCAAAGGTCAAATGCTGTGAATGCACAAGGATTGATCTGTTCTGCTCTGTTAATATTTAACAAGTAAACTACAGAACTTATTTAGTTTCCGTTTTCTGGGTCACAGACAGGGTCAAAAAAAATTGTAGGTTGGAATTATGCAAAAAGAAACTGAAGTAGTGGTCATTTGTAACACATAGTTACATTAATAGTAGTACAAAAAATGTACAATGCTGCTACAAAAGTCACCAGAATTGAACACTTTGGTTCTTTGAACTCTACCCCCAGGCACCCCTAGAAAATAAAGCTGCATGTTTTTTTTACTTGTCAGGGAGAAGCAACGCTACTGGAAGGAGGCCATGAAATGTTAAGAAGAGAAGAGTGGAACAAGCTTGGGAATTGACAAGAAGATGAATCAAACTTGTGTCGCCCGCATGAGCACCACAGCTCAACCGCTAGACTACAGCCCTAACAGAAATTTCTCTACACTTTACAGATCAAAGCATTCACTGTGCACCAAAACTAGACAGTCTATCACAAACTGGTGATATGGTGGTAAGTCCTCAACAAGAAATCAGCATTTCTCCTGAACACAGGAGCCATATGTGGTGAGTAACAGGTGGTCTATCTGCAAATTCAGTGAACCTCCATCTCTAATTAATATTCAATCCACGTACTGGCTGCATTCCAGTATCCATAAATTGGTCGGGCAGATAGTGTAGTAAGAAGCCTGCACACATAGACGCTACAGGAGGCAGGTTATCCATCTCGAGACAGTATACCCCATACAGAGAGAAAGCATGCCCGGGAATAGCAAAAAGCAGGGACAACATTAACATCTTTACTTTCCAGTGCGGCTCTTTTCTCACTTTGCATTCTGCTTTATATTCCTGAATGGTGTGAAAAGCTCATGATGCAGAGGAACGGGATTTATGGCGACGGTGCAGAGTTGAGTCACTGCCTAAAGTCATGCAGGTTACAAGCTTTCCCAAATCTCCTCTGACAGCTTGAACGCTGCATTGATTCCGAAAAGACGCGCACCTGCCTGTGTGTGTAAATGTGTGTGTGGGAGAAGGGATTGTTTAGGTAGCATAATTTCCAGTGTGCAGCAAGAGCTTTTGCATCCTTGTTGAAAGTGAGCCTGTGCGTCTCCTGATCTGCAGAGACTGTGGAAAGAACATCGATGAAGTTGTTTCCTCGTGAGCGCGCCGCAGCCCCGGTCCTGCTGCAGGCCGGCACGCCGCACAAGGGAAATGTGGACCTGTCGTAGATAGAAGATCAAAGCCGTTCACGCACGCACACACACTCTCTTGCAGCCTGAGAAAATAACCCTTAGCACTGCGCCTACAGGGGCCGTGCTGACAGCTGATTGGCTGAGCATCAAAATATGCAGTGAAGAGACCAAAAGCGAGCGAGGGGGAAAGGAAAAGATTGAGAGAAAAAAAACGACGTGGTCACGGGAAAAGAGATATGCTGAAAACCGATGAGCAGGGAGAGAGGGAAAAAAACGCATAAGATACCGTGAGAAATATTAAGAGCAGAAGAAAGGAAATGAAGAAGGAATGAGACAGTGAAAAGAGCTGTTTCCATTCCCTAGCAACTGTCTCGAACAGGCGTCACTCCAGGGTGTGAGCGCCACAGCGGGGTCTCGCTCTCAAAACAACAACCCTCCTGTCTGTCATTCGCACTCACATGCATTCGCAAGTCGCTTTTGGCTGGCTTCAGGCCTCTGTCTTGGATACCTCTGTGTATGTGCGTGTGACCCATTAGCCGAATCCCTCGGCGCTGTGTTAAAAGGGTTCCGAGTGTTTCAGTAGACCTGGAGGCCGGCAGATACGGGTGGGAATTCAGTCATCAAACAGGCCAACAAGTGACTTCTCTGTTACATCACGCACCATGCTGGAATTACACGTTACAAAAAGCAGGGGGTTTCAACCTTCTGCACTCAGACTCTCAAAGACTTCCAGTAAAAAAAAAAGCCTTGAATTTCTCAGCAACCCTTTAAGTTCCATTAAGAACATTGATCAACATTAAAGTAAGGTTTTTTAAAAGGGAACCCCAGGTATAAAGACTTGTATGGCTTGATATAATGTAAATAATGTCTCTTACTGAAATATGTAGTAGAAAATCCATGAAAGATTGACGTTTTTTAAAAATTCACTTTGTGCATATTTTGTACTATGGGGCGCCTATTTTTTGATGATGTGAAATGGTTGCATTTGGTGAGCTACTGGCACTACCTGTGGGTTTTTTTTACCACAAGACAATTTGTTAAATAAAATACTGATATGATGGCCACAGCTACTGAAAGGGCTTACAGGTGGCGATGGATATAAGCACAGGCTTAAACCAAATGCCGTACCATTGATTTTTTTCCCACAAGGAGTCTAAATGACCCCAGATAGAGTGAAATCCGTGCTGAGAAACTCCTCCAGCATTATGACAAGCGTCAGCATGTTTACATCCTGCCAGGATGGCATCTTGCATTTCTTGTCTCTGCCGTTTATATGCTCTTTCAGTAGCTGTAGTCTACTAAAAGCCTCAAAGGCATCAGGGCTAAAGTGAAAAGTACAAAGACGCAAGTCTTTAGTAAGTTTTATTCGTCCACAGGCATCTTCACATTCTTTTCTCCTCTTCTTATCACTAGGAAAGCATTTAAAGCTTGCATCGCTTCTCTTGTTGCCCTTCGACTGAAAATTACAACCAAAAGCTGCATGATGTGGCATCATATTCAAATTTTATTTTCTGAGTTGTGTTGCGGTAAAAGTAGCAAAAGATAGCACCAGCAGCTCATCAAGTGCAGTCATTTCACACCAACGAAATGATGGTGCCCACCATAGTCTAGAATATGTACAACAATGTGGATTTTTAAAATAATCTAAAATTTCATGTGTTTTCTACTACATATTTCAGTTAGAGACATCATTTATATTATATTAAGCCATAAAAGTCTTAATACCTAGGGGACCAGGAAAATACTTCCATTCAGCAAGGATGCATTAAATTGATCAAAAGTACCAGTAAAGATTTTCACATTGCTACTACAAAATCCATTTCAAACAAATGTTGTTCTTTTGACCTTTCCTTCACCCTGAGAACAATGTGTTATGTATTAACCAGCACATCTGTTTTCAACACTAATAATAAATAGAAAGGAAGGAAGGAAGGAAGGAAGGAAGGATCATGTGACACTGAAGAGTGGTTGATAAAAATTCAGCTTGCCATCACAGGCATAAACGACATTTTAAAATAGAAAAGTTATTTTGAATTGTGATAATATTTCACAGTTTTATATTTTTAACTGCATTGTGATCAAATAAATTAGACTTTGTTTTATTTTTCAAAGCTGTCAAATTTTAAATGATAACTTACGGTATTAGGGAAGAAAGGGACGTGTGGCCATACTCAGAATTTGTGCTCTGCATTTAACCCTTATAAGTGCACACACAGAGTAGTGAACACACACACACGGAGCGCCCGGGGAGCAGTTGGGGGTTCGGTGCCGTGCTCAAGGGTCTCACCTCAGTCATGGTATTGAGGGTGTAGAGAGCACTGATCATTCACTCCCACCACCGACAATCCCTGTCAGACCTAGGACTCAAACTGGTTTTAAGCCATCTGTTGCTTTAGTGTGTCAGTAGGAAATATCAGTTTACATTTTCATACACTCATTTTGCCGTTAGTTGCAATAATCCAGTGAGACCTAGGGCAAAAGCTGCTTTAAACGTGAAGGATGGTCACACCAAATGTTGATTTCATGATAAAGAAAATCTAATTATGACATTAGATATTTTGACAGCATCCTCATTTTTTTTTCACAAAACTGTTGCTTTGCAGGTAAATATCTTGAAGCATCTTGGACACGTTGCCACAGTTCTTCTGGATTTAGTCTGTCTTAGTTTGTTCTTGTCATTCTAGACAGACTGGATAATGATGATGACTGGATAATCTCTGTGTGGAGCACTGGATGTTGTCAGACTTCTTGTGCAAACAAAAATCTCAAATTTTTGTTTGCAATTATTAATAGCAACAATTAATAGCAAAATGAAGGTCTGGAAATGTAAACTGATATTTCCTAATGACACACTGCAGCAAAAGATAGAAATAACTGACTTAAAACCTTGAACCTGCTTATTGAAAATCTAATTGTACTGGTTAGAAAAAAAAGACATAGAAATAACACAATTTTATTTTTTAATTACTTTTATTTTATTATACTTAAATGCAATTATTGCATATATAATTTCTAGATATTTGAATAATTTGGTTTGGTTTTACTGCAATGACATTATAACTCATCTGCTATATCACAAATGGGGATATAGCAGGAAAGGGGTCCCTTTCAAGGGAATCATCATTTTAGAAGGTCCTTGGAATGACAAGGTTTGCAAAAAACTGCCTCAGTTGAAACCCCTGAATAAGTAAAAAAATAAAAAATAAATACAGTACATCCTCATCCATTCAAAGAACATGGACACATGTAATAGGCTCCCACTGTTTCCACACTGCAACTTCTTCAAAAACACTGCACCATGACCTTAACTATCCCATAATCACAGTGTTTGATCATCATGAGCACTGATACTAAAGGGAATAGCAGTCTTGCCTTTAATCTGTACTTCTCTCTGCACCTAATGCCTGTATTTACATATGCAAGTGAAGTCTTCTCAGTGATATCGCTGACAGTGCATTCAGGGCACTTGCTCATCAGCGCAGTGAATAAAGAGAGGCGCTGATGGGAATACAACAAGCTCGGACAGTTTGAAGTAGGTGAACGACACAAAAAGCTTCCCTCACCTCTCCCACCATCCCGTTCCAAACTCCATCAATCTTTTTCCCATGTTTCCCATTGGTCACCAAGTAGAGGTCATAGGTGAAGCCGACAATTTTGGCCAATCGCTTAAGGATGTCAATGCAGAATCCTTTGCAGCACTGTTTCATGGGTGCCACCCCTTCCTGAAGGGCGCTGTAATCACAGAGAAAGTGCTCACTTAGGATTTTAATAAACATTCAATACATATTTATTTATTTATTTTAACTTTGCAATAAGATTCAGTTTAACATTTGTTAATGCACTGGTTTTTAGGTATAATATAACATAAAAACACTTAATTATTAACATTTATTCTTCACGCATACATTAATCAAAAATGTTCATGATTTCCACAAAATATTAAGCAGAACAACTTATACAGTACAAGTAGAACAACAATATATATATATATATATGTACAATATACCCCTGAAGAGAGAAAACAACAGAAACAGTGTTAACAGAAGGACTGAAAGTTACAAAGGGAATGTGAAATAAGGAAAGACAGAATAATAGGAAGGGTAAGGTTTTCAGTAGTATACTGTCTTGATACATTTTCTGTGATATAACTAAAAATGATATAATGAAATGAAACATGGCCATCCATATGACTGGTGTGGGAGTAGTAAAGCAGTATCCGCAGAGACGCGTATACACGGAAAAAGCTCAAGCAGATTGACAAGCAACATGATGGCTAAGTATGAATAGAGATCGCCACAAGGCAAAGTCAAAATGAGAGGGGGAGTGAGACAAAGAGAGAGAGGAAACGAGTGATCGATTGCAGAGCTAAGGTAGGTGAGTATAGCCCCTGGAACTTCATAGTGATATGTTGGGGAAAAAAAAGTGAGAGACACAGAGATAAAGACTAAATTGAAAGAATGTGACAAATGACCGGAGAAAGATGACCGAAGCTTTCTAATGGAATTCTTTGGAACAAGAAAAGCAGGCCATGCTTACAGCCTCAACTTACAAGTACTTTATTGTCATGGCATATATTGCTTTTCAATTAACAAATAAAATATAAAGGCATACCTAAATACTGAAGCGCAAGTTATGAAGACGTCTTTATTATTAAACCAATGTTTATGAGCCTTAAAGTGATAATAGCTTTTAACATCACAAAAAAGGTTGATGGTCAGAATGTTGGTTTAAGGGAACACTCCACTTTTTTTGAAAATAGGCTCATTTTCCAACTTCCCTAGAGTTAGACAGATGAGTTTTACCGGTTTTATACCCATTGAGCTGATCTCTGGGTCTGCCGTTAGCGCTTTTAGCATAACTTAGCATAAATCATTGAATCAGATTAGACCATTAGCATCTCATTCAAAAATGACCAAAGAATTTCAAATATTTTTCCTATTTAAAACTTGACTCTTCTGTAGTTACTTTTTGTACAAAGATCGACAGAAAATGAAAAGTTGCAATTTTCAAGGCTAATATGGATAGGAACTATACTCTCATTCCAGCGTAATAATCAATAAACTTTGCAGCCGTGCCACGGGTGCAGCAGGCGCAATATTACGCAGCGCCTGAATATAGTCCCCAGCTATTTTGCTGTTACCTTAGTTGCTTAGTGTCGGTCACGTTGGAAGTTACCTAGCTGGGGACTATTTTCAGGTGCTGCGTAATATCATTGCGCCTGCTGCATCTATGGTATAGCAGCAAAGTTCCCTGATTATTACGCCAGAATAAGAGTATAATTCCTATTCATATCAGCCTGGATAATCACAACTTTCTTAATTTTCTGTCGGTCTTAGTACACGACGTAACTACTGGAGTCAAGTTTTAAATAGGAAAAATATAGAAAATCTTTGGTCATTTATGAACGAGATGCTAACGGTCTAATCTGATTCAATAATTTATGCTAAGCTATGCTAAAAGTGCTACCAGCAGACCTGGAAATCAGCTGAATGGATTCAAAAACAGTAAAACTCATCTGTTTAACTCTAGGGGAGTTGGAAAATGAGCCTATTTAAAAAAAAGTGGAGTGTTCCTTTAATAGTTAAAATACAAGTATTTAAAGTGATAGTTTACCTTAGGGCCCTATAAGTTCCGCGATGCAGAAAATGCGGACAGACTCACGGAAAAATTGAATTTACTATTTTACTAATTTACTAAATATGAATTCCTGCAGGTTCCGCGTGTCTCTGTGTTTATTTGGAAACTCAATAAAACAAGGTGAGAAAAAATACAATATTTCTTAGAGCCCTAAACATGTCATTTTTGTTAAACCTTTAATAAATTGATGTTAAACAAGTTTCATGATTTTAATTATTTAGACATGCTTTTTTGATTAATACGATTTTATATACCATTAAAAAGGAGTCCAGAAAAGTTTAAACAGAAAAAAAACTGAATCCAGAAAAATCTAAATGGAAAACACAGAATTTAAAAAAACAAAAACAAAAAATTTTGGATTTCATAGGGCCCTATTTACCCAATAATGAAAATTGTGTCATTAATTATCCTCATGTCATTCCAAACCCTTAAGTATTTTGTTTATCTGTGGAACACAAATTAAGATATTTTCAAAGAAATCCGAGAGCTTTCTGACTTTGCATAGACAGCACCACAACTACTATGTTCAAGGTCAAGAAAGGTAGTAAGGACATTATTAAAATAGTCCATGTGACATCAGTGGCTCAACAGTAATTTTATGAAGCTATAAGAATATTTTTGTGCCCAAAGTAATCAAAAATAGCGTAAAAAACTAATTGCTTACTTAGGCCCGCTATCTGGGCCTTAAACATGGTTGTTGCATTGCTGATTAAGCAGGGTCAGAAAGATCTCTGATTTCATCAATAATATCCTAATTTGCGTTC
This sequence comes from Cirrhinus molitorella, assembly GCA_033026305.1. Taxonomy (NCBI): domain Eukaryota; kingdom Metazoa; phylum Chordata; class Actinopteri; order Cypriniformes; family Cyprinidae; genus Cirrhinus; species Cirrhinus molitorella. The sequence goes on along the minus strand of CM065123.1, from coordinate 15,838,776 downwards.
CTAATTTGAACGAAGGTCTTACAGGTTTGGAACAACATAAGGTGAGAAATTAATGACAGAATTTTCATTTTTGAGTGAACTAACCCTTAAATTTGTTTGTGAAAATAAAATACTTGCATGACTAACACCTACATTTAATCTCTGACAGAAGATTTGGGAAATTGTGGAACGACACTGCAATGCCTGTCTCACTGAAAGGTCATAGACCCGTGAAGGGAAGAAAATCTAGTTCCTAACCTGTCCACTGAAACATACAATTTTCTAATTTAACTTTGGTTTCTTGGGACCCACTAGAACAATATTACAACAATGTTCCTTTTCCCCTATACAGAAAAACCATGATAAATAGCAGACAAGGTGGTCAGATCAATACTAACCTGGCATTGAGAGGCCGTCTGCATGGCACAGAGTCCCTAATGCAAGTTCCAGAGGCAGGGTCTGCAAGCTCCACGATAACGAAGGGCCGTTCCTCCAGGGTCACAACCCTGAGGTGCTGAGCATCATCGGGCGGCTGCAGAAAGGGGCCGTAGCGTGACCAAGCAGGGTACCTCAGGCGTAACACCCCGTTCTCCCACCATCCTACCTAAGACCACACGGACAGTACATGGTCGAAGGTCAGAGGTCATTCGCGACTTTGCATTTGCAGAAATGTGGCCAATAAATTGAGATATCAATTTAACAGGCAGTGCTTATAATGACCTTGACAAAAGCTGTTTAAACACGACTACGTCTCATTATGAATCCAATTCATAAATCAATAATACATGGAAGTCAAAGGTCTTTTCAGCGGTTTAGCTATTTAAAACGGCCTATTCTAATAGAGTCATTGAGGCTGGATTACAGACAGGAATGGCTTTCCTTTCTCAGGTTAAGCCTGTAAAGTGGGGAAGGATAGTGAAAAATGAAAGACTATCTCCTCTATGTTCCTCTGTGAGCTTATAGCTGAGGGCTCTCTGAAAACAGTCCTGTGCCCTTTTTATTCACTGGGGAATGAGTGGATTTTTCTTTTCAGAGAAAAAAAAAGATTTTTAGCTAAGTGACGGGCCACAGAGGAAAAGGTTACGAGCCTGAGAAAAAACAGAGAAGGGCTAAAATGTGTCAAGATAGGCTATGACAGTATAACTGAGCTCATAATCCACATACAGAAGACTAAAACCTGCAGAAATGTATGTACAGGGTACAGAAAATAAACCAAAACAAAAAGTTCTTATACAAAAGCATAATCTACATGTATTAATAATAGGGGTGGGTGATATTTGTCAGCCGATTTTGGACTACGTATCGTTTGCACACGTTTTTAAGCATTGCGTTGTGATTTTAAGTTGTTGAAACGCAATTAGCTGCAAAAGAGAACTAATTTTGCTATATGTGTGCGCTGTCTGAGAGACAGGAGTATTGAATTGTGTTATTTTGCCACTTTATAGGCCCTTAACGGTTAAATACACACACTTGTATGTGTCAAAATTCCTCTTTGCAAGTATCCTCATAAACGCTGTAAATTAGGTCTTAAGTGAAAGCAAACAGCTGTGTAACAGTATACTGGATCCAGGCAGCTCTTAAAGTGACAGCAGTCTACTATTCCTGCTGTCTCATTCATGTTAATCAAACAACAAATGAGAGAAAATCTTAAAGTAAATTTTACTCATTTTGTCTTTTGGGAAACATGTAGCTATCTTCTGTAGCCTCTGAGGGGCAGTACTAAATTAATAAAATATGATAATTTGGTCAAATTCTGTTCAAAAGTTTTTACACTGTAAAAAGTTTTAATGCACTGTTTCCTTCTGGAGCATCAGTGAGCTTTTAACCTCCTGTAATGGTTGCATATGAGTCCCTCAGTTGTCCTCAATGTGAAAACATGGATCTCAAAATTATACAGTCATTGTTGGAAAGGGTTCAAATACACAAAAATGCTGGAATTTGTGGGACCTGAAGGATTTTTCTGAAGAACAGCGGGCAGTTTAACTGTTCAGGACAAACAAGGAACTCATGAACATCTATAACTAAACAACAACAACAACAAAAAAGCCCAACAACTGTGGATCATTCAGGTAACAACACAGTATTAAGAATCATGTGAACATTTTGAATAACTATTATTTTCTCTGGTGGACTATATGTAAAAATCTTTTATGTGAAATATCTTATTCAGGTCAGTACTAAATAAACAATAACATGCATTTTGTATGATCTCTCTTATTTTGGTAAAATAAAAGCATTTTGCAGATTCTGAAAGGGGGGTGTAAATTTTTGACCTTAACTTTATTTAATCTTTTTTTTAAATATTGCTACTATTAGTAGCAGAAAAGAAGAATTACAATAATGCACTTTCTTATTTCTCTTATACACAAAATGCAGTTCAGAGTGCTTCACGGGTTAGAGAAAACTTGATGTAAAACTAATTTTTGCTTTTATCCAAAGCAAAACACAAATGAGAAATGCTATAGCACAAGCACTTCATCATGAGGAGACAGCAATAAAATAAGGGCTGTGATACAAAGCATCAGCTCAGCTTCATATTTCACCCAAAAATGAAAAATTCTGTCATTATTTACCCTTGTGTCATTCCATTCCTGTATGCTGTTATTATTTCCATAAACCACAAAAGAAGAATTATCTGAATCTTTAGAAAGATCTTTTTTGACAGATCACAGTGACCAAGGTTTGTCAAACTCCAAAATGGCTAAAAAATAATACAGAACCACCATAAATGTAATCCACAAGCCTCCCTTTTAGGCTGAAACTGTCTCAAAAACTAGCAGCATGAGATCATGACATCAAATATCTAAGCCAAAACATCAGATCATATGTGCTCTACTTTAAAAATGCTTTTAGAGTGCCTTTATTTCATTTCAAAACACAGTCTGTGACCTGAACTGTCAATGCATAGACAAATATGAAGATTCATTCATCAAAAAAGAACATACGGTTTTGGAAAAGCATGAGGACGAGTAAATAAATGACAGAATTTTTCGTTTTCAGAACTATTCCTACAGGATGCAACAACCTCTCAGCAGTTTGTAAGCAGCACACACTTCACATATTACTGTCTTGTCCCAGTCCCAGCACTCAAAGTTTGCTAGAAGCACCGAGCCGTACGACTTTCCCCTACACACCAGCAGAGAGTGGCAGCTATCAGCAGCAAAGCAGCCCTCGAGAGCCATTCAGATACAGCAAAAGATGTTCAGCTCTTAAAAAAAAAAAATTGTACAAGTCTCAGTGGCACATGGAGAATAAATATACTTCTCATATGCTGTGTATGTGCACGCATATGACTCCGAGATATCAGTTAGCGGCTGGCAGCTAGAAGACTTTGCATATTAGCACAGGATCAGGGCAGAGGCATCTAATTGAAAGGAATCGAGCAGGAAATGGCAGCAGTCAGCATGTAGATTCCTGCAAGCGCTGGTCTCATCGGGCTAGTTATCCTGCTTCTAACTGCTCAGTAACTGAGGCTGTGCCATTACAAAGGCTCGGAAATCAAACGCATCCGGGGCGGATGACTGGAAATTACAAAAAGCTGATTCTGCGACATCAGCTCACCTGATCCCTGTCTCGTTCTCTGTTCATCAATCTGTCTGCTTGGGTCAGTCTGACTGTCCATTTGTCAGCTTTCTCTCTCCCCCTCCCTCCTTAAATGCCTGTTTACACCAAAGGTGATAACTATAATGATAATTTTATAGAAATATGGAAGTCCTCATCACAACTACAGTATAATGATAACAACAGAAGAATTATGCTGTTGGAATCCATTTCAGAACATTTTTTTTCCCCAGTTAATGAACAATAAACAAATTGACAGCCAATCAGTATCTGTCCTGCTTTAAACAGCATAAGCATTTTAAAAAAAAACTCAGAGGTTTGGAACAACTTGATGGTGAGTAAATAATGACACAGTTTTAATTTTTGTCTGAAATGATCCATTAAAGCAACTGTACACGGGGTTTGACATTAACTTTTTTGCGCACCAGCCACTGTGGCTAGTGGTTTTCCAAAATTACTAGCCACTCAGCAATTTTGTTGTTGGGAAATTACATTTTATATGACTAAAGTTATTGCATATTGTTAAAATGTATTTCCAGGTCCCCTTTTTGTGCCTATTTAAATGGATTTTCCCTAACTGTATTAAAAGTGTCATCTTTAATTTCAAATTCTTATATTTTATTAATAATTTCACTTAATTTAATAAGACACTACAGGGCTGTTAGCAATCAAATGAAATTGTTATTAACAAAACCGATCTTTCCACTGCAGAAGAAACAGAAGCAGCTGAAGGCTGGCATTTAGATGCATTTACACACGTTTAATGAAACTAAAATGTAGCATGAAGCTAATTATAAGCTTGGTGGGGTTTTTTTCTAACATTTTTTCTATATTAGTACTTTAAAGTGTTAAAGTTCACCCAAAAGACCTTTGTTCCTCTTCAGAACACAAATTAAGATATTTTTGATGAAATCCGAGAGCTTTCTGACCCAACATAAACAGCAACGCAACTACCACGTTCAAGGCCCAGAAAGGTAGTAAAGACATCATTAAAATAGCCCATGTGACATCAGTGATTTAAACGTAAGTTTATGAAGCTACAAGAACACTTTTTTATGCAAAAAAAGCAAAAATAACTTTATTCAACAAATTCTTTTCTTCCATGTCAAGCCCAAAGTCTACTTAATCTTTGTATACATACGCTAACGTAGCCTTTCCAAGTATACTCCATTTGTTATTGTTGCGCCAACACAGGCAGTCAACACATGCGCTCTAGAAAGCTTTATCCATGTCCATTGTCTGCTCTATTTTTTCCCATAAGTTATTACTGATAACAATAATTTTTGAACTCTTTTAACCAAAGCTGAGCTGTCTCATATGCTCTCGCTCACAAGAGCTTGTCAATGTGAGCAACTGTTGTTGTTGTTCCATCTCTTTAGTTTCATTTTCTACTGTGAAACACTGCACGCAGGGTTACAAAAATTGGGTGGTGCACATACTATTCAAAAGAAGAAATCTGAAGAAGAGGCGCATGTCTAGCTACATATCATTCCGGTTAAACCACTGATGTCACAGGGACTATTTTAACGACGTCCTTACTGCCTTTCTGGGTCTTGAACAGTTGCGTTGCTGTCTATGCAGGGTCAGAAAGCTCTCGGATTTCATCAGAAATATCTCAATTTGAGTTCCTTAGAGGTTTGGACTCTTTCATACTGCTCAACAAATCCGTTATTCTTGCGCTGATGTGGATGCTAATATACAGGTAACTTTTGTTATCATTATAGTTATCTTTCTTGTAATCGTTCTTGGTTTGAACAGGCCTTCACAGTCTGTTAACCCAAGATCCATTTTCTCTGAGCGGCACTGGCGGGAGGGAAGGGAACAGGAAAGGAATGTTGAGTTTGCTGGCTCGTGTCTGCATCTGACAGACAGCGTCAGCCCAGAATCCGCCACGGAAAGAGATCCAGCCACACATCTCAACAGGTGACACCGTCTTGTATTAAGGATGTCTGAACAGCTTCATAAAATATGCATGGCGTGTCACAAAGTAGCACAGCCAGGCAAGGTAGGACTGTGTGGGATCCGAGTGGCTTTTTGCTGCTGCTTGAGGGATAGAAATGCTAATGATGCACAGTGTTTAGTGTCATGTCCTTATAATACTCTTTAATGTGTTTGAACGTGCTGTTGGGTTTCTCTTCTCCCTCTCCTTTCTCTGATCTTTCTCCTTCCCCCCCCCCGAATCTTTCTTACTCTCTTCCACCTCCAAACTGCACCGAGTTCTCAGGGCCGATCCATGTCAGCGGCAGGCAGACGTCTTAACTCTTTTTGACGTTGGAATGTGGGCCGACAAAACGACCGAAATAGGAGTGCCGGGGCATGTGTGAAGAACCAGAGATCCTGTGGTGCATAACAAAGAGCCAGAGTAGCAGAGATCTGGGCCCAAGCTGAGGGGGCAGAGCCTCATGCAGGCAGAGGTAGAGCAGGGGCCTGATCAAACACCGCCTCCCCCGGGAACGGATAATGCTTTCACAGGGTGAAACACAAACATGCTGCCATGACACCCCCGTCCCTGTGAGAGGAGGATAAAACGAGTCGCTTTTACCCCAGCGCGATCCTTACAAATCCACTAGCAGCTTTACACGGCATAAACACACATGGACACATCCTGACAGGTACAAAGAGGGTTTGAAGAAATGTGCTTGGCATTTCATTTCTTAAACGTCTCCCCTCCTGATATGTATCGATTTATGAGAACAGCGTGGACAAATGGGATCAAAAAACGCTGTAGCAGTTAGTTTGTTAAAACGCTATAAATGCTGCATGTGGAAGCCGTCACATGAAGTGCCTTGTGCACAACGGGCTTCTGGAAGTTGAGTCATCCACATCCATTGTCTGCTCCGTGTTAGACAGAACGCATTTGCGAAAACCACAGACAAAACGGAGCGAAGACAAAGATGACGAGCATGGTGTTTTAATAGAGCGCCCTCCTAAAACAAATGGAAATTGAAAACCTCCTATAGTCAGCGTGGAAGCCTTTTAAATGTACATTATGGCGCCCCATTAAATATTTTATGTGGATGACAAAGACTCCGTGACTATGAAATACAAAAGCATCCAGATGTCTCTAACAGCACTTTTCTCCAGAACATATCTGCAAATGAGACGCAGGCGCCAAAGCCAGAACTAGCACCATGCAACCCTTAACAGACTGTTGCACCGTTTGATGGGTTTTTAGGAGTTATTCCGTGCACAGATTTCAAAAACGACAAAATACCATCTTTTATAGAGTGCGCCATTACATTACCCTCCAAAAAAGCCAGAAAGTTTTAAGGGAATAGAAAAATGGAATTTCTCTCAACATTTACCCATGTCATTTCAAACCTGAAGTAGTAGTAATATATATTTGAAAATAAATAAATAAATAAGTTGTATTATTTACAACTAGCAATTTTTAATACATAACATTTTTTAAACTCGGTTCCTCACAAAAAGCTATCCAACACAATCTCATTGCAATTCATTCAAAGTATTTACAGTGGAGATCAAAATTAAAGAACAACCTACAATTTACTAAATTTCAAGGTCACTGCTTAGTCATATTTGAAGTTATCCTAACAGGCCAGTTTTTAAGCATATTTCATAATTGCGTATTTCAAACTTTGAATGAGATAATTGAAGAATAACTCTAATCAAATTTAAAGAACACTTAAAGATACCTTTAAGTTATTGGTGTTAATCTGGCAACTGGTGCTAATTTCCTTAATTATATGACAAACCCTATTTAACTGGCAGTATTCCTCCATTTTTCACTAAGATTGCAAGATGGTGGGCTGCTCTTAGGTGACTGAAACCCTGCAACATTAGGTTGTCCAGAAGTAGGCCAAAGGGATGACACTTTTTGCCATTGCGAGATAAGTTGGTCATTTCAAATCTGTGAGTTCAGTGCTGAAGTCGGGCTGAAAACGCACTCTGCAGTGACCAAGTCTCTCATCAGCAGAAAGAATTAAAAGGCTAAGCTCACCTTTGCTGAGGAGCATGTTGTGTGGTCAGATTTAGTGGTGAGAGCAAGTTTAATTTAGTTGGGTCTGATGGGAAACATTTGGTTTAGCATCAAACTGAGGAAAGACTGAATCCCAAGTACGTAAAGAAGTCAGTGAAAGGTGGAGGAGGAAGTTTAATAGTTCGAGGGAGTTGGGCCTCTTATACAACAACATAGCAGGGTGAATGCAAATGTTTATCAGAACCTCATAAACCTTCAGCAACATGCAGTTTCTCCCCTGCAAGCATCTCCCAATCAGCATGCAATTTACATGCAAGACAATACTCCCGCCACACTGCGAAACGGGTAAAGCCAAAAACACTGAAATAATCATTGACAACAAAGTTACGGCTAAGAAACCCACTATAGTCACCAAAATATCGAAGAGAGTGGAAGAAAAGTGGACCATAATCACACCAGCACAGTGTGAGAAAATAGTAATGTTCTGCGGCAGCAGATGTTTTGAAGTTATTCAAAGCAAGGGCTTCTACAATTTCTACTCATTTCTGACAGCTGTAACCTTCCAAAATTTTTGTTCTCTAATTTTGATCACTGTGTTTTCCACAAAATAAGGGTTTTTGTTAAAGTGCCTTAGAAATTTTGTCAAACATGTAAGCAGAACAGTGGTATACCTACAACTAATATTCCTTCAAAATTCAAAATCTCAGAAAAAAATCAAGCAGGGCTCCAGACTGCAACCAGATGTTTGCATTTTGCGCCCTTTTTTCTGCTGGTGCGACGAAATTTTCAATTTGTCAGAGCTCAGAACAGCTTTAACAGACATTACTGTTACTGCACAGTGCTGCAAGTCATCTAGTGAGAATCATTCGAATTTACCGCACAAGGAATAAAAAGGCTGCTGGAGAGCGAGATGCATTCAAATTCTGCATAGAATTCTCTGACATACGTCAGAAAACCAAAAGTAGTAATGATAAATATACTATGGTGTTGTGTCAGAAATAGTCAAATAGTCAAAATAGTCAAATTATTACGTTATTTATTTCAGGGTTTGTACAGCCTTTTGAGAGAGAAATTGAAGTACTTTTCATTGACTCTCAAGATTTTCACACAACTATTTCTCCAATTTGAACGTTATTTTTAATGGGATGACCAAAATACACTTTGTGGTAAACACTTATTTAAAATAAAAATCAAATCACAGTTATAACCAGTAGATGGATGCAGAAGATTGTCTTATTAGTAGGGGTGTAACGGTTCACAAATTTCACGGTTCGGTTCGATACGACACAGTGGTGTCACTGTTCGGTACATTTTCAATACAGCAAAAAGAAAGAAATACCAGAGAAATTTCCTTGATTTTTACAGATTTTTTATTTATTAAAACTAACATCATAAAGCATGATTCTTATATCAGCGGAAGGAGTCGGATTTCATTTATCACATGAGGAGAGTGAGCCGAGCTGAAGAGTGAGGTGAGAAAAACAAGTTGGCAAAATATTTAGTTTCAAAACGAAATACAAAAATGCCTGCTTTAAAAATATTTTAGACTTTTGCTGTTTATCTAAGATGATTTTGAAAGCTTCCACCATTTGCTGATCTCCAGTGTTTTATATTTAAACTTTGTGTAAGTTATTTGTTATTTACATAAGGCCTATAGCCTATATTTGTATTCATTTTGTTAATACATTAATCATTCTATGTTTAATATAAGTGAGTTTGCCGTACTGTTTTGTTGTTGTCAATTATATCAACTGACGTTGAATTGGCACTAATTCAAAAGTGAAAGTAAAATGCGCATAGGCATTTAAAAGTGAGGAAAAGAAGGAAAATTCGAACGAACTTCCTCACCATCACAACCTTCCTGGAGTATTGTGTTTTTCTTTGAGAGTGGGAAGGGCAGACACCAATTTATCTGTTACGTCATTTGGGCTGCCTTGTTGAGTACAGTGGCACTGACAACATTATATTTCACACACTGTAAGTTCTTTTATTTTCCCAATGTAATTGGATTAGTCCAAGAATCGAATCGTTCGGTTTGTATTGCGTACTGAACTGAAAGCCTCGTACCAAACGGTTCAATATGAATACGTGTATCGTTACACCCCTACTTCTTAGTCATTCATTATCTACTTTTTGCTTCATATTACGAATTATAATATAATTTTTGGGGTATGAAGTAAAAAGAGTCACAAAGTGCCTTTATAATCTAATATAAATTTGCAATTATAATCACTGAAGTTGTTGGTCAGTTTTATATAATACTGTGGAAGAATAATGGTACATAAGAGTAAAATATATACATTTTCTATGTAAAAATTAGATTTTGCACATTCATTTTGTTAATACGTACATTTTGTATGCTTCCCAACTTAAGCTTAGTGCTTTACTGTCAAATCCATATAAACATAATATACAAGAAATGAATATGCAACTGCTCTTATTAATGCAAAACAATAGTAATTCTATGATTAAAATTACTATTTTAGCGCTACCAAATCTGCTCCTGGTGCCACCATCTGTAAAACTTCTCAAATGTTAGTCTGGAGCCCTGTCAAGTTTTTTAAGATTGTTCTCTGATTTTAATCTCGACTTTACATTTTGGTGAATGGGTGGCCACATCAGTTGAATTCATACAATCTCATTCATACCTTTTCGTTCAATCAACCCACACCTCACTGACACAGCTTAGTTACATTTTCTCATAAGAATGAGTTGAGCTATCATAAGATTTCAGAAGACTTGGAAAATAGCACAAGTTACATGGACCTCTTTCATGACACTTCTATGGTGTTTTTTTTTCTTCATTTTTGCAGTTTGACAGCCCCAGTAGTCACCATCCACTTTCATTGTGTAGAAAAGAGCATCATTAACGTACTGTCTAGCATCTCCTTTTATGATCAACTGAAGAAAGAAAATCATTTGGGTTTGGAACGGCATGAGAGTATATGATGACAGAATTCTATTTTTGGTTGAACGATCCCTTTAATACAAGAGAAAAGAACGATTTTAAGGAAATGAAAAGCTGGCCTGAATCAGAATGGACTAAATGTAGAACAGACAGCGAGGAGGAAGTCATTCGCTGGCACCTAAACAAAGCCTACACAAGAACATCGACAGAACAAACGATCAACACTCGACCTTTCAAGACGCCCTGGGCAACACAATCCCCGTGCATCCTCTCACTCTCCTACCGGGGCCAGTTAACGTGAGCCTGACGCTCAACAGAAACGTGCTGCCATTCGAACCGCAATCATTGGTTCTAAGCATGAGAATTCTCCGGAAAAGCATTGATTTTAAGCTATAGCGTGTATGGACTGTGACAAGGGATCAGCAAAAAATAACCCCACTGTACCACAAAACTTTTTTGCTCTTATGGCTCAATGTCAGTGAATTTTGCCCGAAGGAATTAGAATTTCTCCCAAGTACATAATCCGCTGTCATTTTCTCTGTTAACAGATTGTAGAGGTGGAGAACACAAGTGCTGCCAGGGATTACAATTTTCAGTCTCTACGCTTGTCTTTGTGGCATCTAAATATTAATAATTCTGTTTTAAGGCACCGGTTTGAGTGGCACCTTCATGTATATGACATTCTCCCCGGCTATATTTACTCAGCTGGGTTTGGGATCAGTTATTTTGTCTCGCGACAGCAGCGCTCTGCGGGAGAAACGTAGAGCCACAACGTCCCATGTGGCACCTCGATGCGCTGATATACGAGAAGCCAATAAATTTAAGGGAGTTTTTATTCATTTATTTATTTATTCCTTCTCCGCTCAGACATACTTAACACAAACATAACCAGCGAAGGAAGGGGGAGAGGGGAAAGAGAGAGAAATCAAATCCGCTCTCTAAAACCACTGCACAATTAATTATTTTCCGATTACGGTTCTTCGCGTAATAATAATAAAGTTGCGAGCTAATAGTGTAGGAAGGCATTGCTAATCTTAATAACACACTGTGGGTATCATGCATGTGCACAGATAACAGGGCCAAATGTAAACATGAGCTAATTGTACATTATGTACGTCCTCTCGAAACCCTAATTATATGTTTATATCATTGAGGCTTTAACATTTCTGTGCGGTACGGCAGAAGTGCACCGTCAACACCAAAACGCTCTCCCTGCTGCACAATGTGATGCATTGTTCAGAGTTAATTGTAATGGTTTTTTTCTGCTGTGGACTGTCATGGGAAATGGTTTTCGAAATTAGTGTAGTGTCAAGTTGTATATCATTTTAAAACTGCTTTCAATCTATACGTCCCCCTGCTACAAACTGGAACATTAGGCTCGCAGCTCTCAGACAGCGAGTACATCATTACGATAGTCATGATGAAGTAAATCGCACCTTTTATTAAAGCAACGGGCTGTCGTTACCTTTAAATCCCATTGTGTACTGCAATCGCTCATATGCGTAATTAACAACCTCGAATGATGTGTGATCTTCTTTCAAAAAGCATTCCAGCGCATTGCTACTGCAGTGCTCAGCATGGCTACTGCAATGCTGCTTTTCATCCTGGACATTACCAATCCATAACAGCGGTTACACAAGAACGAACAGAAATAGAATTCTGATGAGTTCTTACGTCTTCCCAGCCACTCCCAGGCGTGTAGGAGATGACATCCAGAAAGGGATTGGCCAGGTAGCCCTCGTTATTGAACGAGTAGTCCCGCCCACCGAGAGTGATGTTACTGAAATACCTGCAAAGCGGAGAGAACAGAGCTGTTGAGATGGAAGAGACCCAGAAAGAATTAGTATAGAAGACTCTGAGGACACGTCAAAGAGGAGAGCACTTCACAAACATCCTAATTAGGTCAGATTGCGAGACTGTGGTGAAGGTAACCATTTTATTTCCTTCAGCGATGGAATCAAAGGAGGCAGTCACTCTATTTCGAGCACTTAATCTAAACCAGTAAAATACCCAGAACAGTGCCTAAATGTGACATTCTTTGTGACTGCTTCAAATGAATCTTTTTATCTTAAATCCAATATGCTTTTGGCAAAATGAAAACTGCACATTTAAAAATCTGACTGGGTGAACAAGTTTGAAGGAGCGAAGATTCCTCTCCTTCTTTTGTGAATATTCCGTGCAACGTTCCTACAGAGATCTCTGTGATAAACACATGCGCAACCATTATGTATAAGCCTATTTAGCAAACCGTAATTACATCAGCAGCACTAAACAGGTGAATCTCTTTTCCCCATCAATCCTCTTCTGATGTGTAATGAGTGTGAGTCACACTGATGGGTGTTACGTTGAGAGTTTCTGCTCAGTGAGTCCATGTCATTTCTCGCTACAGTGTGTAAAATATGCTATTAAAGGTGGTTAACACATTTCTAGTAGTTCTAGTTTGAGCACTGGCAGTTTTCTCATCAAAATAATTTTTGAAACTGTACATTAATTAAGCTTTTTTGTATTTTACCAACGATAACAAAGATGAAAGAAAATGCGGTGATGATAATTATACATTTTAATTAAAACATACTGCTGATGGTCAGTGTCTAAAGCCTAGTGGTTAGCGTACTGACATATAGCGCAACTTTCTTCCGGTCATCCTGGGTTCGAATCCCGACCCATGGACCTTTGCCGAACCCGCCCCCACCTCTCCACCCAACAATTTCCTGTCAGTCTCCACTGTCCTGTCATCTAAAAATCATGAAAAAGGCCAAAAAAAAAAAACATACTGCTGATGAAACAACAATGCTCATTATTTCAAATATGTCAGGGAATTAAATTTCATTGCACTTTCTTTTGTCCACTGAAATCAGATGTCATTGTCAAATCCAACTAAACCTTAATTTGAAATGACAAAATACTACCTGAATTAAAAAGCCGCACACATCATGATACAATTATTAAAAAAATTTCAGAATGGAAGTAAAATTTTTGATTAGCCACTACAGGTACATAACAAATAAAGTAATAAATAATAAAAATAATAATGAAGTTCAATAAATCAAATACTATTTTGCAATATAAGCAATGTTTATGATTACGATAATACATTCAAATTAGGGATGCATGATATTGGATTTCTGCCGATATCTGATTTTTTAAAAATCATTTAGGCCGATACTGATATATTTCCTTTCGATTTTTTTTTTTTTTTTAAAAACATCATCAAGTCTCTTATATGGAGGACTGTTTCCGCCTCTGAATAAAAAATAAAAAAGGTTATTGTGACTTTTTTTCCTCACAGTTCTGACTTTTTTTCTTAGAATTGTGAGATATAAAGTCTAATTTTGAGGGGCAAAAAAGAAATTGTGAGTTTATATTCTGACTTAACTCGCAATTGCATGTTATAAAGTCAAAATTGCAAGATAAAAATTATGACTTTATAGCTCACAATTCCAAGTTTATATCTCACAATTCTGTGAAAAAAAGTCTGAATTGCAATAAAAGCGAGAATTGTAGATAAAGTCTAAACTGCAAAAAAAAAGCGCCAGAATTGTAGTTAAATGAAACTGAGATAAAAAGTTGCAATAATCGTTAATTAAGCTTTTTTTGGGAGGCATGATATTATATTTCTGCCGATATTTTAAAAATCATTTTCTTTTGTTTTTGTTTTTTTTGTTTTTTTGAAACAACATCAAGTCTGTTATATGGAAGACTGTTTCCACCTCTGAATAAAAAATAAAAATTGTGATTGACTTTTTTCCCTCTCAATTCTGACTTTTTTCCTTAGAATTGTGAGATATAAACTCACGACTGTGAGTTATAAAGTCTAATGTTGAGGTGCAAAAAAGAATTATATTCTCAGAATTGTGAGCAAGAATTGTAGATAAAGTCTGAACTGCGAAAAAGCAAGAATTGTAGTTAAATTAAACTAAGATTGCAATAATCTTTTTTATTATTATTTTTTGTACTATTCAGTGGCAGAAACAGGCTTCCATACTCTCCTGTGTAGAAATGACTTTTAAATTGATCAATTTAAATTTATTTATAATTGTTTTTGGTTAGTTTTGAGCAAAAAACTTGATTCAAGTTCTTTTTTTTTAAGAATATATTAAAAGTTTTGAAAATTAGTTTTTTTTTTTTTTTTTTGGACAAAACCTTAACATTTTTATTTGTGGATTTAACATTAATAGATGGTCTAAAGCAAAAGAGCTGTAAAAATTCTAAAAATCTTTTAGAGGTTTTTGTATTTAGGTTTACATAAGCCATTTGAAAAAATATCTTGCATATTAATGAATTATATATATTAAATTTCCAAATGACATTTTATTCATGTCCTTTAAATCAAAACAGACTCGTGATTTTATAACATTAATCACTGCTTTATTTATTCAGAAACATAAGTACCTTAATGTTATTTGTGTATTTTTCCTGATAATGTTCCGATAATGCTGTGCATCCATAATAATAAATGATAACATACCAGTTTGCAACATCGAGCAGCATAATAGACTAGCTAACTGAACATAACTAGAGCTGATAACGAAAGTTAAAAATGGCCCTGTCTGCACTTGTGTTAAAAATAAGTGCATAATCTTCCAATTATAATAAATGAAACTGGCACATGCTTGTTGATTATAATGGGCCTCTTCTAGTTTTGTGCACTGCTTGCTTTCAGGGTAGACACAGCATCAGGAAAGCTGCTATTGTTTATCCCCTCCCACCCATGTTGTCTTCTTAAATAGAGGGGCATGCTGAACGCCTCCCTCTACAGTCCCTGTGGTGGGGGAGTAAAGGACGTTCATGCCCCAAAGGTGCAGCACTTTCACTCTCATTAGAGTGTGTCATTACGGATAAATAGACTTACTATAAATGCAACAAAGCAGAAAAGTTGAAGGTTAATGCCAACTGAAATGAGCTTTAAACACAGTTCTCAGGGTGAACATAAATAGAGGGCTTTTTAAAGATATGCAAGATCAGTATAATAACACTTTTAAACTACGCTGAAAGCATGTGCTGGTTTAGCACTTGATTCGCTAAATGAATTACATCATGGACGCACATTCACAAAACCTGTGAGCCTGTACAGTACAGTCCCACAGACATCCAGACACCTAAATAAATCTCTTAAAAAAAAGAGAGTGCACTTTACTACAGGTGAATCTGGATAAATGCCCAGTTATAACACTCTTCCCCATCATTTGATAATAATCAGCTGATTTACTGCACCACAAACATCTCTTTCATATAAAGATTCATTTGACACCTGCTTTCATTTCATTGTGAATAAAGCGCGACGTACAGTACAATGAGCCTAATTTACATAGAAAGGAGGCGTGTTTGTGTGGAAACGAATGATAATTACTTCATTTAAATACTCTGATTGCACATGGACAAAGATGATTTAATTATTTAGTTAATTATTTCATTTGCTCCTGTGAGAATATCTAAATCCATTCCTTGTATGACAGCTCTAACTACTATGCTACTCCATAGTTAACATGAAATTAAAATGAACTTATATAGTCCACAATACCCACACAAAAATGCCCTTTTTTAAATAATCTTTCTTTTATAATATTCTGTAATATTATTACATTTTGCTGCATTCATTTGATTAAAAATACAGTAAAAACATGTTGAAAACAGTTGCTTTGGTTGATACTTTTTTCCAGGAGACCTTGATTCTGAGAAATTTCCAAAGATCAGTAGTATTTATTTGATATAATATATTTTTTAAAGTACTTAATGTCACATTTGATCAAAATATGCTTATTAAGTCTGTATTTATTTGACATAAAATACTGAAAAAACAGTAATATTGTGAAGTATTATCGCAATTTCTTATATCGGTTTCCTATTTTAATATACTTTAAAATATAATTTATTTCCGTAACGCATCGCTGAAATTTCATCAGCCATTACGCCAGTCTTCAGCGTCACATGATCTTTCAGAAATCATTGTAATATGCTCATTTATTATCAAGGTTGAAACTTTTGTGCTGCTTTTTTAATTATTTTTTTGCTAAATAAAAAGTTAAAAAGAGCATTTATCAAAATAGAAACATTTTCTAACAACATAAGTCTTTACTATCACTTTGTATCTGTTTAACACATCCTTGTTAAATAAAAGTATCAACTTCTTTACAAAAAAAAAAAGAATTTTGAAAGAAATTTGACTGACCCCAAACTTTTGAATAGTAGTGTATAATGTAACAAAATTTCTATTTAAAAAAAAAAAAACACTGTTCTTTTTAACATTTTATTTATCAAAGAATCCTGAAATAAGTAGCACAGGTCCCAAAAAAACTGTTTCCAACATTGATAATAAATCAGCATATTAGAATGATTTCTAAAGGACCTTGTGGCACTGAAGACTGGAGTAATGATGTTAAAAATTCAGCTTTGCTTCACAGGAATTAATTATATTTTAATTTATAATAAAACAGAAAACTGTTATTTAAAAATCTTACTGATCCCAAACTTTAAACGGCTTTTTAAAAATAATGTATTTATTGAAAAAATAAATAAATAAATAAAAATGAAATGAACCAATTACCAGTTACAGCCTTCTTTTGCTGCCCAATGAAATCTCATTTGACAAAATCAAATCCCACCCCCAAAATATCATGTCCTACAAACTATTAAATTGTACTTAATACAACACATTACATGAGTTAAATGCTTTTCAGATGTTCATAGTCACTATAATATATGCTAAAGTGTTGTGCTTCTTGGTGTGAGACAGTTGTATCTCTCTGTGCAAAACAAGTCACGTCTTGTATTGGTTGAAAGAACTGTTTCTTACTTCATTCTGCCACGAATCCTCTGTGTTCTATTGCCATCCGTCTGACAGTTAGTGACAAAGTGGGGTCCTCCAGTGGCTCCGTAGTCCTTACGCAACGCGACAGCTCCATGGGTAAGAATGGACACCCCACGGGCGATACGTCTGCGGGGCTCGTCCCTCCAGCCCTGCGGTCTGACTGCAAACAGCCGATTGGGTAGTCCGGTCAGGCCCAGCTCAGATAGAGCCGGACCCACCGCAAACCATATGTGAGAGGCGCCGGCCTGACCAGCTGCCCAAGCAGCGTGGAACACCTGTTCTGCCTCCTCCTGAGAACAGTACAACAACCGCACCTAGAGTGGGAGCAGGGGCAAAGAGGACAGAGGGGACCAAGATGAAAACCAGAGAGCAGGAGCAAGAGAGGAAACAAAAGAGAGTGCAAACAAGAACACAGAGGTCAAAAGGGAGGAAGAGACCATGAGCGGAATGAGAAGGAGGAATGGAAAAGAGGACAGGAGAGGTATTTGGTTTATATATTTTAGGGCTGGAACAATATGCTTGTAGAACTTTCTTCAGTGACTGGATAACTGAAAAATGTCATTCTAAAAAAAATTAATGACATTTTGCATTTTGTCAAATTCTTATAATTGAGAGTATTTCCATTTTACAAAACAGAGCCTAACAGTCCCAATATCAGAAGAGCAATTAAAATGTTGTCATTAAATTTCAGATACTTCATGTCAATTAAATGGAACAAAAACAGAAAGAGAGTGCAATCATTTGGATCAGCGAATTTGGATTGCAACTTAAAATCCTCTACGCACTGTAATAAATGATATATGAAAACTAACATTAAAGGGATTACTGAAAAATTAAGGCTTCATTACAGGAATTAATAAACTGATTACTGTAGATTGATGTACTACAGTATGTAAATGTCAATGCTATTTATTCTGCTGCTTTTAAACTGTAAGATGTGATCGCTTCACATTATTTAACCACTTTGTGCACAGTGTAATGTTGCATACTTCAATGCATATTGTACAAAGAGAAATTTTGGTCAAGATACCTGATTAATCCATCAAAGAACTAACCAGCATGATCAAAACTGTTATTAATTGCAGCCCTAATGTATCAGATGTAATTTATTCCAGGCAAACTAACAGACAGACATGGTTTAAGGAGAGGAACAGCTTTGGTGTAATGCTGCTAAGACATGCTTAATGAAGAAAGACGGATACTGGATGGATGGATGGGAAAAGAAGGAGAGAAAGAATATGGGAAGAAAGGAAACTAGCACATCTGGGAGGGAGAGAGATAGAGAGAGAAAGGAAGGAAAGAACAGTAAAAAGCAGAAACTGAGAGAGGGACTAAAGATTTCACCTTTACAATGCATGAGAGAGAAAACCCAAGAGAGATAGACTGTAAAAGAGAGAGAGAGAGCAGGAGAAGAGGGCTAGAGAACTGGGAGAAGAACAAGAGAATGATAGAATAAATAGATAGAAATTCCAACTTGTATCTAAACTCACCAGCCCTGAACAGGACAGATTAAGTGATGAAATTATGTTCTTGTTCTGTGTGTGTGTGTGTGTGTGTGTGTGTGTACACTAGGAGTGGGCTGTACATTGAAAATCATGGTATGAGTAATACCGTAATAATGGTAATGCCTATATCACATTATAAAATAGCTTTGGTCCTGGCTTTTGGTCAACACTGCGCCCCAGTCCTTTTAAAATTCACGAAATAAGTAAAAAAAACACCAGTTCATTACATTACTGCACAGCTCTGATAGCAGATATTTTTGCTGCATAGCAACATTGTCAGGGACTTTTTTTTGTTTTTTAGCAGAAAAACGCCACTTGATAATGTTTAGCAATAAAGGGCTTGTGGGTACTACGCTGTGCATTATACTTACCTCATGCACCAAATGTAGTTATTTTTAGGGATGCACCAATATTATTATTCTGTCTGATAATGATAAGCCAGTATTTTATGTTACGAAGTGTCTATTTACACTAAGTAAAAATAGCTCGCCTTCAACACTACAAAAAAAATGATTGTCAAACATCAGCTCCAGTGGCGTAGATGGTAAAGTTTGTGTCGTAGTCTTTCTGACGCGATCGACCCGAGTTTGAATCTGCATTTTGACAAACTTTTCTTCCTTTTCAGATCTCATATCACACCGGAAAGGCATTTATTTTCAGTAAAAATGAAGGAATAATCAAAAAGTTAAAAATAAAGTATTGGGTGGGGGTAGGTGTAGGTTTAGGGAGGGCTTTATTGTTCCAATAAGGTGGCATCCATTTAATAATCTGAATTAAAATAGAATTTAGAATTTAGACTCGATATGTTATTGCATACTGTTTTATAATGTACTATAATACTGAGGTGCAGATAATTGCAACTATTTGCAATAAGTAGTATAAATAGCAAAAGATCCTGCTATTTTAACAGCGTAAATAGAATCTATAGCTATTTGAACTTAGTGTAAATAGAATCCATTGCTATTTGCACTTAGTGTAAACAACATCTATCACTAAGAAAATGTTATTTTCACTTAGTATAAGTAGCATCTAATTGCTATTTGCACTTAGTGTAAATAGCAGCTGCTATGTTATAGCTGATAATAATAAAGTAATAAAACAAACGTACATCTTTTAAAGGTGTTAATTATAATAAATTAATTATACTAATATATGATAAAAAATTATATTAAAAACTCATATAACATTAAAAACTCAATAACAAAACTATAACAATAAAAACTCTAATTGTTTTATTTAAAATTAAACGTAGGCATCACAAAATTACATTTATTAAATAACAATAAAATATTGTTTTTAAATATAAACTATGTGTACACTGAGAGACAGTAAAGTAATCTAAATATTAAAACAGGAGAAATTAGAATTAAATAACTAATATACTGCAGGTCAGTATGTGTCCAAATATCGACTGATAACAACCAATTGAAATAATTAAAAAAACACTATAATTTAATAAAATGATTGATAGTAAAATGATTGTGTTTAAAAATTAACTTTAAGTGTTCGGATAACAAAGATAATCTAAATTTAAAAAAGTGAGAAATTAGCAAGCACATCAAAATATCTAATATATTTAATATATTGATAACATTACATTTTAAATATTTAAAGTCTATTTTAACCAATAACCCAAATGGTAACCCAGTATTGCGCATTCCTATTATGTAAATGTAAATGTAAATTTTCAATGTAAATTTTATATTAAGGTCTTTAGATGACCACAAACCAAAAGATAAGATCATTCTTATGAAATGAATAAGTCTGGCATCAGTACAACTGAGTTGAAAATCAGTTAGCAATACTGAAGTAAATGTCAAAACCAAATCACTCCCATTAAAATCAACAAAGTTTGATTGTAAAGACTGTCTACAAGCATTTTTTTAAATCTTCTGAAACGAGCTATGATTTATATTTTAAAGGCATTTAATGTAAAATAACCAAAACATATACACTTAAAAGCATTTCTATAAATATATTTCTCATGTATATTAATGTATATTAAAATAGAAACCATTAATTTATATTGTAATAACATTTTTCAGTATTGTTTTTCCTGTATTTTTGATCAAATAAATGCAGTCTTGATGATCATAAGAGACGTCTTTAAAAAACACCACAAGTCTTACTGATCCAAAACTTTTGAACAGCATTTATTTTTGTTCTGTTATGAATGCCACTAAATTAAAATGAATTGGAGTGAGGGGAAGTAACATACATGTTAGTGTTTATAATGTTTGTTAAGTTTCCTAACAGTTGTTTAATTTAGGCCTATCAGTATTTACATTACTTCTGAAAGTTTGAATATAAGCCGACCCTGGTTATAAGACGACACCCCCTTTTTCAAGACCTTTTGGTAAAAAGGCTTTTTGAAAACCAAATCTTGTTTTATTAAGAAAAAAAAAATCTTAAATTATTTTCATACTGCATTTTTTTTTTTTTTTTTGAAAGTATGGTAAATACTGGTAAAATAACATTAAAAAACAAAATTACTGTTAAAACAATCAATTAAAAAATATATACACTTTTTTATATACCATAAAAATAACAGGTAACCCATCTAAATTATATAACAAATAGGTTATCCATCTCATGGTAGCCTACCAACATTTCATTAACAGTAGAAGTGAAATCGTATAGTTGTCTTTAAATCTGGGTACTGTCTTACCTTTTAAAATCACTTACAAAGGAAGTTTGGTTCCATCAGGCTAACATGACAGTCAAGGCTCATGCTGTCGTAAGCTTTTCTTTTTGTTTTGTTTTCAATCACATTGTTCTAACACTACCGACAAACATCACATTATGTATTTCTTGGCACACTCGTTTTACGCGGATTTGGCGCCACCTATAGTTGTGGGTCTTTATTGACATGTCAAAGTCTAGACCCTGAACATAAAACGAACCTGTTTTTTCAGATGTATTTCGAAGAAAAAAAAACTTGTCTTATATTCGGGTCAATGTCACTTATACCCCGATGCAATTTATATGTTTTTTCTCTGACTTGGTGCAACTTTCTGGAAAATCTGGTCAATTTAATTATATTATGGTGTAGTATTAAAAAGCACATATAAAATATGAATCATATTATGTTCATTACTCGTACCCACATTAAACTTTAGCCTTAAACACTGTTAGAATTATGAGGGGGTCCTTGCAAAATCCTCTCCCCTGTAAGGGGTCCCTGGTTCCAAAAAATGTACAAAACCCTGGTCTAGACTGAAAACTCCTCTGCAACACACTGAGAGCAGACTATAACTTTTTGCTTAGTGTTGGATTTTTTTTTTTTACATCACAGAGCAGATACACTGCAGTTCTATAAACGGTATAGCAATCTCTACCGACTGACACATTTTTACCGCTGTCATACCGCCCAGCGTAATCTAACAACTCTATATACTCTACCATGCAACTGTCTGTGTGTGTATATAAATGCATACTTTATGTATGTGTGCATTATTTATTTCGGTGTGTGTGTAATTGAGCAGAAGCACTGCAGACTGAATCTAATGCATACGGCATTGGGCTGCACCGCCACAGGCTCTGTGTTATATTAACACTGACATCAGTGTACTGGGACCCACAAGGCACAATAACACCCTCTAACACACACATACACAGAACAATAACAGCCTGGAGCCAGGGGGAGACAGAGGACAACCTGCGACACACACATACACACACGTACGCATTACACAAATATAGGTAGAGATGGGAACGGGAATGAGAGGGGAATGGAGAAAGGACAGCGAGAGGTCAGAGAAAGATGGTGGGGACGACAGCCGAAAGAAAAAGTCAAATAAATGGTTGAGGACAGGAAGTGATGTCAGGTGGAGGGAGGGAGAGTAAATGAATGATTAAATGAGCGAATAAGCGAGACAGAAACGCAATGACCTTCCCTCTCTACCTGCGATTCGTTCTCTTTCAGCAGCCTCCGTGCGCGCGCTCCTCCCGGGTCGTCGGTTAAATTCAACATCACTACGCTCTTCTTCTCCCAGCCAATGAATGACCCGTCGGTCAAACCTTCTACGATTGACAGGAAGTCCTGGTAGCCATGGTGACGTGTGGACACCACCGAGAAGGCCGTCCAATCGTACTCCTCCAGCACCTCAAAGATCACCTCCAATTGGAGTGCGGTGGAAGAGCTGAACTGCAGGAAGATTGAGCCGGTCTCCTGCAGAGTAATTAAGACGGTAAACGACTACATTTCCCAAGACTAAAGACAGCTGATTCATTCCTTGCATAAGGCATCATGGGAACTACATTTCTTCTCGACTGTTTCTAATGTGGCGTTCTCTAATTGTAACAGCAGACAGAGTTCATCTTCTGCAGTGCAATTAAGGGGAAAAAAATAACTACGTCTCCTGTAATTGAAGACTATTTATTGCCTCCATAAAGCATCGTAGGAATTGAATTTCTTATAAAGAGTTTCTGAGATATGCAGTCGCCGTAGGAACATGAGGAAGGTACTTCAGCGACTCTGATCGTCACCGGAGTACGTCGTGCAGCTTTAAATTGACTTTGCGATGGTGTTGAGTCTACGCATGGGTCCGAGAGCATGTAGGATTCAATACGATTCAACATCAAAAAGATTCTATATCGTGTCTCCAGAGTAACTAATAATAAAAACAAACATTTGTGAATGAAAATGTCTTTTTACCTTTGTTGCTTTTACACTGTGCTAGGGAGAACATGTTATAAATGTCGAGACAAGCAACTGAAATTGCAAAACCCAGACCGAGGCACTTCAGTGAACACAAGGGGGGGGCAGACCATATGGCCTGCAGCGGTAATGCACGACCCTTGCCCTCGCTATTTATCCAAATGGATGTTAGTAATGCCATCCCTTCCTACAGTTATCGGTGTGCCCCGATCAGGCCCCGACAGAGACGACGGCAGCCCTATCTCTGTCCGTTTAACGGTCCTCCTCAGGCGGTACCATTAACAAACAATGCCCTTATAGCACTGCAGCAAGCCAAACACTATCTAGCAAGTGTTAGAGCTCATTAACACCAAGAGCTTGCAGAGAGGGATGTTTGTGAGGAATATTTCTAAAGTCCAATGAAACTCCAATATTGTTTTTTTTTTTCCTTTTCAGAAACAACAAACGCTGTCGGATAATTCAGTGCCGCTAAAGTGCGTCTGAGACTGTTTAGACAGGTTTGAGAAATCCTCTGTGGCCTAGTTTTATTGTCCTATTAAATGGCATAGACAGTACAGTTAATCAGGGAAAAAAAAAACACTTTATTTCAAGACAGCTATACTTCAGAATCAAAATCAATCGTACTGACTCTGTACAATCGTTTTTAAGAGGAATTTGACTTAGCATTTGCTGACACTAGCTTAAACCTCACAGGGTTACAGGGAATACTTCAAACAGGACAGGTTTCTTAGGTTCTGTATTTTAAAATCTTTCCGTTAGCTGGCAATGGTCTATATTGGGCGATTTCCGCTGTGAAAAGGCACATCAATGAAATGTTCTCAGAGGTTAAGCCAAATGAATTGAACTCAGATTATAGAATCATTGTGAAAAATCACTAGTTGATTTCTAATTTGAATCCAGTTACATTAGGTGAATGAAATCAAAGTCTAAAGTAGGGCTGGGCGATATTGCCAAAAAAAGAAAAAATAAATAAAATTACAATTCAATTATTAATCAAATTAATAATCACGATTGCTCCTCAGGAAAAAAAGTTGCAGAAACCAGACTGTTCATTGTCGTTGTAAACTACTTTTTTGTGGCCAAAACATGATAAACACTTCACATTTTCTTCACATCACAATTTCTTAGTTTCTGTATGTTTTAATAAGTGACATTCTTTCATGATGTGTATATCTTCAGCACAGTTTGCAGTACACAATATAAATAATATTACATATTATATATATATATATATATATATATATATTCCATGAAATGTCTGAATACTGGATTCTGATTGGCTGGAAGGTATGCATTAAAATCATTTAATGCACAGGTAGTTCCAAGTCAGTTAAATCACCGTTCTATATCAATGCGCTGCTTTAATTGATGCACACTAACGCAGAGAGAGAGAGAGAGGACGGAGATCGCATTGCGCTGCGCACATATATAAACTGTTGTCAGGGCTTCCCCTCGATTCATATTATTAAAATAGCCTGGATACTAGATCTCTACATTATATTCCTCTGCAGCGAGGTGGTAAAACCGCTGTTTTTAATTAATTCCTTGTTTGGAGAGAGAGACGCACAGACACGCTTCGCGTCGGGCGGTTATTGGCCTACAATGCATGCCAAACCGTTGATTATCCCTTACACACATATATATACACATATATATATATATATATATATATATATATATATATATAAATTTCATAAAGTACAAATTCATATCAAAATGCACCTATATTTTGTGTTTTTCAGTTGAATAAAATACTATTTTGCCCTATATATTTTATAATTGAGGATTTCTTTAAAAAAAGTTTAAAAATCTCGTCTCGTCTCGTTCTCGTGAACCCAGTCTCGTATCTTGTCTCGTGGGATAAGTGTCTCGTCACACCCCTAATATATATATATATATATATATATTAGGGCTGTCAAATGATTAATCGCGATTAATCGCATCCAAAATAAAAGTTTATGTTTACATACTATATGCGTGTTTACTCTGTATATTCATTGTGTATATATAAAAACACACACATACATGTATATAATTAAAAACACATTTATATGTATATATATTTACACCTGTATACAATTTAGATTATAAATAAATATAAATGTTTTATATATAAATCTAAAATATTTTTCCTGAATATATACATGAATGTGCTTGTATTTATATATACATAATAAATATACACAGTACACCGACATATAGTGTGTAAACATAAACTTTTATTTTGGATGTGATTAATCGTGATTAATCGTTTGACAGCCCTAATATATATATATTTATATTTATATATTTTTTTTTCATCAGAAATGCATATTTGACATCTTAAGTTGACAGCAGTAGTAGCAGCTTAAGTTAGGATGCAGATTATCCAAAACAATAATATCTTCAAAAACTAACAACCTCATTTTTATATGGTGAAATTGAATTATTCTGTTTTATTCAAATTAACTATTGGTCTTCCATAATATATTTAGATCATGATAACCATAGTTAAAACCTCAATATTATGATACAGATGTAAATGATTTGTAGGTATTATGAAAACAGTAGTCTAAATACATTAATATTAATTCACACATGCTATATTTAAAACATTTCTACATTAATAACACAATAAAATTCGATATGAACATTTCTGCCACAATACCATGGTGCAGTTAGTGTCACCACAGTAAATCCATGTAAATGACGTTGATTTGTAGATTGAAAAGCCTTTTGACTGCATCATGGGCACAGTGTTTCTGCTGTTTGTCAGCGCTGTTTCATCTGGGTTTAAACTAGTATAAAACACAGAGTCATGTGTGTTCTTTGCTGAATTCAAGTGCTTCACACTGGATCTCACAGTGCTGTTTAGTGTTTGTGTGACCGAGACTTAGCAGCGAGTAAACTCATCTGTTCTAGTAAGTTTGTGCAGCGCTGCCGTTTCAACTATGATGCGTGTGAATAAATGATCCATCTGGTGCTGTTTTAAAAACTGTTTTGTTCCGCTTTTGGCGCATTAACATCATATTGAACATTTATCAAACTCTTGTTATTGTTTGTGTTATCTCGACAATTAGCGTTAATATTTATCGCCCAGCCCTACTTACTTTCAGGAAAAAAGGTCCATTGTCAATAGTGTTTTAAGTTCAAATTTGCATTACCAACTTGAACATAAGCAAGATCTGCATGGAACTTCACAAAATCCCATTGAAATGATTAGATTTCATTTGCTAAATTATGCAAAGCAACTGTAAATGTGGCTGCACCTAAATTTTTAAAGCAATCCTACCTGTGGTACCCTGCCCAGACCTGCTCCCCCTCCCACAGCAACAATGGGGAGGCCGGTCTGGGCCGAAACGAACTCCAGCATGGGGGCCAGGGGGCCAGAGGCCAGCGGGAGAGGTCTCTCATCTTCATACACGAGTCCCTGAAGGGGTCTGGCTGCCAGCAAGTCACACAGTTGAGAGAGCAGCGTCCTAGGGCTGCTGTCATTCACCTGTAGGTAATTCACATTCACTTCACATTCGTGTTCACATTCACACCACATTAACTTCTGTAGTTATGAATGAATGCTCAAGTTTAAGTGCCTGTATTTTCCCCCTACTTTTGTGTTCACACTTCAGTTCACAATCAACAAAGCATTAAGGTATTGAAGCTACTCTAAATTTAAAATTACAATTCAATTTAATTTGCATGACCTCTGTCGGACTGACCTGGAGCCAGATTACGTTTGCGGATCCCCACTGGGTGACGACGCTCTCACCAAAGCTGCTGTGCACACGTCCGAAGCCCGGGTATGGTACCCTACCCGCAGCTGCTGCAGCCCCTGCTTCCCCTTGTTGAACCGTTGAGCCTGCGTGGATCACTGCGATGTTGAAGTGCATTGATGCCACGGGGTCCCGTTCACGCTCTCGGGGCCGGAGCAAGAGATGAGGGGAGGAGCTAGTCTGACCCGCCCATTCTACTAGGGCCAATAACAGAGAGAGTGTGGGTACTGTGACCATGGCAACAAACGAGGAGGCCAAACGAGAGGGTACGAAGAAAGCCTGAGTGAAGAAAGAAAAAGAGAAACTCTCATTAAAATACAATCAGAAAAGCAATATATTGCTTACATAAAAAAACCCACCTGAGAGATACATAAATAGAGAGTAAGCAAAAAGAAAGCAAAGTAGAACAAGAAAGATGGCAAGAAAGTAAGAGAACTGACAAAAGAGGCAAGAAAATGAAATGGGCTTTATTCAGGCCACAGGGTGAAATGGAGCAACACAGGAGGATAATTGATAGAGTGATAGAAAGAAAGCACATGTAAGCTTGTGTGTACAGGTTTATCTCTTCTTGTGAGGGTCTGAAACCATCTTGTGAGGACATTTAAAGTGGTCTTACTATTTGAAAGGCTCACAATCAGCCAGTTCATGTTTTACTTTACATGTAATAATGTGGTTTGTATAAGGGCTTTTTTGCATGTATTAACTCTTTCCCCGCCAAACACAGAATTTTCTGTTATTTATGAGATAACTATGGAAGCCTGTTTCCGCCACTAAATAAAAAATAAAAAAGGTAATTGCAACTTTTTATCTCACAATTCACAAAACTTTTTTTCTCGTTATTGCGAGTTTACATCTCGCAATTCGGACTTTTCTCTATTTTTCTCAGAATTGCGAGATATAAACTCACAATTGTGGGATATAATTTCAATTGCGAGAAAATGCACTTACATCTCGCAATTCTGAGAAAAATAGTCAAAAACTTTCCTAATTTTCCGGGTTACTGTGTTTTCACAGTTAAACGCTTGGGGGTTCATGAGTTCAGCATCTCCCGATCAAAAACACAGACGAGGAAGATGCAGAAACAAGCGATGTCATATGTAAGCAGATGCGTATAAAAAAAATAATGTGATCATCAACATTAAACAGCATATACAGTAAATTAAAACTGCATAATGTTACTGTGTGAAATATCGATTCAGGAAGTGGTAAAGGACTGTGAAGCTTTAGGAGTGTTGATAAAAGCAATCTACTGCATTTTTGTTTTGATTATCGTACTTAATATGATCCAGATTTTCCCAGGTTTTTGCTTCTTTTTTTTTTAAATGAAACTTACCTACAATCAAGTGTCTCAAACAATGCTTGAAGCTAGAATAAATCAGATGGTTTTGTTTAAAAGTAGAGGCTCCCTTTTAGATATTGCATGTTTAGATATTCATACAACAAAATATGAAAGTTTAGTGAAAATGATCAAAATGCTGGTGGATTGGCTTTTTTTTTTCAAACGCTGACAGGGAATGAGTTAAATGGGTCAAAGTCAAAAAAAAAAAGTGCCTTTGAGAGTACTTGTAAATGTACTCTTTGGACTCATGTTTGTTTCATATGGTTTAGGAAAAACTTAAGTGGTGTCACCATAAATGAGTGGTAAGTGAAAGTGTTTCAAATACATTTAAAGTTTAAAATGTTTAAAAGTCTTCAGATTGTACACATTCATATGAAATCAGCAACTCATAAAAGTTTTCAAATTTAGTAAGTAGCTTCTTTCTAAAAAACAAATGTATTTATTTATTTTTTAAATTAAATGGAATATTTTTTTTTCTTCTTCATTATGATGTCAGAACTGTTGTATAACCCTGACATTTTTTTTTTGGTAATGGTTGCATTAGTTAATGTATTAATTGACATGAACAATGAACAGTATATTTATTTCAGTATTTATAAATCTTTGTTAAAATTAGTTAATGAAAATGCAGTCGTTCATTCTTAGTTCATGTTAATTCACAGTGAATTAGCTAATGCTAACAAACACAACTTTAGATTTTATTAATGCATTAGTAAATGTTGAAATTTACATTAACTACAATTACTAATGCGGTAGAAGTATTGTTCACTCTTAATGAGTCTTACAGTAAAGCTTTACCATTTTTTATATTTTAAAAATGCTATCAAAGCTTATTAGTTTCAATCATTCAAATCACTAGTTTAGAAACTAAAAGTTCATCACAGAGGGGTTGTATTCAATTAATTGTATAAATGACTGTATTTTAATGTATATGTAATGAATATATTGTAAGATGTGCACAAAAATCATTATTTTACCATCTACACAAGCCCTCACTACTATACCTTCTACACTGTTAAAAATAAAGGTGTGGTTTCACCACATAGAACCTTTTGTGAAACAGAAAGGTTCTTCAGATGTTAAAGGTTCTTTATGGAACCAGTTAGACAAAAATGGTTCTTCTATGGCATCGTGAAGCACCTTTATTTTTAAGAGTGTAAGGTGCGTGTGTGTCTGCGTTAATAAAAACAGAGTCAAAGAATGGATGGTGCTTATTGTAAGGTGAATGAATAATAAAAAGATTAACATATAAACACCCACACAAATTCTTCATCTCCACACTCACACACCAACACAACCGAACACACAGACTAATAAAACAATTTGGAGAGTTAGAGGTTAGCGCAGCTGATATGGAAGAAAGTGGCTCTATGCCATCTTACGCTCCTTTCTATCTCAGTTACACACACACACACACACACACACACACACACACACACACACACACACACACACACAATACAAGCAAATCATTTTCAATTTACTTTTGTGGCAGCCTCCTCCTGCCTGCTCCTCTCTGTTTCATGACTTCAGGTGCTAATGCAATTGCCTGGAATCACCAGGCTCTCTGACATAATATTCCCTCTCTCCCAATTCTGTCACCGCTTTCTGGGTTTGTTCTCTTTTTGTTGCATTCTCTTTCTCCCTCTGTTCTATTTATCCGGCGCTAAGCCTGTTGGTCTGTTGACCCTGACGAGTCCTTCAGATGAATGAGAGAAAGAATTAAGAGGCCAAAGACGACGAAGCAATGAGCAGAATATGGGAGGGATGGAGACAGCGAGAGAGGAAGAGGGAGACGGGCAGACATTGGAATTCTGTTTGGCTGGAAGAGGTAAATATAGTCCTAATGACTAAGATGAGGACAGAGATGGGGAGGAGGGAAAATGGAGGGAGTGGAGAAGAAAAAAGAGGGATGAAATATGGAGGAATAGAGGGAAAGAGAGAAATATTGATTACTGGGGTGTGTGTACGTGTTTGGCCTGAACAAACATGCTGGCAATCCTCCAGTTTTGACAGACAAGGGACAGTATGAGTGTGTGTGTGTGTGTGTGTGTGTGTGTGTTATGTGAAAGGTTGGTGGGAGAAGAGGGGTTGGGGGAGTTGGAACGCACAAAAGAGCATCTGAGCACATTCCACAACAGCATATTACTGTTTTTGAGTCACATCAAATTAACCTGGAGTAATCATAGCCTGAGCTTGTCATTTGGGAACCCACTGTGCTAATGTTGTGCAAAAGCAGCAATTTACTGCCGCTTCCACAGGTTGCATTGTACAGTAGGAGACGTGGGAAGTGCACACGCAGTCCTGAATTCATCAAAGAGAGCCAAAAACACTCAGCGATATATCATCCACAAAGAAAGGGACTTGTGCTTCGCTGTTGCTTACAGACCCCCGGGCGATTCTAAAATACTACAGAGTACATTACTATAACGGCTCTCCATATAAATTTACATAAATCTCTAGTGTCCCTGACTGGTTTATTAAATATGCTGCGAACACTTTATTTTCAGAGATGTTCAGTTCAGCTCAGAGATGTTTAAGAGATGTTCAGTACAGTTTATTTACAATGAAATGGCTACGAGCTCATGATGTACTGCATAAAATGTGTATTTAGACAGACAGCACAAGGTCATGTCAATTTTTTTATTACCACAAAAACTGCACTTTATGGGCCTTATATCAATAGATACATGTATATGTGACAGAAACATAATATATTTTATATCATTATGAAAATATTAGACAAATACAGGTAGATTTTTCAAATCTAAATTAAAGGGATAGTTCACCCAAAAATTAAAAGCACAAATTAAGATATGTTTGATGAAATCTGAGAGCTTTCTGACCTTGCATAGAGAGCAATGCAACTGACACGTTCAAGGCCCAGAAAGGTAGTAAGGACATCATTAAAATAGTCCACCTGACAGTAATGATTCAACCGCAATGTTATGAAGCTACGAGGATACTTTTTGTGCACAAATAAAACTAAAATAATGACTTCATTCAACAATTCTGTGTTAGTCTTTAATGCACGTTCATGAAGGTACCACAACATATGCAAAGATCTTACGGGTTTGGAATGACAGGAGGGTAATTAATAAGAGAATTTAAATTTTTAGGAGAACTATCCATTTAAGTCATATTTACAGTCTGAATTTTGATATTCTTTTTCTTCTTACATCGCTCACTGGTGACGTTCAAATCGTAAATGGATTTGTATTTTAAGGCAAATTTTTTCAACTGTTGATTCATTTCACAAAAATAGTCTGAATGATGTTCATGAATCGCACTGGTTCAGTTCTCTAGTTCAGTTCTCTGAAACAATGATCCCCTTTGCAGAAGTTAACAGCTTGCTAGGGTAAGATGAAGACATTCATGAAAAATACATAAAACTTAAATTAATAAATAAATAAACCACCTTTTGTGTTCCACAGATGAAACAAAGTCACACAGCTTGGAATGACATGTGGTTGTGTAAATATTAACAATTCTCATTTCATTTTTGTGTGAACTATTTCTTTAAAACAAAACAATGCATCCTTATGCACCTCTTTACATCCAGTCCAAAGTACTATATTGCCTTGAATGTGTTTACATGCACGGTCCTAATCTGCTTATGACTGATATTTTTTGATAAGTTGAAAATGTAGTCATGTAAATGATTTTGTGCTGAATTGTGGGAATTTTTTGATGACATTGATGTGACAACCAGAGTTGTGGAAATAAGCCTATGGGTGAGACTTCCAGATCATTATCTGCTAGGGATATAACAAGAAGAAGAAGAATGTGCAATAAATGATAAAACTGTTTGCACTACAAACCAGTGTGTTTATAATTAAGAAAATACATTAAAATAACATGGTAAGACACAGCAATTTGCAATATCAAGCGGCAAAGCAAGCTGTTTTGTACAACTAAAAACAGCTGGAGGTGGATGAGACTGGAGGCCAGACCCATAAAATTTACAAATGGAATCTACAAAGAAAAAGGTGGATAGTTTACCCCAGAATTGAAATTCTTAACATTTACTCTTCCTCATGCTAGTCCAGTCCCCTAAGACTTCAAAACACAAATTAAGACATTTCTAATGAAACCTGAGAAGTTTCTGTATATCTATTGATAATCCAGGAAACAAATCTTAAAGGATCCTAAGGAGCCATAAAGGCAGCGTGAAGCAAACCCATATAAATATAATTCTGTCAGGACCACTATCGTCAAGATAACTTACAAATAGCATATATTTTAGGTTGGGGGTATGGTTCTGTTCTGGGCAAACACTCCCTGGCCATCCATGCAGCCTAGCATGGATAGGAGCAGGGAGAGCATGAATAACCCCCCTAGGGTAAACAGAACAGAACCAACATTAATGATTAATGTAGCAGATATCATTAATGTCGCAAGTGATTATTTTATGTAATAACAATCCTGTCGTCTGACTTATCAAGAAATATCCAATGCCAAGTCCTTACGGGATGAGAGGAGGAGTTGGGGATGGAGGTGGGTGATTAGCTCCTGCGCAAAGCGATAGCTGCTGAATAATGACTGAATAGACCTTACATAGGGAATTAATGATTGGTGTCTAATTCCTATAGGTAGACGTGGATCAGCTGAGCGTCAGCTGATGCAAGCTTGACTAACGTGACCTGCCAGAACTAACGCTGTGCTCCATTATATGATCAACAGTTTTAATTTATGGGTTTATAAACAACATATAAACAACGATCGTCACATATACATAGAGTATATCTCTTCACAAGAACTGGATTAAACCACTCCAATCATTTGGATTACCTTTGTGATCTTTATGATCTTCTAATTTGTGTTTTGAAGATGAATGAAAGTCTGGAACGACATGAGTAAATGATGACATCATTTTCATTTTTGGGTGAACTATCACTTTAAATCCTTGTCAGTCTTCAACACGCGATCACAAGAGTAACTTCATAGCTTCATAAAATTATAGTTGAACCACTGATGTCGCATGGACTATTTTAACAACGTCCTTACTACCTTTTCAGGACCTATAATGTGGTAGTTGCATTGCTGTCTATGCAGGCTCAGAAAACTCTCGGATTTCATCAAAAATATCTCAATTTGTGTTTTGAAGATGAAAGAAGGTCGTACAGGTTTGGAACGACATTCACTTTCTATGCTGGTGTATCAACCTTGATATAGCATAAACATCATATCAATATTTATTTTCTTTTTTAAAAAATCACGTATATATCACTCACACTGGTATATTGCAACAGCCCTATAAGCAACTTGCCAACAGTTCCCTGCCCCTCATTTCCTGAAAAAACAAACAAACCCTACTAATGGACAACAGAATGCACCAGACACGAAATGGACTGCATTCACACGCACTGGCTGGATCTGTGGCCATATGCATTGACAGCTCGTGATCATTATGGCTGAGCTCATGGCTGCATTCCCTGCACCACACTGGCTGTGAGAGTGCTCCCCTTTACTGCACGGCTGTAAACACAGCTTGTAAAATGCTTCGCATGCACCGTGATGACCGACGCTATCGAAAGCACTTTAGCTGACAAACGACCACGTCATCCATCACCCTTCCACACAGGCGCAGATCCTCGTCACAACAACAAAGCCCACGCTGCACTGCACAAAAAACATTACTACCCTATTTAGATACCATGAGAGTGTTAATAGCGCTTAACAGAGATGCTGTATCACCATAAAGCAGTGAGTTTAATCTAGTTCACCTCTAAGATCTCTACTTCAAGAGTGCAGTTCAAAGTAATCTCATCCACAAGACAATAGCTGCCTTATCTTCCTCCTTTACCTGATTTTCACCTTCAATCTCAGCGGACTAAGACAAAACAAGCCGTATCCCCTAATTCTCTCATCAGCATTAAACAACATCCAGGCCATTATGCCTCAACAAAATTACACTGAACGTTTCCATTCTGTAGGGTGTTTGTACAACACATTTAGGGCCCTATGATTTCTGTGTTGTGGAAAATGTGGACGGAATCACGGAATTTGAAAAGGTGGCGTGGCTGCCCACATTTGCTCTGTGTATCCTTGATGACTGTGTAAACAATAACGCCATGCTCATTACGAATGGTCATGTGACTAATTGTTGTAAAATGAAAACACTTGTCTAAACAGGGCTTTACTGTATAATGCGGAATGTTACAGAATTTTCCAATTTTTGTAATGAACAAATCAAAAACAGATCTACACATTTACATAAAACTGGACAATTATCCGTGAATAATAAACTGCAACAATTTGTTTCAACGCGATGTCTGCATGTTTTGCGTGTCTCTGTGTAAATGAATAGCGACAACTGTCATCTCACTTTAATTTGAAAAAAATTGTCTTCATATATACACAGAAACTCTGTTCTCACTAAATTGTTACAGAAATATATTATTGTTGTACAGTAGAATGTACATCTCAATATAATACCAATACTAATACTATACAATTATTAAGGAATTGAAGGAATAATCACAATAGTTGTTTTCATCAATTTAGTTTATTAGACATGCCTTTTGATTGTTAGAATTTAATTAAATCATTCAAATGGAATCTAGAAAAAAATTAAAATAAAAACACAATTTAGAAAAAAGAAAATGTAAAAATGTAATTTGAGAAAGAATAAAGCATATTTCATAGGGCCCTAACAATTTCCAATAAATTCATGTTCATGAGCATTTCATGATGTCAAACAGACCTGCTTTTTATGGCTAAAAAGATTAATTATTATTAAAAAGGAGTAAATTATAATAATAAAACAGAAAAAAAACTGAATCCAGAATACTTAAGACAGAAAAAAAACTATTTGGGGAAACAAAACAGAATTTGAGAAACAAATAAAAGTAGGATTTTATATGACTTTACAACAAGTACCATAAAATGTACAAAAATGTATAAAATATTGTGCAAAGCTCTCCACCAAATTTACCTTTTGTAAACAGCTTGATTGACAGGTAATCTGACCAATCATAATGCTGAATCCGCCATTTTGTCTGCCAAAGACATCAGAAAGGAGAGCAGATTAACTTTGGTAAAAAATTATGTGTATTCATGTCTTTCTGTGGTTGAAATAAAATATGTGCTGAAGTTTCTTTCATTCACGTTTATTTCACATCAATTGACCCTTCACAAAAACCCTTAGTTACTGTTGACCGACAAGCCATGGCACTCTCACGCAACACATCATGGGTGAATTCCAAATGGCTTTATTGCGCCCTTCAAGGGCACTTCGGGAAAGGGACGTCATTTGTAAAGTAGTTCCAAACGAAATTGAGCAACTGAATCCCTTCACGAAGGGCCCTTCCAGAAGTCTGTTAGCGCAGGGAACATGCAACGGTCACTTCATGGAAGTAATTTTCGTTTATAATCATGTGCTCTTACGATGCATTTCAAAGCAAAGTTGGGGTTGATTTCGACTTCACATCCAAACGTAAGTAGAATAGGCTGATTACATTTGTCTTTTTTGATGTAATACAAAATATTTTTCATCAGTGATGGAAATATGATTCAAGACAGTAGTGCAAGCAAGTTTAAGCATGTTTAGTTTGAGAAAGTTTAATAGCAAATAAGACACAATTAGACAATATTTGAATACAATAACAATAAGAAGAAATATTTATTTGCAACAACTGAGTGCTGAATGCTGAACGCACACACAGCATTGTCAAGGTAACATTTGACCAGTCACTCCCTTTGCCAAGGGAGTCCCAAATGCTTATATGAGACAGAAATGTCCCACACAACTTCAAAGGACTCTGCCCCATGTTTTAAAGAGCAAAGAGCAAAAACTGACAATGTGTCAACAGACATAACAGAACACGTCATTTTTAGTATGAAACCGTCTCAAGTGTCGAATTGTGTTTTTTTTATAATGAATTAAAACAATAAATACCATTTTGTGGCTCTTTAATGTGTCGTGAAAGATTGCTCAGTTCAAGCAGCACATGAATCAATCATCTCTTCCTCTTTACTAGTTGTAGCACAAAATAAACATGAATAAACATCAGAAGGTCTCTTGTTTCAACAGTGAAACACATTAATACACACCATCCACCGATTACAATCTACTGGTTTGGGTCTGTCTGGTTAGTTTGCTAGACAAAAATGGCAGATTCAACATTATGATTGGTCAGATCACCTGTCAATCAAACTCCCAGCTAAGCGTCCATTGGGAAGTTGTTTAAACCTTTATATCCTCAGCAACTTGGTTGGTAAACTAAGTAGTCAAAAAATTGCAGATCTATTGTAGGCTGATAAATAGAAGGTTATAGCTTTGAATCCCACAAGGAGCAATTCAAGAATTAACATAATTGCACTTCTGGGCAAGACACTTAACCCCAGGTTTCTCCATGGGGACGATCCCTGTAATAAGTGCACTCTTTGGATAAAAGTGTCAGCTAAATGATAAAATAGCAAAAGTGCTCCCAGCATATTTTTTTTTCCCAAACACAGCACTGTTAGACCCTGACAGAGGTCTATGAGAAAGAGCGGTAAGTGCACTCCTGGGGTTTAATCTAAAAAACTTCACATTTCTGCAATACACAAAATGCAGGTCTTATTTGGCTTTATTCCCAGCTGTTTAAAATTCCCTTTTTCTAACACAGCACAATGCATATGTTTGAGAGAAGTAGATTAGCTCTGTTCCAAAACCAAGTAAGCTGCCTTGCTGCACATGTAGTGCGAGGGAAACTTAACTCAGGATTTCAATACAGACGGTATGAGAGGAGTGATGTAATACTCTAATAAGGCTGTTGACCTCCAGTTTGACACGCTGTACTCCATCTAAAACTATTTTAAATAGAACTAGCTAATTATTTCATAATTGTTACACATGCAGCTTTAATGACTTTTATTATTTAAGACTACATGAAATATTTGTACAGTACATTTAAAAATTAATTTGTCACACCAGAGGACCATTCGAAATGAACTAATACAGGCAAAAAGGTTATTAAAAACATAATGAAAACATTATTGAAAAAAAATACTTTCTAGTAAATATGAATACAAAGTTTACTATAAAATCCTGATATTAATAAATAAAAAGTTCACATTACACAACAAGAATAAATAATAAATGGCACACATCATTCAGTGCAGTTAAAAATGAATAAAAGATCGAATATTGTGATTTACTATTTTATTTACAGTACTGAATTACAGTTACTTGAATATATAAAATAAAAAAGAAAAATTGTTTTATTACAATTACTTAACATTTCTCTTGCTTTGCTGCCATCTTGTATTTATTTCACTGAACTCATGAAGCACTGAGCTATGAAGAATACATGCAATTGCTACTTTAGAATTTTGTCAAATACTTCCCTACTATATAGTATGAACAAAAAAACAAGAAAAAAAAAAAACTGAATCCCTTCACGAAGGGCCCTGCCAAAAGTCTGTTAGTGAAGGGAACATGCGATGGTCAATTCATGGAAGTAATTTCCGTTTGTGATCTTCAGTTAGGAGCTCTTGCGATGCATTTTAAAGCAAGGTTGGGGTTGATTTCGTCTTCACATACAAACGTAAGTAGAATAGGCTGATTACATTTGTCTTTTTTTGATATAATACAAAATATTTTTCATCAGTGATAGAAATATGATTTAAGACAGTAGTGCAAGCAAGTTTAAGCATGTTTAGTTTGAGAAAGTTTAATAGCAAATAAGACACATTAGACAATATTTGAATAAAATGATAATAAGAAGAAATATTTGCAACAACTGAGTGTTGAATGCTGAACGCACACACAGCATTGTCAAGGTAACATTTGGCCAGTCATTCAGCCAGTCATTTTATTTTATTTACTGTCAAATACTTCCCTACTATATAGTATGAACAAAAAAACAAGAAAAAAAAAAAAAAAACAGTGTACCAAAAGAGTATTGTGTCCAAATAAAAACTACTGGAAAAACAGAAAAGTTGATGTATCATTTCTACCAAGCATGCACTGTGTTTTTGGACCCTGCATTTGTGTGTATGTTAACAAACGCATAGCTTTTATATTTGTACAGGATTCAATTCAAATAAATGGAATCCAAACAGCTGAAAAATGAACAGCCAGTTGACACATGGACATTTCTTTTAGAGCCCTAAAAATCAGAAATCTTCCGTATGTTGATATTGGTCTTAAATAATAACCAATCCACTTGGCTTTATTGTGGCTCAAAACTGCCGCAACATTCACTGTCAGAAATAGCAGGTCCTCAATGGCAGCCTCTTTCTCATTATCCCGTAATTTATTTCACTGATGAAGGCAGGAAGCAGAGATGTTTGAAACAGCAGCCACATCTGAACAAATAAACAAGAACAACATTACAGAAAGAAAAAAAAAAGTCTCTCAGTGTGAATCATTTTTCTCAATTCATTCTGGATAACCTGAGAGCTGAAATGAGAAATCTGTGAGCTGGCCTTTCCACACAGCCCTCTATGCAGCATTTTTGCTCACTTTCTCTCTCTCGCTCACTCACATTTTCCCACTCTCCTTCTGCCTTCTGTTTGGAGGCCCTGAACTGCTTTAGAGGTTGAAGAACACTATGTTCTTGTGTAGCGTGCCAGCCGATCACATCGTGCCTCTGCCTCGAACGTGCACATTTCTGCGGTTATGCTGAGTCGATTCAATCCAACGAGCTCTTCTGTCCCCATTCACAAAACAAAGAAACACCTATGAATCCTCCCATTCATAAATCAGCACCCTAATAACTTCCATTCACTAAAAACAACCCCCATGGCCTCAATTAACATAACAAGCTAAGCCTAAGACATTAATTTGCCCAATTTATCCATGCTGAGAAAACAAGTTTCCCATCCATAAGGAACGAACAATTTCACAAGCCATTCTAATAAAATAGATCCCCTGCAATTCATTCACTGCGTTTACAAAAGAACAGTGGTCCTTAATTCACCTCGTTTTCTTTTCCTTCTGAAATCATAGGAATCGCTTAAACAACACCACGCTATGTATCCACCTATTGCCACAAACTAGTCTATCGAGATTTCTTCCAATTATATTACATTGCTTCTTGCACATTATAGAATTTTAAAAGGGTCATGTACTGAGAAAATCAAAATTCCCTTGATCTTTTTACAAATAACAGGTCATTGTACTACAAAACATCATGTAAGTTTCATAGCTTATATTGAAGCCAGTCTGCCAAAACAACAGGTTGTGGAATGTGCCATTTTATGATGTAACAGTGTGGCTAAACACACCTCCACAGAAGATCAACCCTGCTTCTACATCACTGTCTGTTTAGCCCTGCCCACCGATTTGCAAATGTAAATAATGTAGGTAAACAGCGAGAGAGGCAAACGCAGGTCTATGCAGAAACCAAACGATAAAGATGGCTCTGAAGACAACAAAAAGAAGTCTTTGCGTTGCTTTTCATTTTATTTTGAATGAAGTTCCAGAACATGCATTGGTGTCAAAACTATTCACATTCAGATATAATATAATAAGATAGAAGTATAGATACTAGGGTTTAAAAAACGTTTGTGGAAGTTGAAGTATCAACTCAAGGTTTTTACTCAAGTAAAAGTGTAAAAGTACTGGTTTCAAAACTACTTAAAGTATAAAAGTAAAAGTAATATAAGGAAAAAAATGCCATTAAGGACAAAAGGTTAGGCTGCGCCACAGGGGCTTTTTGTGCACTACTCCACCTCCTCAAAAAAAAAAAAAATTCTAAAGGCCATAATAACTATAATGTTATGTTAAAATGTTAATGTTGAAAAATTTGGGATGCACTAGGCTACCTGTTTCAGCCGCATATATGCCCATTGAAAATGAACGCATTTTAGTATAATGCAAATACATTAAAGAACCATATATGTGTACTACTGAGCATTAACGTGTTTCATGGAGCGGAAGATATGATGGCTAGCTGCCTATAAGTATTGTAATGGTGCAAAAAGTCAAACTTCAGAGGCATGTCATCAATAACCTTTATTGGAATGTAAATGTACATCCAAGTTTAGCTGCAGGAATCTGTGAGGGCAACGGATAAGAAAATTGGTGTACCCAGGGCAGGCTTAGTAACAGTTACCCTTGTACGGTTGTCTATATACAATAAACATTATTGCTGTCAAAATGAATGATTAATCCAAGTGATAATAATCCTAATGCCTTTCTGATTGATACCTTCCTGGTATATACAATTGTGTTCAATTCTATAGCTAATGGCAACAATGTCACATTTAACTTTGGACTCAATCCTGTATGTACAACAACAGGGTAATCTACATCAGGATCAGTTACCAATAGGCTTTGTTCAGCTGCAAAAGCAGCTGGTTCTTATGTGCAGGTAAGATGGATTGCGTACAAACCAATAGGGTGTCGGAATGGTATACGTTTCATTGAGTTGTTACATTTGACCCAGGAGCTGGGTAACACAAAAACTACCCAAACACTGAAAAAATAACCCAAAAAATTGAACCAAAAGGCTCAACCCAGCAGTTGGGTTAAAAAAATAACCCAGAATTTTTTAGAGTGTGCCACGCCTATTTAAACAGCGTTCTGATGAGGGGGGTTAAAAACAGGAGAGAAATAGCCTATTCCTTCTGAACTATGACATTTTTTATGTAAAAATCTTGATAACATAAGTTAACCTCAGAGAATAGTACAATATAAAAAGACAATTCATGGCCACTTTAAAGTGAAATGTCCAGAGAGGTCCCGAAAGCATGTTCAGTTTATTCCGAAATAGATTGTAGTTGATTGTTGCACGTATCGTGGCAGGTCGCCAAAAAAAGTGCTAAAAGATTAATGCTTTACTGTGTTAAAAAAAAATAACATACCACCTATACTAATCCATACCCTTAACCTCATCGACAGTAAACAAAACAAAAGCAAAAGTGAGTTGCTGAAGCAACCATGCCATTTTAGCTTGCTTCCAACAAGCATTTAACTCTTTACTCATGACTTGTACTGGAGCACAAGCTGTACCAGGTGAGCTATCAAGCAAGTTTACTAGGTCAGAAAAGCCATATGGAGCTGGTTGTATGTCAAAATATATTCATGTACTGTGGTAAGTGTTTTGAGATCATTATATGTGAGCCTGGACCACAAAAGCAGTCATATAGGGTCAATTAAAAAAAAAAAACTGAAATCTGAATAAATAAGCTTTCCATTGATGTATGGTTTGTTAGGATAGGCAAATATTTGGCCAATATTTACTACAACCATTTGAAAATCGAGAATCTGAGTTTGCAAAAAAATCTAAATATTGAGAAAACTGCCTTTAAAGTTGTCCAAATGAAGTTCTTAAATTTTTATATATTTATGGTAGGAAAAGTCCAAAATATCTTCATGGAACACTTAATATCCTAATGATTTCTGGCATAGAAATAAACTATAATTATATAGTTAAAAAAACTATAATTTTTATACACTGTATTTTTGGCTATTGCTAAAAATATACTCGTGCTACTTAAGACTAGTATTGCGCAAGAAACTGCATGAAAAAAGTCTTGACCCCTGCAGTCATAATTGGTATGAAAATAATTAAGTTGTTGAACTTTTACTGCTACTAACTCTCATTTCAACTGGAAACTGCACTGAATTGTATGTGTACATTTTGGAACAATATAAGTACAGTCAGGTTTTTCCAAAGAGTCTAGGTTGAATATTTGGCTGCTATTCAAAGGCTCTGCTTTGATGAATGAGCTTCTGGAAACTGCTACCAGCCAGCAGCTGGCTCCGAGGACCCTCGAGTAGAAGTTCAGCACCATGAACCTCAGTGGCGGTCTCTACATGATGCCCTGCCTGGGGTTGGCTCAACCAGCACATCCCTTAAGCTTCCAGGCCCCACTGAGGATCCTGCATTTTGCCTTTTCTGTCAAGCACAATGGAGTGTTTTAAGGATTAGAGGCGTTCTAAGGACACACCGGGGGAAATGCTGTGAGTCAACATGGATCATAAACCATCCAAAATCTATGAGCCCCTAGGCAGCGTCTGCCCTAAGATCCGTCTTCACCCTCCATAACACCACCAGTCCTTAGAAGATCCGAGCTTCCGTATAACGCACAAAGTATCAGAGCACCTCAAGGCTGGATATGGATTTCTTTAACCAGCGTGGGCCTCAGCATTTCCTTTTTCAATGTACAGGTGGATTTAACTAGAGAAGCTAATTTATTGCAGCTTTAAAAGATTGTTAGCAATGAACAACGGCGGTAAATGATGCGTGTAAGTCAAGCTTCAGCTGTTGAATCAAAGCTCCTCCAAAGATACAGAGTGCTCAAACTGACTCTTAACTAAAATTTAATTATAAATGACCAGGAATGGCCTCCTCCTGCCTCTATCCACAGATAATTGACTGCCCACCATGAGCATTAGCTATTCATTGGTTGCCTAGATTAATCGCACAGTTTCGTTTAAAAAAAACCTGAAAAACCTCATCAACTTGGTTGGGGGTTTAATAAAAAAAAAAAAAAAAAACAGTTGCCCTGTGTTGTGCCACTCTACCATTTGAATATGATTGAGATTTTAAAGTGGAAATTGCCCTGGAGAAAGAGACCCGACTTCCTGAGAGCGGGGGAAATAAGCAAGCCAGGAGATGCAATCCATCAGGGAGAGTGGCCTGTTCACTGAGCGCCACAGTGCAAAAAGACCATTATCCAGCAAAAACACACAGATTTAGATGCAATGATAACACAACAGTCGGGTCAACAAAGCGGCACTCATTTTTTTTTGTCTGGATCAAACTCAAATTGTATTCTTTTAAAATACAATTCTTTTTTTTGTGGAAGGACGTGACTACACATCATCTAGCATTTTGTTGTATTCATTAAGTTTTAATTAGTTTTTATTTTTGTGGCACATGAAGGAAAACCTATCAGGGTGGTATTACTGTCCTTAAGTGAATAGAAATAATAATAAAAAAAGCTTGCTTTACTAAAAAAAAAAAAAAATCTTAAATAAGTTGTATTAAAAAAAAATTGTCCCACAAATCCGTCTGATCAAGCAACATGTGGTGCAAAAAACATGCAATGATATGAAAAAAAAACAGGAAATGATATGAAGAGTTTGGTTCCAAAATGCTATAAATCCATTTTGATTAATTTGAGTAAAAATGTGCTTTCTTGACCAAGAAAGTGGAAAGATGAAAACCACTATTTTCGCTTTCAAACTTTCACATAGCATCTTTAGGTTATAATTACATTAAAAATTCAAATCCAGATTTTGATTTTCAAAAATGTATTATAAAAACTGAAATTTTTTTTTTCAAAATGCAATAAATCCAGCAGGGCTCTATGCTTACTTTTGTTAAAAACTTAAAAAATATATACTTTAAAAGCATTTTAAGTTAACATTTCTAAAACAATAGAATAAGTCACCAATCAAATGAAATCAGTATAAACTACATTTATTTATACTATAGAGGTGGCACAGAAGAACCCCAAAGTGGCTTGTAGGTGTATTTTCATATGTTTAATGAGGCTCAGAGGTGGCATGCGTGCAATCAAATTCATAAATTCATGTTGAGATTAATGTTTTAAATATAAAAATATTAAATTATTTAAATCACTGAAAATATACTTCAAAAATTAAAATCAATACTGCCAGTAGGTGACGTCAAGACTTATTTAATTACCGAATCATATCATTCATTTGATTCGTTCAAACGGCCGATTGAGGAATAAAGCAAATGATTG
This sequence comes from Cirrhinus molitorella, assembly GCA_033026305.1. Taxonomy (NCBI): domain Eukaryota; kingdom Metazoa; phylum Chordata; class Actinopteri; order Cypriniformes; family Cyprinidae; genus Cirrhinus; species Cirrhinus molitorella. The sequence goes on along the minus strand of CM065123.1, from coordinate 15,794,673 downwards.
TCTTTATGAATGATAAATTGACTCACTAGATTAGTTTAAAAACGCACATTCATGTGAATTTGTTTCAAACTATTTTTCACAAAGCAAAATCATAATGTTATAGTCAGACAATGTAAGTAACTTAATATTACCTTGTTTGTTTAACTGTTGTAATAAATCAATATCTCATTTACAAACTCCCTTAAAAATCATTAAATCTGTCACTCATCTTAGTTTATCACAATCTCACAAAGTTATGGCTTATTTTCCTCCCCACCACAGAAACTACCAAAGGTTCATCAATGCAGTCAAAATTGTTCATCTTTTTGTTTGTTGATCCCAAAGTAGTTTCCCAAGTAGATGAGGAAAACTAGGATACCGGGTGTAATCAAAGCACCGCCTTTACTGTTTACAATGCGTGGAATGGTGCGCTGTGAATGGATATATCGCATTTTGCAGAGAAGGGAGACTTGGCATTTGTCGCGGTTTGGAAAAAAGGGAGAAAACATAACAGAATAACACAGCGGATATCGCATTTTGTGTAAAATTAAAAATGGACTTTTTAATACCAACCAGATACAATACTGATGTTGGCAGGAACTCATTTTTTTTTCAATGGCGTTAATCGCATTTTGGAACCAAAAACTTCAGACCCCTGAAGACCCTCATGACTACAAGGTCAATAATCACCTTAAAATAATTTTACCCTTTTTATGACAGGGCAAGCCAAGTTCAAATTGTAAAATGTCATGTGGTCATCAAAAACTTAATATTTATGAATGAATGATTCAAAACTTTTTATATTTAAAAATGTTATTATATCATGTCACTGAGTCGTGTTATCTACAGTATGACGCAGCTAAAGTGTTTTTTGTCTCGGGTGAAGGAATGATCGTCACGTCACGCAAAGTGACAGGGCAGCCCAAACAAGCGTATTGTTTTACATTTTTGGCAAATCGAGAACGAAGCCTTTCAAAAAACCTAATGAAGCATCTGATGAGCATCCAAAAATGAAAAGCGGTTACAGTTCTACATGAGCAAAAGTGAATGCAGTGCTCCTATCAGTTCAGTGCGGTGGGGAGTGAATGGATCGGGAGCCAGTGGAGTGGCACAGGATGAGTGGGAGGTGCTGATGAGAGGAGATGAAGGAGGAGGAGAGGTAGAGCTGAAACGCAGCATGCTTACAGCATCCCTCCTCACACCTCTCAGACACACACCGCTGTGAGGAGTGAGCTTCACTGACAAGAGCTGCATAATAACACTCAACACACATGTAACACAATGTGCACAATGTGAAAAAAAAATATAATTCATCAAAGCCAAAATGTATTAGATTTTCTCAAACTATGTTTTTATTTAAAGGGAACCCTGGGTGTTAAGACTTTCATGGCTTAATATGACATTGTCTCTTATTGAAATATGAGTAGAAAATCCATTAAAGATTGTATAATGTGTAAAAAATACACATTATTTTATGCATATTTTGGACTATTATTTTGTTGATGTGAAATTGCATTCGGTGAGCTACTGGTGCTATTTTTTACCGCAACACAACTCGGAAAATAAAATACTGATACGATAAACACAGCTACTGAAAGAGCTTATAGGTGCGATAGATATAACAGTAGGCTTAAACCAAATGCCGTGCAAACGATTTTTCCCACAAGGAGTCTAAACACCCTTTGATTTCGAATGAAATCAGCGCTGAGAAACTCCTTCAGTGGCTGCGGCGTCATGACAAGCATCTGTACATTTACATCCTGCCAGGATGGCATCTAGTGTTTGTTGTCTCTGCCATTTGTAAGCTCTTCCAGTAGCTGCTGTCTACAAAAAGCCTTAAAGATATCAGGGCTAAAGCGGGAAGAACAGGAAGTTTTATTTGTCAACAGGCATCTTCCCATTCTTTTCTCCTCTTCTTATCGCTAGGAAAGCAGTGAAGACTTACATCGCTTCTCTTGTTGCCCTTCGACTGAAAATTACGACCAAAGGCCCTACAATGGCATCGTATCAGTATTTTATTGTGTTGTGTTGATGTGTTGCGGTAAAAATAGCAACAGGTAACGGTAGTAGCTCACCAGTGCAACCATTTCACATCAAAATGTCACAATAATGGCATAGTCCAAAATATGTATAAAACAATGTGGATTTTTTTAATAATGTAAATCTTTCATGGGCTTTCTGCAACATATTTCAGTAAGAGACATCATTTACATTGTATTAAGCCATACCTAAGGTTCCTATTAATATTAATCAAAAATATTTATTTTTACAAAGACAAAAATAACAGACTGTAAAAAACATGGGCGTAGTGTCAGTGACGTCACCCGTAGGTTTCTGAAAAGCGTTTTTGGAAGCAAAAGTTGGGCGGGGCCTGTCGTCGCCATTTTGGAAGCGCGTCACTCCAGGAAAATAGAAAATGGACAAAGAGGCGGGGCGTGGGTGGAGCTAAGATGTCTGTTTTTTAAATTTATTAAAATAATCCTGATAAAGTAACACCCTAAGAAAAAACAAACGCAATAACACGGCTGAGATGCCAAGTTCAACTGCTGGAATAAGCTGAGGTAATGTGACGGCTGCCTGACACCTGTCACTCAAGTGGCCACGCCCTTAATTATGCAGAATTTTAATGCTTAATATAATTTAAACGGGTGAGTTAGAAAAAAATTCACCCCCCTCAGAGTTGTCACGAAGGGCAAAACTAGCTGTAAAAACCAAAACCACTTTTTGTACCAGGCTGTAAACATGTTTTTATCTGTAATAAATTTGAACATTTTAACAGGAGAGTCTATGGGGATTTGCTCCCTTTTAGAGCCAGCCTCAAGCGGCCAGCCGATGAACTGCAGCTTCAGTCACTTCCGTATTGTTTCAAGAGCGAGAGCGGGAGGTTGCCGCTTGACAAAAACATACAACGCAAAAAAAAATTTTAATCAAAAAGACATGCATAAAGGACCATGCATAAAATGAATATGAGATCGTGAAAATAGAGAAATATGCACATATCAATCAGCAATACTAGTGAAAAATTTCAAAACCGTTCTAAACAAATATGTTGGTGGCTTTTGATGTGACAGGACAACAGGGAATGGACTTTTTCACAGGAGGAAACATTATTATGGATTATGGTATTTGACCCGATGCAGTGGATTCAATTTAAAAAGATTTAATGATGGATTTGTTTCTTACAAACATGCAGCTTTTCACTTCACAAGGCATTAACTGATGGACTGGAGTTGTGTGGATTACTTGTGGATTATTGTGATTTTTTCATCAGCTGTTAGGACTCTCATCTGATGGCACCCATTCACTGCAGAGGATCCATTGGTGAGCAAATGCTAAGTTTCTCCAAATCTGTTCCAATGAAGAAACAAACTCATCTACATATTGGATGACCTGAGGGTGAGTACATTTTTAGCAAATTTCCATTTTTGGGTGAGTGATTTCATTAATCAATATATATTTTCTTTTGACACAAGCCAAAATGTTACTTAATGCAAGTCAATATAACAGCATTTAAAAAAGGCTAAATGAAACATTTTGTTAGCCAATGTTTAATTTAGTTTACTTACTATAAAGACCTCTTCGAAAGAGATTGCTTTTTTGTCTAATATATTTTTAAATTAACATTTTGTTATACTAAAAAAATCATTAAAAGCACTCATCTTAGTTCATCGCAATCTCACAAAGTTATGGCTTATTTTCTTCCTCTCCGCAGAAACCACCATAGATTCATCAATGCAGTCAAAATTGTAAAATTTTTTTGTTTGTTTGTTGATCACAAAGTACAAAGTAGATGAGGAAAACTAGGATACCGGGTGTATTCAAAGGGCCGCCTTTACTGTTTACAATGCGTGGAATAGTGCGCTGTGATTGGTTGAGCGGAAGTAAAAAATAAAGTAAAAGTAGCCAGTAAGTGTTTTGCACACCAGCACTCAAGTGAAAATACGATTTATAGCTCTGTAGTGGTGTTATTTTTTTAAAGGTTTAAAGGGCAATTCAGTGCAAATGTAAACCTTACCATGAAAAAATTAAGTTTTTACCAAAGGTTTTTACTATACTGAAAGCACAGATGTCAACATTTGGTGGTTCAAATACCCATGTGAGGTCTCTCTTAAAGTTTTTAAAGCATTTTTTTATTTTTTATTTTTTAGTGCATGGTTTTCCATAGTCTGGTAAGTGCTATTTTCAGGCTTGTCACATCCATAATAGTACATATTCCCCATAAAAAAAAATAAAAAATAAAAAAAATAAAGTAATAATTATATGTTCTGTGAAGAGCCATCGCTTTTTTCTATTGGTTGAGTATTATTGCGTCTAGTTTGTGCATTTTAATTCGCAGAAATCCTAGAAAGTATATAGTCTTTCAAAAACGTTGGCCTTTTTTGTCACATCCATAACACGTGATTATTTCCTTTTTTTAACAGAGAAAACTTGTGCAAAGACTGATGTTTTTCTGTTGTTTAGACTCTATCAACAAGGGTTTATTCAAATATAAACAGATGGTTCTGTATATTGGTAACACATACATTCTCTAAGCATTTATATGTCACATCCATAACGCTGGATTTTCCCTAAACCAGAAACCACATTTTTTGGATTAGGCCAATATGAAAATACAATAAATGACATGGTGGTTTCAATGTTTTTTTAAGCATAAACTAATCTGCAAACAGAGGAACAAACCTGCTCTCCTAAAACAGAGCATATCCTTTGTGAAGTTGCGTCTACATATCCGCACTGACAACTTGGACTGGAAATAAGGACACACATCAAATTACACTCTCTCAATCAGTCACACACACATGCTTTCACACCACATCTGGCCTGTCCTCACACACACCGGGTGCCAGAAAAGAAGCCGGATACACACTGTGCACATCAACACAATCTTCATGGACACTGATACACTCTCCCAGCTGTCAGCTTCCTCCCGCGCCCGCCTCAACACACACACACAGACATACACTTGCAAGTGGACACTTGGCTTTACCCACTAACGTGTAATTTCAGGCACAGATGCGCAGGGGGACCACACACACACACACACACACACACACACACACTCACTCACAGACACAGACCATAAAATCAGTGATAGGGAGCACATGGGCTCACATGGCATATGTTTAATGACACTTACACTCTTGTGCACCCCCAGCACTCCACTGCATAGTCAGACGACACACAAACATGCCGCCGTTAGCAGCGATGCAACGCACGCAGCCTCTTGCAAATCGCTTCAGTAGGAAAGCGTCTGCCAAGAAAATAAATGTAAATGTAATCGGAAATGGTGGCGTTATTGGCCTCATCTGCCCTCCGCTGTACAAGCGCCGTGACTCTTTGTTTGACATGGTCATTATTAAAGGTCAATGGGAATGTTGTTAACATGACAAAAAGACTGTCGTAGACTTTCAATCTTTGACATGACCGCCTCGAAACAAACGCACCGTTTGAATTGTTTTACAGGTGACACTGACTCTCGCCGTGTGGCTTTATGTCATTTGTGCTGTCATGTAAATGTCTGTTTGCTTTCATCTCACGATGTGTCATGAATCATTATTAATGAAGAAACAAGGAGACACGGAAACCGGTATGAATTAAAAATGATAACTTCATCAAATAAAAGGGGAAAATGGCTAAAGTATATTGAAGGGATAGTTCACACTAAAATGTAAATTCTTTCATCAATTGTTCGCCCTTATGTCAACTTTAGTTCGTCTTTGAAATAAAATGAAGATATCTTTTATGAAACCTAAAGATATCTTTAATGAAGAGATTTCTGTTTCTCCATTGAAAGTGCATTATAGCGTCAAAAATTTAAATCAAAAGATTAAAAATAAGCATATGAATTAGCAGTTTAATCTGAGTTTCTAAAGAGACATGGTCACTTTATATGATGATGATTTAATTTAGCTTTTTATTCACATATCCACATTATTTTCCCTGTAAGATTGGGCACAGCCATATGTAAATTTTATGGGTCTGGCTTCTTGTCTCATCCACGTCCAGCAATTTTTAGCTATACAAAACAGCTCATTTTGCTGCTTGATATTACAAACTGGTGTGTCTTACCATGTTATTTAAATGTATTACCTTCATTATGAACACACTGGTTTGTAGTGCAAACAGTTTTACCGCTTCTTCTTGTTATTTCCCTATAGCAGCTAATAAATCAGTAGTCTCGTACAGGCTTACATTTAAGGCTTTTATTTAAGAACATTTCATTTTTAATAAAATCAATTCACTGGAGATGCCTTTGATTATTACAATTTAATCAAAGCATTAAAATGAAATCTAGAAAAGTAATGGAAAAGAATTTGGTAAAAATAAAACTGTAAAACTCCATTAATTAGAGGTTTTTTGATAAAAAATAAAATAAATAAAAAACAAAATAAAATAAAATTATTTATATATATATATATATATATATATATATATACATATATATATATATATATATATATATATATATAAACATTAAAACAGAGTACAGAAATATTGAAACAGAAAAAAAAAAACTGAATTTGGAAATAAAATGTATTTAATAAGGCTTGGAAATAAAAATGTAAGTGAACAACAGCCTTTAAAATTACTTCAAATACATATGTAATAGCAATGGCAATAAAAATCAGTTCAAATAAAGAATCAAAAGCAAGAAATCATATGGTTTTATTGCACAAAACTGTTGAAATGTATCATAAACAATTGAGCTAGTGTACATTATGCATTACAACAAAAGCCTGCTGAGGGCACCAACGGCTTGATGATTGTTTTTACACTTCCACACGAGCTAGTCCTTGTTTAATATTGACTAAACAACATTTAAGTCAAATGTCCACTTAATCTTACATATGTGGCCATATCTTTACCACAGAAATGCTATAGCCACAGCAATTTAATGAATATGTGGACATCAAAAAGTGTAAACTCTGAGTGAGCTGTTAAACTCTTATTTTGAAATCGCGATGAACACATAGTACAATGAGAAAGATATTGATGTATTCTCCTGAGTTTGCATATGTTTATAAATTATTTACCTTACAAATCTGATGAAATTGCAAACATTGTGTTCCCAGAACGTTATAATACACCTAGAGATGGAGAGATGGAGTTCAAGATGTTCCACACATGTAAATGATAACAGTTCCTTTGAAACAGCATACTGTGAAGGTGGATAAACGCTGAACAACAGACATACACCACATCAAATATTATAAACAAGGAAGCTCAACCATACTTTCTTGCCACAAGAGAACAAACATAATTTGCTTTTGCAGAAGCCACCTTTGAGCTTCCATTTACCTACCTGTGGAAACTTTTTTGCAAGATGCAAAATACATACCAATAAGTACATATCACTGCAGTTTCCAACAGAAATAAACACTAGAAGTGGTAAAACAGCAAGCACTTGTAATCGTTTACACACAATTATGATTACAGCTCCATATGTTTAAAACAACCTTGCTCGGTAACTCAGCTGGCACAGAATTAGGATGCAGAATCCTTGGATACGAATCCAGTGAAAAACATGATTTGTGATGAAAGAACTAAAAGATGAGAGATCAAAAACCAAGCTAAAACGACATGCTTGTGATTGTGTTTTTACGTTACATTCACTTGTGTTTATACTATTGGTAGATTTAGGTGTAGTGCAGATGGTACGTTATTTTAAAACATCACAAGGCATTAGAGTTATAGCGCCACTCAACAGACATTTCAAGTTAGAACTGCAGTGACATGTACAAAACCAACATCACATAAAATGTACCATATGTACATTTATCTCGTTCAGGGGAAAAAAAAACACTCTTTTAGCACCACTCAGTAGACATTTCACTTCGAATATGTCATGAAACGAACATGGCGGTACGTATTTTGCATCGTGCCAGGTTGATAAGGTTGCCGTTTACCATATTTGATGTGCTCTGCTCTTGTGAAAAAGTGTATTTTACTGAATTACATATACAGTTTTAGTGTGCTTTAAATCTTTTTCAAGTACTCCAAATGTAACAGAACGTTGATGAAAATGAACTACAACATACTAAAAATGTGACTATAACACATGCAACAAATAGGCAAACAAAAAATGAATTAAGTTGAACACTTAAAATGTAATATAAGTCTGTTTTCTCAAAACACTTAAAATAAACTATAATATTAAAGCTCTCTATTCTCTGCAACTACATTTTGCTCCTCTTGCCATTTTCTCACTACAGATTCAACTTAATGCCTCACCTTCTGCTCTCTTTCCTTTCTTGCATATCTGACTTGAACTACAAACTCATTTCCGTTTTCTAAAAAGAAAACAACAATATACCACTTTACAAGAAAACTTTTTAAGTTTAATTTTTTTTTTCTTTTATTCCATTTTATTCCATGTTAACATCAGTAACACACAACACAAGTACTTTCACAACATCATTTGTTTCCATTTAGCGAGCAACCTTATGAGTCAGAAAATTTGAATGTCAAAGCAAGGCTTACTACTTTTCATGATGAGTAAGTCCTCCTTTGAGGTGTAACCATAAACACCAGGGTCATAATGCATCAGAAAAACTATTTAAAAAAAAAAACTGTGTCCCAGCACACCTCAAAAAATGTACATCATAAGAGGGGTTCAGACCTTTTTCACAAAAAGACTTTTTCGTTGCCTTTTTCCCTATCATGCTTCAGAAATCATAAGAAATTATATATCACTTGAAGACTTAAAATCTCAAAATTCATCTTTTGAAAGCCATTTTAAAATCAGGCATTGCATTATTATGGAAATTGTACATGAAAATCATATTACAAAAAGTTTTCGTTCATGAATTATAAAAATGTAAATTTGGATGGTCAAAATAGGGAGTGACAATTAAAGGGTTAAACAGCCCACTTTATCTGAATTCACCCTACTTTATTTTTCAAAAGGCTTTGTATGTGAATTGATCAATGTTTATATGACTGTCCATCATATAAAATGATAGAGCCTCTTCAGATACTTGGATTAAACTGCTCAATTCATATTGATTTCTTTTACACCTTTATGAACTTTTTGAAGCTTGAAAGTTTATGGTTGCATGGGCTTTCAACATAGAAAAAGCCTTCGCTAAAAGGTCTTCATTTGGGTTTCAAAAATGAACGAAAGCTCTAATTTTTGGGTGCGCTTTCCCTTTAAATGCAGCATCTGAAAGCATATTTATCATAAATTCAGTTCGCTGTTTAATCCTGACTGGACGAATTCCGAGTGAAGCCACACCCATCACCTTACGGTTGTTTGAAGATTGCGTATTGAGCCCTTCAGATGGGCTTATTAAGCATGTAAAGTACTATGCTATTTGCATGTATATTAGACTCAAGGTAATCTCTCTAGGTACCTTTTGTACAGTTGCCCCTAATTACCACGTGCGGTAGGAAGAAAGAGCTGATGAAAGAGAGAGAGAGGTGTCTGACAAAGCGAAGGGAGTTCATAATTCCTGTACTTTTAATGAAAGTTGTTGGGAAAACTTAACTGAGGCAACTAAGCAAAAAAATGCTCTGAGTAGCACAGAGTTTAAATTAATGCATCACTTCATAAATGCAGCCTTGCGTTGTCCTATTTCTTTGAAACAGATGACAGTTGTTGCCCAATGAGACAGTTTCTCTCGTGCTCAGCACACCATGCTGTGAGTTAACCAGCAAATTATGGCTGTAATAACACAAGAACGCCCTCCTCTATTCAATCACTGAGACAGTGTATCTATAGATATTTAAAAAGTAAACGCAGGAAGCATTCCTAAGCACACATGCACAAAGGACAAACAACAGAACTCGAAACTCAAAATAGGAAATGCCGGACCCTAAAGCATACGCCATATTTAAGATATTAATAATTCATGAGATGTAAACTACATGGCAAACAGTTGTTACAATCAGATGGCGATGCACAGATACACACTTGGAATGTAAAAGCATTGCTCATATATGCCTACAGCTACATTAGATTACTGACGCACCAACATGCACACCTGTGCATCACATGCTTGATTACCCTTACAATCTTTCTCTGGTTTCCCATCTCTCCTTCTTTCACACACTCACACACACAGCTGGACTGAAGATGAATACTTTGAACAACAAGTACTCTGAACTATATAGATATTTGCACTTCATAACCTCATTTGTCACATTTTGAAAACAATAATACAAATATATGAGGATTACAGATCAGATCAGTTTAGTAATAACAAAATGTATTCTGCAGGGTTGAAATATTTGGAATTTTTGCTGGTCCAACTGGTTTGGCGTTTTACTTAAGACTTTCGTCACATGTACAGTCAAACCAAAATTTATTCAGACATCTTCAACATCTCTCACATTATCAGTTTATTCACTATAGTTTAGAAAATGGTTACACTGTCAGAACAAATTAATCTTGACAATGTCAGATAACTTTGATCAACCAAACTGTTAGTATGACAATATTTACACAACTATCAATACTTTGTTGACCAATTACCAAGCAATGCTACATTTTGTTCAGTCTGTGATGTAAAAAGGTCCCAAATTTGTCCACTGTATGAAGAATTTTGGGGTGTAACATCACAGTTTACTTTATTTTGCTATCCTCACTTACATAAATGAACTAGTGTCCTGCACACACTAGTAAAAAAATATAAAAAATGAGGTGTCTTAATAATTTTTGGTTTGACTGTACATTTTTATTTTAATGGTATGACAATATTTACACAACTATCAATACTTTGTTGACCAGTTACTAAGCAAAGTTCAATTTAGTTCAGTCTGTGGTGTAAAAAGGTCGCATTACCAATGAAAGAAAAAACACTGAATAATTTTTGATTCCACATTTTTATCCATTTTACTGGTAGTCCACTGTATGAAGAATTTTTGGGTATATGGGTATACCCAAAAACATCACAGTTTACTTTATTTTGCTATCCTCCTTACATAAATAAACTATAGTGTCCTTCACACACTAGCAAAAAATATCAAAAATGATATCTGGTGTATGAATAATTTTTGGTTTGACTGTACATTTTATTTTTAGAAATATTTTTGTATGTTCATACTTTGTATTTAAAGGGATAGTTACCCCAATAATTAATATTCTGTCATCATCTATTCATCATGTCATTCCAAACCTGCTTGACTTGGAACATACTTTTTTTTTTTTTCATGAGTAAATGAGTAAATGATGAGAGAATTAAATTTTTGTTTTGTGAACTATTCTTTTAGTTTTCTCTAATAGATAAAATGCAAACAAACAATTTTTGATTTTTAATTTGCAATAATATATGGAAATCAAACACCTAATGTAAAACTCCACATAGCTATCCAGCTTTTTCTAACTTCAGGTTGGGTGCTCTCATGTTCAGTTCTTGATAGAAAAAAACAGGGTGTTAAAACAGGGTAAAAATGGTTGATTGAATTAATTAAAATGAAACTGTGCACTGGGTTAAGCTGTGCTGCTGTTGGCTGCCACAGTAACAGCAATAAGCTTAAGGAATTCCTGTACAGTACTTGTTTTGTGTACCAGCAAATCTGTCTGTGTCTGGCGCTGTATGCCTTCTATAAACTATGACAAAAAGAAGACAAGGCAACGCTCAGGTTAAAATATTGTGTGTGAAATTATAAAATAAAGTGTTAACATAATGTGTGCTCTTTTCATTTTGTGTACAAAATCCCTGATCAGATGATGTGCCCTCGTCTGCTTTCAATGCAGCCAACCTTGTGTCACTTCATGTCATCTACTCACTTATTAAACTATGACAGGTGAGTTACTGCAGAAAGATGGTCATTGTGACACTATAAAGTGATTATACTATGGTGCCATTGCAACCATGTTCATGAGTTTAATGTTACGTTATCAGCTTGGAAAATACGTTCATTTGAATTAAAAACACCAGAGACCAGAAATGCAAAGCACTGTTCCAGTCGGGCGACATTTCCGCATTCAAAAGGTGGATAAACATAAAAATGATTGTAGAAGTGATTTATCACATACAAGCAAGATTTTGTGCAAATGTATTTCACTGTAATAAAATGTGCAAATGTAACTTGTTGCCAGGTTACTCTAGCATTACTATGTGAGTAACTATTACAATTAATGATAAAATTATCTTTCTCTTTCTCTCAAACATAAAAAAAATACCTCACAAACATAAAGTGCAGACACAAAAATATTAAGATACTTGACACAAAATAACTTTTATAATTGTTTAAAACTGTATACAGTACAGCACAATCGACCATTCCTGAAGAGCCTTTGCAAGTACGAAGAGACACAGACACCCACACACACACACACACACACAGAGAGACGCACTTAGAATTGAGTGCAAAAGCCAGATTGCGAAAGTAGAAATCCCATTTTTTTTTATCCATAAGGGAACTGCATTTTAACGATAACTTATAAACATTAAAGACAGGCCTATACTGTGAGCTACAAGATTGTTAATCAATGGTGCTTTTGTTGAAGCTGTCAGTGCACATTATTCAACATATTTTTTAAATAACCATGTTTAACCGTGGAATTCCTAGTGAAACATATCCATGATTCTGTAAACACATCTCCACCAAACAAACCATGCCACAAGACCACTTTAGAGCCCGCCAACTCCCATGAAACACTGTGAATGATAAAACAGAGTCAGTCTCCCTGTGCTCTCAAATTACTTAAAGGGCTAGTTCACCAAAAAATTTAAATTGCCCCATAATTTACTCACCCTCAATCCATCCTAGGTGTATATGACTTCCTTCTTTCAGACGAATACAAATCAGAGTTGTATTATAAAAAGGCAGCGGCAAGTGTAAATAACGATAGAGGCTATTTTCACTAAGTGCAAATAGCAAATTTTCCTAATCAAAGATGCCATTTGCACTAAGTGCAACAAGGCGGGCTATTTGCACTTAAATAGATACTCTGTATTTAAAAAATGTCCTGGCTATGCCTACATCTTGTATTATCCGCTGGAACGGCACTCTCTTGTGAACGCAAGCACATCAGTTGACGGTCTATAAAAGTTTTAAATATGGAGATTTTTCTTACGCAAATGCATCGATTCACTTCAGAAGGCCTTTATTAAATCCCCAGAGCTTTTTATGATGGATGGATGCACTTCATTTTGCCTTTAAGAGACAGGACATTTTTTTTATATATATAACTCTGATTGTATTTGTCTAAAAGAAGAAAATCATATACATCTAGGAAGGCTTGAGGGTGATTTTCATTTTTGGGTGAGCTATCCTTAAACCCGTTTTTCAATAAACCAAACTATATAACATCAAGAGTTTTTAATTCAATTATGTCAATTATATCAATTATGTTTTTAATTCAATTATGTCAATTATATCAAGAGTTTTTAATTCAATTATGTCATTCTCAATGCTACATATTCATTTACTAAAGCTGTTAAATACACAGTCTTGTATCTTTTTCTGTTTTTTTTAAATCCCTATGGGAAAAATACTTCTAGAACCAAGGCCGCTCTATTAGGCATATTAAGAAAAAAAACTACACCAGTATGTACTCCATTTCAAAAACATCTGTGAAACTAAAAGTTATCAAAGTACCATTTCTGTTTTTGCTTTGATCTAAACAAAAGTAATCCAACTATATCTGCGCTAGATCTGTGTCAGGGTAAAAGCACGCCATCATTCTTTTCTTCCTTTTTTCCCCCACTAACACACTGGACAGTATGATCAATCAGCACCTTGAATACATACAGCCCAAAATGTCTCCTCAGTCTGGTCCACCATTATCCGTGTCATTTGACTGGCCCTGAATCTCATCTCGTTTCATCCAACAGCTGCCGTACACACCTCTGCACCTCTCCACTTCACAGAAACAGCATCACAATACCTGTCTTATCACTAGAGACCTCCCCAGGGGGAAAACACGGCCTCGCTGGCTTGATCTTCAGCCATTGTTAGTTTACATCTGTCAATAGCGTTTTATGGACTTGTCTTTGATTGGGTATCGGAGATGAATGAATCGAGAGACGCTGGGAGCCTGCAGAGTGTCAGCGAGCTCACGTTAAGCTGTCAGGTGAATTGTGTATGGAAGCGAGGGAAGTCTTGCAGGGATTTCCGTGGTAACTGTACAGGACCGCAGTTGTAGTTAGACCGAAATATCCGTGGTTACGGTAACCGTGGAGATGGTTGAAAAGGAGGACTCGGCTTCCTGTGGAAACTCATGGCTGATTAGAACAGGATGCCAGTGAGTGCTACACTTTCTGTGTGAACGTTTCCTTTTAATATGCTAACATTTCCGGCTTGTTGTTAAAAAACACTTACGTTTCTGTTTTTAGAGCTTCTTCATCGCCACAATGGGTCATAGAAACACTCTCTTCCTTTTTTTCCTCCTCTCCTCCTTTTTCCATTGCTCCTTTACTACCACTCGACCTCAGCTGTGTAACTTTAAGGTGGCGTTCACACGAAACGAATTTTTGCACCTATTTAAAATTGTTTTTCTATAATAACATCCACTAGACGGACACGTTTGACCATTGCGCTCAAGTTTTCTCTTCTTCTGCACCATCACATGCAAAAAAGACATGGTGCTCATGTTAATATGGAAGCCCATTTCAGCGACATAAGAAAAGAAAGCATTGGTAAATCATAATTAAGACATAATTATGAGATAGTAAGAGTCTATTATAACATACTAAGTCAAAATGATGATAAAAAGTCATTATGCACATTTGTCATAATTGACTTGTGATAATTAGGATTTTTTTTTCTTATAATTTGAACCAATGTCAATTTCAACTATCTTATACTTAGACTTAGTAGGTCGTAATTTTGACTTTTCGTCTCAAATTTATGACTATGTATGCAATCCTTTTAACTTGCTAAATTTAGATTTTTGTGTCACAAATCTGACTTTTTAAAATAACAATTATGACTTCGTATGTCATAACTTTTTTAATAATTTTCTATTAATTTCAACTGTCAAAATTTCAGCTTTTTATCTCTGAATTAAGCAGAGTGTATATCATAATTATAGTTTACCAAAGCATGATTTCTTTTTTCTTATTATGCAGACATGGGAGTTAAAAGTTTAACTTTAAAGAATGTCTTTAGACTTTTTTAAATATATTTCACTGTCCAGCACTGCATTTATAAACACAAAAACAGGATATGTCCAATTTTCCACTTCTTATCTCATAATCATGGCAGAATTTACCATAGCATGATTTTTTTTCTGATGTTGCAGAAATGGGACTTCTTAAGTTAAAAGAAGTTTAACTTTTAAA
This sequence comes from Cirrhinus molitorella, assembly GCA_033026305.1. Taxonomy (NCBI): domain Eukaryota; kingdom Metazoa; phylum Chordata; class Actinopteri; order Cypriniformes; family Cyprinidae; genus Cirrhinus; species Cirrhinus molitorella. The sequence continues at coordinate 15,779,461 of CM065123.1, read as the reverse complement.
AAGTGTGTCCTTTTTTGATTCTGCTGCCTAGCATACCATTTATAAACACAAAAATGCATTCTGTTTGAATGGCCCCTAAAATAGCAATAGCTCTGAGTCAGTCTTGCACAGAGCTATTGCTACTTTAGGGGCCGTTCATAAAATAGAGTATGTCAAATTTTCCACTTCTTATCTCAAAATGTCATATTTTCAACTTTTTTTCTCATAACTGAGATGTATCTATTGATATATTGATTGATATCAAAGCATGCTTTTTATGTTTAAGAAATAGGATTCTATAAGTTAAAAGTAGCATCACTTTTAAAATGTGTCCTTTTTTAAATTATTCCACTGTCCAGCATCCCATTTATTAACACAAAAACGTGTTCTATGCAAAAGGCCCCTGAAGTACCAATAGCTCTGTGCAAGACTAGCTCAGAGCTAGTGCTACTTCAAACAGAACACGTTTTTGTGTTTACAAACAGGATATGTCATATTTTCCACTTGTTATATCATAATTATGGTACAATGTGATAATTTCGACTTTTTATCTCATAATTATGATTAACCAAAGCATCATTTTTTTTTTCTTGTGGCAGAAATGGGATTCCTTAAGTTAAAAGAAGTTTAACTTTTAAAAGTTGTCTTTAGAGAACAAAAAACGCATTCTATGTGAACGGCCTCTAAAATAGCAAAGAGCCAGTCTTGCACAGAGCTATTGATACTTTAGAGGCCGTTCACACAGAACGCGTTTTTGTGTTTATAAAACATGATGTGTCAGATTTTCTACTTTTCATCTTATAATTATGATTTAGCAAAGCATGATTTTTTTCTTCTGTCAAAGAAATGGGATTCCATAAGTTAAAAGAAGTTTAACTTTTAAAAAGTGTCTCTTCATACATTTTTTATATTATTTCACTGCATAGCATCCCATTTATAAACACAAAAACGCATTCTGGGAGAACGGCCTCTAAAATAGCAATAGCTCAGAGCCAGTCTTGCACAGAGCTATTGCTACTTTAGGGGCTGTTCACAAAAAATGCTTGTGTGTTAATAAAATGTGATATTTAAAAATTTCCACTTCTTATCTCATAATTATGGCAAAATGTCATAATTTTGTATAAATGGGACGGCATAAGTTAAAAGAAGTTTAACTTTTAAAAAGTGTCTATATACCTTTCTTTTTTTATTCCACTGGCCAGTATCCCATTTATAAACACAAAAACGCATTCCGTGTGAACGTCCCCTAAAATAGCAACAGCTCTGTGTGAGACTGGGTGGGCTGCAGTATATGGGTCGGATTGTCTGAGCGCCTGTGGGGTCCCATGTGCTTTCCGTTTCTCCGTCTGACCCCTAGCACCCAAACTGCATCTGAGGTCTAATGTAAATTAGCGTGGCCTTTATCAATAGCGAGCCAGTCTAACCGCTGGGGAGCCGAGGGAGAAGGGAGCAATGTAATCTCTTTCAAACACCAGCCTATGATCTCGTTAAAGACTAATTGATGTTCTGTGTTAACGAGCTTTACCTTAATTAGTCACATTTAAGTGAACGGGGGATACCGAGAGGGGAGTTGGATGCAGTTTTGGGCACGCTGGACTCATCAACACAGCTATGCAAACAAAAAATAAGAGAGAGGGAAGTACTCAGATGAAGAGACTGATACAGAAGCACTGAAGAGAGGGATCCAGCAGGAGAAAAAAAAAGAGATGTTAAAAAAGCAGCAATACTCTAGAGTCTAAAAGCCCAAGGGAGGGAACGATAGAGAGGATAGAGAGCAAAGGTAAAGGAGAAGATAAAGAATCAATGCGCTGAAACAGAAGAGGAGAAAGAGGAAAAGAGGTATGCAAACGTTGATTCAAGCTGCTCTCATCTCTCTGTCTGCACCCTCCAACCATGTTCAGTCTCAGATATTCAATTCCTCTTTTCGCTTTCTTCCTCTCCTTCATTTCCTCCCTCGTTCTGTTTGCACTGTATTTCTCTTTTCCCCATCCTTTACTGTATTTCCACGTCTGTGAGTCTTCTCCTCCCCATCCAGCTTCATCTGTATCCACACCTCTGCTACATCCTCCTCTTCAGTGCATTATAGTCTCTCACCTTCTTTCATTCTTTCACTCTCTTTCCTTCTTTATAAGTGCACTCCCCCCTCCCTCTACAGTAAAGCCTGGAAAGCAGCTGTAAGACAGACCGCTGGAGTGAAGCTATATTGACACTGAAGGCAACACATTAACATTACTGTGCGCATTACAGTACTGCAGTGTGTATGTGTGCAGTCCTTGGTGATTTGCGTGCCCAGTATCCACAACATGCCTCGTTCAATAAATGTGCTTATTTGGAGGTCATAATCTTTTCTCACCTTTACCTGCGGGACTGGATATGTATCTATCTCACAAGATGCGAAAATCATCTCAAGATAGCAAATCAGTAAAGGTCACATTTCACAACATGCCGTTAATGCACTAACACATGTAATTGAACTAAAATGTGCAACGTATGCCAGAGCTGCTCTAAGGCCTGTCTTGGTGGACATTAAGACCTCACATTCCCTCTGCAGGACTCCAGGCTCCATCATAACAGCTTTAATAAGTTTGGCGCAAGGAGGGAGTAAAACTTATTACGGAATATGAAGCAGAAGCCCCACATAAATGATTTTACTTCATCTAAACGCCAACGGTTTGATTCATATCGCAGGAGGAAAACTGTGGGCCTATGATGGGCTCATATGAAATTAACATAATGAGCCCTGCTCATAAATCTCACTGATTTCTTACCCAACTATTAAAAAGCAAATGGCCAGACTTTGAGCAATGACAGCAATTGAGATATTTCAATTCTCCTTCGTCTCATTTAAACAAATATAAATAAATAAATAAAAATACTCAAAAATAAATCAGCTGTGCTATTTAAATAAGCTCGCATGGCACTGAAACACCAAGACCACCAAACACACATACACCACGAGAGACTGATAACTGTGCTCAGGAAAATTGATAAATCCGCAGTTTACATACACAACTGGAGACGACCAGCCTGACAGCGCGGCACAGCGACGCGATCATTAGCCGCACCGAAGCAGCATTTTAAGCACGCTTTAATATTCAGCCGCTTCTCGGTTGTTGTTTTTATGAAAATCACTAATTGTGCCCGCAGACTGCGCGTGTCTCAGTGCCGTTTCCAGGCGCGTGCGTGCGTCTTCGCGTGTTGCTGTAACCTCTGCGCGTATCTGTGCAGTGAGAGTGCAAGAAAAGTCTAAGTATGTGCCGTTTCGCTGAGGAACAAGTGGGCTTATGAGCGCTGGAATATGTGCGCGGTGCAGCAATGACAGAAGGGTCAAAGCCCCGCGCACGCCGGCCGTATCCATCTTTTCCCACATATAGCGCATCAAAGTCCCCTCACCCAGAGCCGGCGGTGCACTGTCAGTGCCATGTCTCCTCGCTCCACGCAGTCAAGTCCGTGCAGATGCACAGTAGGATTCATTAAACTGTTACTTACTGTGTTTTTCACGCGCCTGTCCCCCCTCTCTCCTTTCGGCCCTCCATTCTCTTCACATCATTCCCCTCGAGGTATCCTTTTTGCGGCTTCTCCGGGGAAAATACACCTAGAAATATATATATTCTACATGTATTCAATTTCGCGAGCTCTCTCTCTCTCCACCTATCTCCCGCTCCCTCCTCTCTCTCTCGCTCCTCTCTCCCACTCTCTCTCCCTCTCCCTCTTTCTCCGCTCTTTTGTTAAAATTCAGTATATGCGCCTCGTCACCTAGCAACCGTCAACCGTCAACCTCCCTCTCGCGCGCGCGCGCCGGCCGCCTCTCTCTCCCGCGCTCTCTCTCCATCACTAGCGACACGTGTTGAATGCTAAACTTAGCGGTGTGGAATAATATTAATAACTGGGTGGCTCGAGGTCTCTTCCTCTCCTCTCTCTCTCAGCCCTCTTCCTCTCCATACACACGCACACTCGCGCATACACACCTCCTCCTTTCGCTCGCGCATATCATCATGCAATATAAATATTTACTAGAGCCACTCAGTCCTCTGTTGCATGCCCCCCGCAGCCCCCTTCCGTGTCTCTCTCCCCTCCCATCATCCCATACTGCGAATCAATGGTGCCGTATCGCCACTTCTGCTTCTCCGAGCAAAACGGAGAGGTGTGCGTCCGTCACGCTGTCCGTCCGTGTCACTAGACACGCGTGTATCCATACAGCAAAAAGACAGGAAAAATATACGCACCGACCGTGTGCGTGCGTGCGCGCGCGCGTATTCTGGAGAGTGAGTTAGCCTTGCTTATGCCGGGAACATGATCGGTGGATGGAGTTAAGTAGCTTCAGCTGCAGCATGCTATCAGTAGAGCATCAACGTGTTAATACATGCTTATAATTATTTACTTTGATTATTTAAAGGGGTCATGACATGAGAAACCACATTTCTTTTGATCTTTTGACACAGAAGAGGTCTGTGTATGCTTAATACAAGTTTCAGAATTCATCAGTAAAAAGGCATTTATGTAATAACTCTCAGAAAAGGACTCGTTTGGATCCGAGGTGCGAGGTGGCTTCACCTGGGCGCAGTCGTTTGCATAAACACCCTTCAGAGCAAGACATTGACCAATAGTCATCTTCTCAACCATAGAACCCGCCCACTGGCGTCTGACACTTGAATACGCTGAATGCAAGTGTTGCGTCGCATCGTAAGCAATTTTAAAATAAAGCTGCAAGCAGCAATTTCCGGGGTTCAATAGCTTAAGGAATGTAAGCACATAAGGAAAAATATATTATTTAGCAAGCCTGTAACCACCTAAATCAATGATTTAAACAAGGATTTTTGGCAAACCCAGATAATTTACCATAGAAATATGATGTTTTTTTTAAAGCTTATGACTGTTATAACCCCAGATGTGGTCCAATCTTTTTAAAACTTTGCATGCATGTTTAGAATGACCTGTCGCATGTGTTCACCAGATTTCGTGAAGTTTTGAGTTTTCCTTTAGGCTTTATAGGATTTTGGTTACATTTGGACAGGCCCCTTTTCTAAATTACCCAGTAAACTTTTTTTTTGATAATTATTGACCTAGCGAGTCCAGAAAATTGTACTGCAGTATTTTTTCCAGATTGAGCGAACTAGTTCACAAAAGTAGTTTTTTTTACATCTTCTCAATCATTTAACGAATTATTTGATTTACAACGAAACTGAAAACTTCTATCTATCGGAATGAGAAGTTCTATCATATGATATGAATATCGCATGTATGTGCGAAAAACCGTGATTGGGGCAAGCCTTGGTGACAATCACTGCCGCTATCTTGTCTACTCCGGATACAGAGGTGTTTTCACTTTCTGACACAGTCCACGCGCTTGAGTCTGTCGTCAATATGTCAAATGGAGTGAAAGAACGTTCGCTTTGATGCGACTTTTGTTTAAACAGCTCGTCCGCATCTTGGTATAGATATCAGAAGGATCCCGGCGTAAGGAACAAGTGGATGGTTTATTTTTTATGGAATTCCATATCATGCCAGAGGATTGTTTGGACTTTGGAGAGATCACAAAGAAACATTTGTTGAAAGATGAAGCGATACTGATCTGGCTGCAGCTGCATCACAAATGGTAAGTAAATTATTTCTTAATGCTTTGTCTGGAAATTACCGTTTTATTTTCATTATGTTGTCAAAACACTTGCATACAATCATGAGGGGGCGGGGCATTGATACTGTTTCCTATCTAATGACGTATTACTGACCGCAGTCCCTTAAAACAGGTCATTTTAGACAGAGGGTCAGAATGAGGGTTGAAAGTAATACATTTTTTTTTTAATATTTGTATTTTTTTTTTTTTTGTGCAACATTATAAGTAAACTTCAAGGAGCATATTCAAATCTTTAAAAAATATCCATGTCATGACCCCTTTAAGTGCTTATTCTGCTGTGTGAGCTCTCTTTTTTGTATCTGTGGTCCTGTAGATGTGGTGACTCGTCAATCGATTAATAAACCAATAACTCAATAGCCTGTGATTAATACTGACACTCTGTGTGTTTCATTTAGTGAGCTCAGATGATAAATGGTCAATGTTTTTTTGCAGAAGGTCACTCCTTACTGAATCCCAGCGTGACGCAGTGCTATTGATGAAATACCATTCAGCCATTTAAAGCGCAGTCGTTTCCAACCCTGTTCCTGGAGGCCCCCCAACGCTACACATTTTGGACGTCTCCCTCATCTAACATACCCATTTAAAGTCATGGAGTACTCTACTAATGAGCTGACGAGTTTAATCAGGTGTGTTTGATTTGGGAGACATCCAAAGTGAGTACTGTTGGGGGCCCTCCAGGAACAGGGTAGGGAATCTGTGTTTTAAAGCATAAACTACTGATCCATTTCCTCATCTCCTCCCAGCATCATGTCCATGCAGGAGTATGTATTGGATATAGCAGTCAAAACACTTGGTCATTCAGTGCCTTAGTGTAATACAATCAGGGCTGGAATTATTTTTTATTGCGACATGGGCAAATTAAATGTGAATTCAGGTCCTAGTCACATTTTCTTGGTTAAATAAACGTTATATAAAATAAAAATCCAGAATAAAAATCTATATTGTTTTTTTACATTAACAACATAATTAATAGGCTACTCTATTTATTGAAACCAAGTATACATCTTATCAGTTTAGTGTTTTTAAGCATTTTACATTTATTCCAAAATAATAGCTCAAGGCAGTAACAATTAAAAATATATTTATTGCATTCAAACAATTATATATTTTATTTATGAACTGATGTTCAGCTGTACTTTTAATAACAAACAATTTTCGATCATCAGTCATCAGAGCTTGGTAAACACTGGTCACAGACGCAGAGAACCACAGATCATGTTTTCAGGCCATTTGAAGTTTGATTTTGACTTTACAAAGTGGTTATACCTAAGAGTGTGAATGGTTCACTTTAGACTGAACACACACAAACACAGGCAAGATTTATCCTATTAACCAGTCAGTCATATCCAGTCATATCATGATGGTGACATTGCCTCCTCTCACATGACTTTCCGCCATTCATTCTCAATTACACTCCACCAAACTCACTGCACGTTTTAAGGGGTCTGTGAAAACTCAACGGGCTCAACGGACGGTTTTACTGTAGAAAAAAATTGAGATTTATATGCTTTATACGCAGTATCTCACAGAAGTAAGTACACCCCTCACATTTTTGTAAATATTTTATTATATCTTTTCATGTGACAACACTGAAGAAATGATACTTTGCTACGATGTAAAGTACTGAGTGTACAGCTTGTATAGCAGTGTAAATTTGCTGTCCCCGCAAAATAACTCAACACATAGCCACTAATGTTTAAACAGCCATCATAAAAGCTGATAGACAATTCAGTCAAATGTACAAAGACAGCGCTCTGACATACAGCACTGAATTTACATATACATGATGAGATTTTGGCAAAACTGCTTGCTCTGGAACAAATAATAGTTTGATGACACCAAAGACTACCCGTTAGATTTACCCAAAACAAATGATATCTCATGTTTAACCACTATAAAGACATCAGAGACAGTGGTAAATTCTAGAAGATCTGGCTGAGGTGAAACTGCTCTCAGGCAGATTTGTGAGCAATGAATGGTCGCCCTGGAACTTACATGTCCAAAAACAGCAGTGGTTCTAGAGGCAAAGTTGTCCAGAATGAGGAGTTCTGTTATGTGATTCGAATTACAGTTGTAACGATTTACAGTTACATAAGGCAAAAGTATTTTGAAACATCAACCATAACCAAAATAACTCAAATGCTAAGCTTTTCAAAATTCTAATACAGATTTTAAGGTGGCTTATAAACAAATGTAATGGTCATATTATGCAGGATAATATTACTTTATGGACAGTAGACAAGTCTTTACTTAAAGGTGCAGTAACCAAAAAAATGGGAATACTGTCATAAACGAAAAAGAATGTCATGTGGGTCTGCAACAATATGAAGATTTCATGTTATTGCAACATAGTTCGACTTACTTTCTTCTGTAGAATAGAAGCTACTCTGAAAAAATACAGAAACTGAACCGTATTTAGTTTAAAAAACTTATTTTTTATGTTGTACAGAACCAGTACAAACAATGATCGTTTTTGTTGCAGTAACAGAAATAGTAACAAATCTTTATGTCGCGTTTTAAAGGAGCGTTCACAAATAAATAAATGTATAAATATATATTAGGGGTGTAACGATACACGTATTTGTATTGAACCGTTCGATACGAGGCTTTCGGTTCGGTACACCTTACAAACCGAACGATTCAATTCGTTGGACTAATCCTATTACATTTGGAAAATAAAAGAACTTAAAGTGTGTGAAATATAATCATTATAATGTTCTCAGAGCCACTACGAAACAAGGCAGCCCAAACGACGTATCAGACAAATTGATATCTGCTCCTCCCACTCCCAAAGAAATACACAATACTCCAGGAGGGTTGTGACGGTGAGGTAAATTCGTTAGAATATCCCTTCTTTTCCTCGCTTTTATTCGCTTTTAAACAGCTTGTAAACGCCAGTGCGGATATTAGTTTTAGTTTCACTTTTGAATTAGCGCCAATTTGACGTCAAACTGTACGGAAAACTCACTTATATTAAACAGAATGATTAATCTATTATCAGAACGAATACGAATATAGGCTATAGGCCTAATATAAAATAACAAATAACTTATACAAAGATTAAATGTAAAACACTGGAGATCAGCAAACGGTGGAAGCTTGCAAAATCATCTTAGATAAATAGCAAAAGTCTAAAATATTTTTAAAGCAGGCGCTTTTGTACTTCGTTTTAAAACAAAAATATTTCGCCAACTAGCCTACTTGTTTTTCTCACCTCTGGTCAGCTCGACTCATTCTCCTCATGTGATAAATGAAATCCGACCCCTGCTGCTGATCTGACATGCATAGCCTTCTTTATGTTAGTTTTAATAAATAAAAAAATGTGTAAAAATCAAGGAAATTTCTCTGCTTTTTTTTTTTTTTTTTTTTGCTGTATCTAAAATGTACCGAACCGTGACACCACTGTATTGTATCGAATCGAACCGCAAATTTTGTGAACCGTTACACCCCTAATTATATATATATATATATATATATATATATATATATATATATCTTTCATATTGATAAATGTCTCTATACAATGAAAGTCAGTGTTGGTCAAAATCAGTCCAATGTTGTTTTGGACCCCAATGAAGCTGCCCATTGCACAACACTAGTTTAGCCATTAAGAATTTGGACAAGAGCAGAGCACTATTATCATCAATTATCAAAAGAGAAAACTTTATTGGTTTCAAGGTAGTCACACAGTATACATGTTAAAACAAATTAATATGGTTTGTTTGCACTTTATAATAAGTCTTGATAAGGTTGCAGGATTGTTTAAACTAATTAATTACACTTGAACAATTACATTTTCCAGAGAGCACATACTTTGTGGTAAAAAATTAGCCTAAAATGCAAAATAAGCCTGATTAGGGATAGAAAAAATTAATATCCAAAAGCATAAACATAACATTTAAAGTTGTAATTACTGTACTTTGTGAAAATATTAAATACAGTTAGAAAATATGAAACATTGTTAAATACAGTTTTCTTACATTTATTGTTTTATTTTCAGTGAGTTTTTGTAAAGCCATAATTTTGGTATAAAACTGTTTTGAAATATTTGCTATTTGCAGTGGTTACTTTTTTTTTTTTTTGAACTAGGAATTGTCCCTGTTTTTCATTTCAGAAATCTGTTCACCTTACCATTTAGGTCATTTAAATGGGCTGGTGCAACCTACCCAATCACCACAATTCTTTTTGTGAGAGAGCAAGAGGACCAGTGTTCTAGTTGTCAGGTTGCACATACCCACAAATCATTCATCAGTTTGATTCCCATTGGGCAGCGACAGATGTCAGTTGAATGGTTTGCCACATAAACTGTCAAAGCGAATGAGTGTGATTTTGAAGTGAGGGCATGTTAACAACTTTCATTCAGTGGAATTTATGTTCACACCCTTTGCACCCTCTCTCTCTCCTGCTCTCGCTCTCTCTCTCTCTTTGTATATGTGTCCTGTTGTTTGAGTTATAGCTCAGAGCACAACAGATGAGTAAACATTGATAGTCACAAGTAAATCCCATCAAATCAGATTGGGGAACGCAAAGGCTACGCTCCCTCCTGCCCTCGCTCTCGATTCCTCTTTTTCTCTCTCTGTTGGTGTTTCTTTCATTCTCTCTTCGTCTACTCACCAAGATTGATTAGAGTTGATAAAGAAAAATCCCATTTAATCAAGTAAATAGTAGATGGAGGAATCGAGCAGTGGTCCCAGAGGCTCACGAAGGGCCTTATAGGAATCATATCGAAGGTTCCTACAGGCCGTGGGATAATAATACGGACTACGACATGGCATCTGGCATTAGTGTCGGATAAAACAAGCAAACGCGAGGGAGAAGTGCAGAAGCAGCTAATGGGAGAACTAAAGAGAGAGACTGCCTGAGGGAAGATGGAGAGAGTTAGAGCCCTATTCAGCAGTGCCACACAGACTTTCTTTTCGCACTGGGAGACCTCGACGACGATTGAATTTTTTCTTGGTCCGAGCTGTAATAGAAAATAACCAAGTACTTTTGCGCAATAGCTGTCAGCGACCTTCTGAGAAGAATAGGGCTAATCCTTTACGGTGCCCTCGCAGAACGGCTCCGTTCAAATCCGCTACATTTCATTTCTTGAATAAATTTTCTTCCTCTTAAAGATTTTTTTTCCTTCCAGTGAGACTGAACTCTGTCTCTGACTGGGCTTGTGTTAAACGCAGACTCGGAATTAAGCTTCCAGCAAAGAAAAAAGCATACAGTATGTCACATTCGTTATAAAATGATGGGCATTGTAATCCCGAGCTAATTAACGTAACAAGCGCAAATGCACATCACCGTTTCAAGTATCCGCATTTGTGAATATCTAAAGTCTCTGAATGAATAATTCTTTTTTATGGCTTCTCGCTTGTGTTTGTACGGTATAGTTGGAGGGTTCAGACAGAGCTGATGGAAGCCATGAGAGCCTTCAGTCCCTGAGGTCATTTCTCTGATCACTTATAATTCCATTTAAACAGTATTACTCTCACCGAACAGCTTCATCCACGGCTAATGATGGCATGATGCCGCATGTTTCAAGACCCCTCTTTCTCTTTCTTGAGAGGTATTCGACAGGATCGGATAGAGATTCGATGAGAAGATTGAAAAGCCCTTCATCATCCAGAACACCGGGGGTTTGGGCTTTATCCCAGTGTGCGCTAAGTTCTCAGATATATCAGTTAAAAGGCCCAACCAATCAGTGGTCTCAGCTGGCTAAAGATGTAGCACTCCAGCCATTATGAAGTGTACATTGTTCTGTCTGCTCTACTTTATCACATTTAGGGAATATTCAGAGTTCAGTAGTAGTTAAGCTTAATCTAGAGCATTTGTGGCATAATGCCAATTATCACAACAAATTTCCACTTGTCTCACCTTTTCTTTAAAATTCAAATCTGGCTTACAATCAGGGTTTGAATTGAGGGGGATGGGGGGGTGATATCCCCCTTGTTGAACCCCCCCACTTTAGATTATTCATTTTGTGTATTATGTAAAACTTACGCATATAAAATGTTACAATTCTCTACATATGATAATTTACAAACTAAATAACAGACCTCAGTACTGTAACAAGCTGCGCACAAGCTGAAGCAAGTTTTTGTTACTTTTCAAGTTACTGAAAAAGATGACAACAGAAGATCTGATTTTTCCTTGATTAGAATTTAAAGACATTCCCCTGATGTAATGATATTGTGCTGTATGTGTGACTGTGAGGGACTTAGAGACAACAGGAGAGCTAACATTATCCAGTATGTCACCAACTTTGCAAAAAACAAACAAAAAAATGTCTTGAGAGTCCAAAAGCATTCACTGCGGGGTGTGCGATATTGACAAAAAATGATATCTCGATATTAGGGGTGTAACAGTTCACTAAAATCACAGTTCAGTTTGATATGACTGTGGTGTCACGGTTCGATACGTTTTTCGATATAGCAAAAAGAAAGAAATGGCAGAGAAATTTCCTTGTTTTTTTACACATTTTTTTATTTATTAAAACTAACATCATAAAGTATGCATCTTAGATCAGCGGCTGAAGTCGGATTTCATTTATCACATGAGTCGAGCTGACCAGTGAGGTGAGGAAAAACAAGTTGTTGGTGAAATATTTATTTTTTAAAATGAAATACAAAAGTGCCTGCTTTAAAAATATTTTAGACTTTTGCCTAAGATGAAGCTTCCATCGTTTGCTGATCTCCAGTGTTTTATATTTAAACTTTGTGTAAGTTATTTGTTATTTTATATTAGGCCTATAGCCTATATTTGTATTCGGTTTGTTAATACATTAATCATTCTATGTTTAATGCCGTACTGTTTTGTTGTTGTCAATTCAATCAACTGACGTCAAATTGGCGCCAAAAGTGAAAGTAAAATGCGCACAGGCATTTGCAAGCTATTAAAAATAAAGCGAGGAAAAGAAGGAAAATTCTAACCAACTACCTCACCATCACAACCCTCCTGGAGTATTGTGTTTTTCTTTGGGAGTGGGAGGGGCAGACATCAATTTGTCTGTTATGTTGTTTGGGCTGCCTTGGTTGGGGACAACAACTAAATTGGGGAAAACTAAATTGGGGACAAACAATTTATTAATTTGGAACTATTGATTAATTTCCTCAAACTGAAATTGTTTAAAGTTTCTTTTGAATTATTGATATATTACTTTCCCACTTGATACTGTAAAGTTGCATTGACACAATTTGTAATGTAAAAAGCGCTATATAAATAAAGCTGACTTGACTTGACTTAAGTACAGTGGCACTGAAACATTATTATATTATATTTAACACATTGTAAGTTCTTTTTATGATTCTTTTTATAGTTATTTTCCAAATGTAATCAGTCCAACTAATTGAATTGTTCGGTTTGTAATGTGTACCGATCCGACAGCCTTGTACCGAACGCCTCAATACGAATACGTGTATCGTCACACCCCTACTCGATGTACTTGATTAATATATTGATAATGATAATTAGACAATATTTTGCTGGTATCGTAAGGACTAGCTACAGTGGACAGCTGACTCCTGAATTTTTTGATATTCTTCATATTCTGTGTAGTCAATCCACAGCAGTAATTTATATTTTCCAAATAGGTCCAAAATTCATCTGTGCAATGCAGAGGAAACGTAGAAGCTGCATCAGAGGTGGCATTTAGATGTATTTACACACTGTTTAATGCAGCTCATAGAGACATGGAATGCTTTCACTTTCAGTTACAAATACATAAATGTTTTGATATTTTAAACATTTAAACGTTATCAAAAATATTGATTTTTGAAATTATAAAAAAAATATATGAAAAGATTATTTAAATGTGATATTAAAACTGCCAGTAGGTGGCAGCAAGTCACTGTTAAGTGAGTCACTGCGATTTAACCAAATTATTTAAATGGTTGATTTATTCAGGAACGAAACACTGTCATGTTCACTCTCATGCTCAGAGATGCAAAACATTGTTGTGGCTGTTTTTGGAATTATTTTTGTTGGCGAAAACAGGAAATATGATGTGAAAGTCTCTTAATATCAACTTCTTTAAACTGTTGTATCTTGGCCAAATATTGTCCTATCTTAACAAATCATACATCAATAGAAAGTTTAGATCATTTTAGATGATGTATAAATTAACACTTATGACTGTTTTTGTGGTCCAGGGTCACAAATGTGTTATTAATTTTACACAATAGTGCAGAGCCAGTGATTCAACGGTCCTTTCACATGGACACATTTGTTTTGTTTCTAATTGAATCAGCCTTTTTGAATGAATTGTTCGATTTGAATGATTCAATAAATCATTTATTAAAACAAGGACTTGCTGCCATCTACTGGTGGTTTATTGTCATTTATTTATCCATGCCAAGCCTAAACCAGCCAAGGTGTCAGCACAAAAACGCATTCAGCAAAATATCATTTAATTATCAATATTGACCAAAATTCCTCCATTCCAGGCAAAATAGTTTATAAATAACAGTTAATTTAATGAAGCTAATTTTTCATTAAATAAAAATCAGTTTAAAAAATAAGATTTTTTTTTATTTTATAAAAAGCGTCAGGAAACAAAACAGAAAACAAAACAAAAATCCAGGTTAGGTTAAAGGAAATGCCTTTAACCTAACCTGGATTTTGGTTTTGTTTTTAAGAAAAAAGGTGAACTGACTGCAACTTGCATTTAACCCCGAATAATTCTTTAATACTCAATACAGAATTGACAAACTGTATCAATCCAATGTCTGCATGAAATTAAAATTCACCTATTTTCATAACGCATGGTAGAAATCTTACTGTGAATGTCTGATCCATGCATACATTTCATGTTTCTATTTTATTTTTAACCAAAATGTCTTAGCTGAATCTATCTTCCAGTGAAAACATTCCAGTGACTTCTTCCTGGTGCCATGTTAGACCTTTCCAATCAAACCCTGCCTCTGAAACTCACGTTCATCTGCCTCCATTTTTGAGTGCAACGCCCATATCTCTATTATAAATTCATTCAACAACCAATTCATAGAACAAAGTCCACGCCCTGCATTTTGTTCTTTTACGGCAAGCCTTTACACTCAGCTCTTCATCAGAATACAGAAGAAAAGATAGCTAGCAGTAGCTACCAAACAAACACGCCTGGCCACTCTAGATGCCATCCCGCTAAACTATGATTGGCCATTTGTGAAAAACCTGCTTGGTCACAATTTATTGGAAATGGAAGCACTGTCAAGAAATGACAGTTCTGGGCATTTATTTGCATTAACGCAAATGTGTAAGTACAACAAAGAAAGAATTTACAATTGTCCAACAGGTTTGTGTTATAATGGCAATCCAGCGCTGGAATGCAGACAAACATGGTCCTCCTGATAAACATCCGCTGCAATTTTGAAATTTTACAGTAAAACAAAACGAAACAAAACAGAAAATGAAAATAGACTAATGCACCCAGACTGACTGTGTCTTGCTGATTTTGGTATCTACTATTAACCAGTCCTTTGCCTTACAAAATCCCATGATCGAAAGCAGCAGATGTAGAGATGATGTAGTGTCATAGGAATAAAAAAAAAAAAACATTATAAATAAAAAATGTCTGCACACTCTACTGACACAGTTGTTCAACCAGCTCTCACAGATTCATTCAGAACACAGCAGGCTAGTTTGTGTTCAGTTCTCCCTTATGGTTTCTATTCTACACTAATGCCAGCTCCTGCGAACAGGAAACTGGTATATCTCTACCAAAAATAAGATGATGGGGTTTAGTTTAGCCTGATCCGGTTAAGCTGATAAAACAACTGAACAGAACAGAAACCAAAAAACATTACCATTCACTCAGAAGCTGGGCTGGTTCCTTTTGTTAGAGGATTAAAGGTGTTAAACTATTGTGCTTTGAGAAGACAACATAGTTATGCTAAGAAAAGAAAACAGGGCAGTTCACAGTGAAACCAAAAAATCACCGGAGCAGAAAACTATTATGGTTTGCTGGGGGCATTCAAATTGCAAATGGGGCCTGGATCTGCTGAGTGAGAGTATAGAGGGGGGAGATGAGGAATTTCATAGACTTCCTCCTGTAATGCTTAATTACCTCTCTCCTGTACTTGAGGTAATCTTTAATCAGATGAGCACCATGGACTCCAAGTGGCTGTGTGAATGCCCTGCAACCACCTCTGATAAAATTCACACACACAGGTTTGTTTTTCCCATCATAGTGGGGAATTTCTATAGACTTCTAATGTTTTTGTACTCAGCTAAATGACATTTTTGATTCCCTATCCGCTACCTCTAAACCCAGCGCTCAACTTTTATACCATTTTAATGAGAAAATTCAATTTAATAAATCTGAATGAGTCTCATGTGGTATAAGCAAAAGTACATGCATCATAAATACGTGTTTTTTCAAATTCATTTTTCAATTAAATAAGTATCTTTAAAGAGCAGGTCATATGGTATTTGTGTCCTAATATTGTGTTGGAGTCCCCTACAACAGGTAAATGCATTTAAGGTCAGAAAACATTGCAATTTTCGCAGAATATACACTTAACATTGCAATGATTTCGAAACAGTTCGAAGCAGTTCTGAGCTTAAAGGAACACTCCACTTTTTAAAAAAATAAGCTCATTTTCCAACTCCCCTGTAGTTAAACAGATGAGTTTTATCATTTTCGAATCCATTAAGGCAATCCCCGGTTCTGGCGGTAGCACTTTTAGCGTAGCTTAGCATAAATCATTGAATCTTATTAGGCCGTTAGCATCTCGCAAAAAAGTGACCAAAGAGTTTTGATATTTTCCTATTTAAAACTTGACTCTTCTGTAGTTACATTGTAAGACCGACAGAAAAAGAAAAGTTGCGATTTTTTAGGCTAATATGGATAGGAACAATACTCTCATTCTGGCGTTATAATCAAGGAACTTGATTGCTGTCGTACCATTGGTGCAGCAGGCACAATGATATTACGCGGCGCCTGAAAATAGTCCCCAGCAAGGTTACTTCCAACATGACCGACACTAAGCCACTAAGCTAATAGTAAAATAGCCAGGGACTATATTCAGGCACTGCGTAATATCATTGTGCCTGCTGCACCCATGGTACAGCAGCAAAGTTCCTTGATTATTACGCCAGAATGAGAGTATAGTTCCTATCAATACCAGCCTAGAAAATCGCAACTTTTCACTTTCTGTCAGTCTTAGCACATGATGTAACTGCAGAAGAGTCAAGTTTTAAATAGGAAAAATATTGAAACTCTTTGGTTTGCTAATCAGATTCAATGATCTATGCTAAGCTATGCTAAAAGTGCTAACTCCAGACCCAGAGATTAGCTGAATGGATTCAAAAACGGTAAAACTCATCTATTTAACTCTAGGGGAAAATGAGCCTATTTTCAAAAAAAAAGTGTAGTGTTCCTTTAAGGTCTGTAAACCCCTCCCTTCAAAAGACTATTCAGCTCTGATTGGTCAGCTGGCCAAGTCTGTTGTGATCGGTCTTTCCATATAAAATGAATGTCGACGCACTGACACAAGGCTATCGGTGCCAACCGGAGACGTTTGTTGATCCCAAAAAATAAGGTACGCACTTATCTTTCATGGGCAAGCATTCAGCGAATCCCTCACTGAACTCACCAAGGTTAGAGAAGCAGTCCTCTTTAAAATAACGAGCACACAACAAAAGGTTTGAATTGTATTGCTGTGGTATTGTGAAAAAAAAAAGAATTTTAACCACTGATTCTTCACATCATCATCTTTTAGAAATACAAATACACAGTGCAGAGCACAGCGTCTTCTTGACACAATGTAAACACACTAGCGGAAGTGTTTGTGTTCGTATTTCGTAGGTAGGCAGGGATTATGCTAATATGTTACCTAGAGGCGTATATGGGTAACAGGCAGAAGATCCGAAAATATGATGTCTCATTAAGGCGGTAGAAAGTCAGCTGTCTTTTGAGAGACAATATTTTTTGTATTTTTTTTTTTTTTTTTTTTTTTTTTTTTGGAACAACTTTGCAGACTGTTTTACATTGTAAACAAACTGCAAAAAAGATTTTTCAAAAACCCATATGACCTGCTCTTTAAAGATAATATTCATAAATATTGTGTCATACCACATGACATTTTACAAACTGAGCTACCTTGTCTGGTCATCTACCGGTCAAAACAGGCATGTGATCAGCTAGAGACAAAAAAAAGAAAAATCTGACCACACCCACAAGCCACACCCCCAGCATTTTATATATATTTATATATATAAATCACATTAAATTAATCTTATAATGTAATACTACATATTGTCCTGTAAAAAAAGTAGTATTTAATAATCATGATAACAATATAATAAAATACATTATAATAAAGTACTATAATATAGTATAGTAAAGTATATAGAATTGTTATTATTATTAAAATAACTGCCAAAAGGAAACATTACAATTATCGATGATCTATAAATACTTGATCAAAATAAAGTTAAAAAAACAGCAATATTGTGAAATATTATTACAAATAAAAAAAGTTTGCAATTTTAATGTGTTATAAAATGTAATGTTATTCCTGTGACGCAAAGCAGAATTTTCTTCATCATTACTCCAGTTTTCAGTGTCACATGATCTTTTAGAAATCATTACAATTTATATGGCTCTCAATAAATATTTCTGATTATTATCAATGTTGAAAATTTTTTTGCTGCGTCATATTTTGTGTGGAAATGGTGATACACATTTTTCATTATTTTTTGAAGTTAATGAACAACATTTATTTGCATTTATCAAACATATTAATTAAATGTGTTAATGCATTTATTAAAGAGAAATTATTTTAAAGGTCTTCACTCGTTAAAATTTAAGCGGCTCAAACCAAGTAACTAAAAACTAAAAACAGTACTGCAACAGCAGCAGACATGTAGCGCGTCAGACTACAGTCTATTATATAAGTACATCACAACCATTGCGATTTTTATGACAGCACTAAGCAATCCCAAATTCTCACCACCATTCATAAAAAGTCACTGGGTCAATTAACATGTTTCAGCGCTGATTCTACTCGTATTTGTCTCTCTGAATCACTTGAACCCTTTTAACTGTCCTGCAGATGGCACAGCGAGCTCGTACAATGCTATCAGGACCACTCCATCCATGATGTTTTAGAAAACAATCTTTTCACAGTTTATTTAATTAACAGCTTAAGGCCATTTGTGCTATTCCTATTCCAAACCGCCCACTCCTCCAAAAAAAAACCAAAAAAACCCTCAGATCTACGCAAATCACATGGGTTGTCTCTCAGAGGTTGGAAAATATGGAAATCCGTATTTATACAGAAAAAAATACCACATCCCTGTCAAAATTATCTGATATTTTAACTTTGACACAATCATATCCTCTGTATTATTTCCAATTAGTTTTGTTTTTTCATGCATGTTTATACATGTCAGTTGCACCACATGACTTTAATTTAAAAAAAAATGCTACCTGTTGCTATTTTTTCCACTCAGAACACACAACTTGGAAAATAAAATAGTAATACAATGCCACATTGTACGGCTTTTGGTTGTACTTTTCAGTCGAAGAGCAAAAAGAGAAGCGATGTAAGTCTGGATTCTTAGCGATAAGAAGAGGAGAAAAGAATGGCTAGGTGCCTGTGGATGAATAAAACTTCCTAAAGACCTGCGTCTTTGTTCTCTTCACTTTAGCCCTGATGCCTTTGAGGCTTTTAGTAGACCACAGCTACTGAAGGAGCTTACAAACGACAGAGACAAGAAACACTAGATGTCATCCTGGAAGGATGTAAACATGTTTCTCAGTTTCTCAGCATGGATTTCATTAGATATCCATAGGCGTTTAGACCCCTTGTGGTACAGCATTTGGTTTAAACCTAAGCTCTTTCAGCAGCGGTGGTCATTGTATCAGTATTTTATTTTCCCAGTTGGGTTGCAGTGAAAATAGCAAAGCGCAAACATTTTACATCATCGAAATAACCTCCCATAGTCTAAAATATACAAACACACATCTTTAATGGGTTTTCTACTACACATTTCAGTAAGAGACATCATGTATGTTATATTAAGCAACACAAGTCTTAATAACCATGGTTTCCTTTAATCAGGCTTTTCTCTTCATTACAATATCATAAAAGTTGTACCACACTGACATTTATTACTTAATTCAACCTTTTGTATTTTTAGATAACATTTCGTATCAACTGTTTGGGGTCGCCAAGCATTTTTAAAATGTTTTTGAAAGAAGCTTCTTATGCACAGCATGGCTTTGTTTACTTTAAAATATTTTATTATGTAATTTATTCCTGTGATTTTAAAGCTAATTTTTTTTAACAGCCATAAATCCAGTCCTAAGTTTCACATGATCCATCCAAAACATGAACAAATAATTATTAATGTTGAAAACAGCTTAAAATTCCTAAAATTTTTTTTAAGATTCTTTGATGTAAGTTCAAAAAGAGCAGCATTATTTGTATTAGAAATCTTGCAAACAATAAAAAAGTCTTTACTGTCAATTTTGGTCAGTTTAACGCATCCTTGCCGAATAAAAGTATTGATTTCTTTTAAAAACGTCTTGTACTTTAGAACAGTATTTTAGAACAGCAGACTTTGGAACAGCAGTGTAAACCTCTCTCACACGCACACAGACTTTCTGTCTGGCAGAAAGGACACTACAGACTACAGGTCAGTGCATTTGTATTGTAAACAGAGTGTGATTGTTTAATCTGGGGCAAAGTGAATTTATACTGATATATAGAGCGAGCAGGACAGAAACCAGAGAGGGAAAGTGAAACTAGGACTGTGAGTACATAAGATGAAAAAGATGGAGTGCTGGCATTGTGCGGGAAACCAGCAGAGGAAAGTAACGTCAGGTGGAGGAGGGAAGGGGTGGAATGAGTGAGGGAGGAGAGAAAGAATAAAGATAAGCACACAAGAAAAGAATGCACACAGAACGGAGACGAGGGGAGGGAAGAGGGAGGGGCAAAGAACATGGCAAGGTTACACATGAAAACTGCAGGCTGTTTTCTTCTTTGACACACACAGAAAGAGAGAAGTAGAGAGAGGAAGCTTCAGTTTCGCTCGTGTCTCTGCAATATCACATTAAACTGCAAATTAAAAACAGAACGGAGGAACTTAATGCTAAGGACGCGAGTACTTTCAGGACACAGAGAGCCAGGAAAGACAGACAAAAGACAGAGAGGCTATGAGAACAATAAAATAAACACGGCGGCTACACATTGGCAGAGTTTACAGGACCAGCTCTGACATCAGTGAAGTGAGAGAGGAAGAGGGGTGCAACATTGCTTTACGGAAACCGTTTGACAGTTTCATGCGCTGACACAGTTTGAAAATAGGAAACAGACGCTTAAAGAAACAGAAAGGGAAAGGGATAAAACAAAGCCTATTTAAACCAAACCATGTTGATGAAAGAAT
Source organism: Cirrhinus molitorella (assembly GCA_033026305.1). Lineage (NCBI taxonomy): Eukaryota > Metazoa > Chordata > Actinopteri > Cypriniformes > Cyprinidae > Cirrhinus > Cirrhinus molitorella. The sequence goes on along the minus strand of CM065123.1, from coordinate 15,758,472 downwards.
ACCGGATATGCATGCCGCTCACTGTCGATGAGGTAAGTTTGTAACTTTTAACGTGTGTTTGGGTTTGCGTCCATATGTTTGGGTGTACAGCAGCTGTCCACATGATTAGCGTCTATGAAAGTAAACGCTAATAAGGTGTTTATTCCGCTCTGTTTACACAGATGAAACCTTAATGTACTTCTGTGTACATGTCTGTGGATTGTATTACATAATCTCTTCATTTCAGCCGTTTTCTTTACCTAAACGGGTCTGACCAGTTACGTCCTTTTATTCTGAAGGCAGGAGTGAGTTATTCACCTCAAGGCTAGGAACAAAACACAAAGGCCTTTTCCCACAAACAGCTTGGGATTTCTACAGGGGGGGGTCAGGAATTGTTAGTCTGTCTATGTTTCACCTTCAAGTAACCAACTTGTGCTCATTCTGATCAGACAAGTCCACACAAGCACACCGGACCTAAAACCCTGCCACAGAAATAGTCCATGGTCTACATCAGTACTAGACCGCATAGTTTCCAGACAGGAGCACCACCCCCTTTTTCTGGAGAAGGTCTGTTGTGCGTAAGGACCAAATTTTTCTCCAAGCCTCACAAGGTCTCTGTAGTCATCATCGGTGACAATGATTGTTGGAGTGAGTTTTCACATTAACAGATTTCAAAAGAATTAGTCCTCAGAAAAACAGTGGGAACGTGTCGGTGCTGCCAACACAGTTTTTCCGGAGACTGTACGGAAAAAATTAGGCATCCAGAACACTTTAGTCTTTAGAGAAGAAAACAAAAACAAAACATATGGCAGATGAGAGATCAAACACTCTATGACAAAGTGTGATGTTACAGTGGAAGGGTTTAGTATTTATGGGAGTTTTAAACTCATGAAGTTCATCGTTTTTGTTAATGATCCTTTTTAAATATGTATATATGTGTAATCTAAATATATCTAAATCTAATAAATATAATTTAAAAATTATATATAATAAGTATATATGTATGAATTAACATATGTGTGTGTATATATAAAAGCATAATATTAATATATTAAACACACATACACATATATTAATCTAAACATTAAAATATAGATTTTATATAAGACTATATATTTTAAAATGATATAATGTGTGTGTGTGTGTGTGTGTGTGTGTTATTAAGCATGTAAATATTTATTTAAATATGTAAATTAAATATATATTAAAATAATTAGTATGATATAAAATCTATATTTTAATATGTGTATATTAATATATATATATATGTGTGTGTGTGTGTGTGTGTATGTAAACATAATATTAATATATTACATGCACACACACAAACACACATATATTAATTATATAAAATTTATATACACTACCGTTCAAAAGTTTGGGGTCAGTAAGACTTGCAATTATTTTTTTAATGAAGTCAAGGCTGCATTTATTTTATCAAAAATACAGAAAATAAACTGTAATATTACAAAATGTTATTACAATAGAAAATAATGGTTTTTATTTTCATATACTTTACAATATAATTTATTCCTGTGATGTAATGCTTATTTTTCATCAGCTGTTACTCAGTTTCCCAGGCTTAAGTGTCACATGATCTCTCAGAAATCATTCTGATATTCTGAATTATTAGTAGAATTATCCGTTTTGGAAACAGTTGTGCCGCCAATGTTTTTTTTTATTTTTTTTTTTATTCAAACTATAAATCTTTTCTAGCAATGTAAATCTATTATGTCACTTTTTATTAATGTAACAATTTATTCATTTCTTTCCAAAAAATAAGAATGAATAAACATTTACTGACCCCAAACTTTTGAACGGTAGTGTGTATATATATATATATATATATATATATAAACATATTACATACACACACATTTGTATATTAATAAAAAAAAAATATCTATATATGTAAAATATAGATTTTATATATTATATATTTTCTAATTATTTACTTTACATATTATATAAATGATATATATTATATTCACACACATACATACATATATACATATTATATATTATTATTATTATTATTATTATTACTACATATAATTATAAAGTTCATACAATTCATATTTTGTTAATAATCATTTTTAAATATTTAAATATTTACTTGAAATATGTAAAATAAATATTTTAAAATATATAGTATTATAAATATTTATGTTTTGTCTCAAAACTTACACTGGACTAATTTCTCTGACTGAATTCTGTGCACTCCAAATCAACTTTTGGCCAATTCAACTCACATTCCAGCTCATGAGCTCAAAGTGAGTCATGTCTTAAATCTAGAATTTTGCTCAACCCAGCTAAAAAACAAGTGTTAAAAAAAAAAAAAGGAGTGAAACATATGAGGTCACAAACCGAGGTCAGCAATTTCTTTCTCCCTTCCACAGTACAAAATCGGCCAGTTATACATGATCAGCAAGCACAGCAGTGAGCAGAGCGGGGGAGGCGAAGGGGTGGAGGTCGTCCGTAATGAACCCTGCACAGACCCCAAACACGGAGCCGGACAGATCACAGAGAAACGCATCTACCTCAACAGGTGAGATCGCACACACTTACACACACATACGTGCACGCATAAGTGCTCCTGTTTCTTTCACGGTTTACATCACCTACCTGCCAACGTACCAGCGATCAGCTATTATTGATGACTGCAGCTAACACCTTTATGCATGCAGCAGAGCTCCATCCATCGCTCATTTTCCTTCCAAAAACACCTTCTCTCTTTCGGTCAGCTTCAAGCAGGATTACACATCAACATAAGCGTCCGACAGATGATCACGTACACATTCGGTCTGATATCATCCCACGCCGTGAACATGCACACACACTTATTGTAATTGCCTGTTTTCTTGTGTTCTTTACACTCCCGCCCTACAAGGACAAAACACACACGCACACACTCGGTCATTAGATGCTGTTGTGAATATGAATTACTGCACCTCTAGCAGTAAAACAAATTTTTCAAGCCATTAATGTGTTAGCAAAGACCAAAAGGGCAGAGCATTAAGTTCCTAATGGTCAAATAAATCTTATCGTGGAGCATGTGAGTCTAATTCAAATGCTGGTATTACCGCAGACGAGATCATTATATGCTGTTTACAAGTGCATCATGCTGAAGCGCTGCATTGTAATTATGAATAATTTAACTTGTATCGTCAAGATACGAGCGTCAAAGGATTGTAATGTAATGGCAGTTGTTTGGTGGGAATGTGCTGTTCCGCGGGACACTGTGGCAACGTCCGTCACTTCAGGAATGGGAAAGAGAGAGTGTGAGAACGCGAGGCCACATCCGTGGCGCTCGACACAACTGGCTGACCGTGAATGATCTACATCTTCTCTTCTCCACCCCTCTCTTCTCATCCCCATCCATCCATCACTCAAGTCCTCAGGCTGTAAATCTCAAACGCTGTCTCTGTGCTGCCTTATCTTACAGTGCTGAGTTCATTATCTCTCTCGCCTGCTCTCTCTCTCAATAGTGGGGTTTCTTGGACTCTGACTGTGTTTTTGTAAGGGACAGATGGCACCAGACACCTCTGGAAGTGAGACTTATAGCTATTGTGATGGCGGTTTGACCTCTTGACCCAAAACACAAGCACACATGGATATCTACTGTGGCCCACAAAAAGAATCTGGACCCTTAGGACAAACTTAGATAAAAAAAAATATCAAAACAAACAGCTTCGCAAACAAACAATGCAAGATATTTTATCAGAACTAACTTTTTTCAGTTAACCTTTGAACAGTATATATACACTACCATACGCTCACCGAGGCATTTGTTTGATTAATATACTGTAAAAACAATAATATTGTGAAATATTATAACTTAAAATAACTGTTTGCATATGATTCGATTTTAAAATTAATTTGTTCTTTTGATGGCAAAGCTAAATTTTCAGCATTGTTACTTTAGTCTTCAGTGTCACATGATCCTTCAGTAATCATTCTAATATGTGATTCTGGACCACAAAACCAGTCATAATTCGCTGGAGTATATTTGTAACAATATCCAAAAATACACTGTATGGGTCAAAATTATAGATTTTTCTTTTATGGCAAAAATCATTAGAATATTAAGTAAAGATCATGTTCCATGAAGATATTTTGTAAATTTCCTACTGTAAATATAACAAAACTTAATTTTTTTAAATGAATATGCATTGCTAAGAACTTTTTTAAGAAATTTTGATTTTCAAACAGTTTTATCTCGAACATATTTTGCCATATCATAACAAACCATACATCAATTGAAAGTAGTGCTGTCAAACGATTAATCGCGATTAATCAAAATAAAAGTTTGTTTACATACTATATATTTGTGTACTGTGTATATTTATTATGTACATATAAATGCATACACATGCATATATTAAGGAAAAATATTTTAGATTTATATCTAAAATATTTATATTTATTTATAATCTAAATTGTATACAGGTATAAATATATATATACATATAAATATTTAGTTTTAATATATACATGTATGTGTGTGTATTTATATGTACATAATAAATATACAAAGTAAACACACATATAGTATGTAAACATAAACTTTTATTTTGGATGCGCTTAATCGCGATTAATCCCTAATGGAAAGCTTATTTATTCAGCTTTCAGATGATTTATACACATCTCAATTTCGAAAAAATGTACCCTTATAACAGGTTTTGTGGTCCAGGGTCACATATGACGATTTGCTGATTTGTCTTGTACAGAAATATATTGTATTTATAATTTTAGCATGATTAATATTTTAGCACTCTACAAAGGTTGGTCAAAATTTGTTTATACATTAAGTATAGGGATGCAAAGATACAATTTTTTCAGAATCAATCCGATCAGATACCGGAAATTCTGATTATCTGCCGATTCCGATACAATCTGATACCAGCGCAGTTTTTTTTTATATCAGTGTAGAATTTCTTGAATTCTCTGTGTTGACCTGATCGCCATTCGTTTGTGTGTTAAACACAACCTACTATATACAGACAACTTCATTTTAAATGAAAAAGAATATTAACAATATATAATCATAATCTATAACAAAAATACTATTATAAACTGGGTTAGTAGATAATTCAGCAGCAAAAGATACTCACAAAAGCAAAAAAATCACACGTGCCCAATAATTTTATAAAATCTAAAATTTTATTTACAAATAAAAGTGAATAAGTGTATGGCTAAATCTGGTTAAATGTTAGACACTGCTGTATTGTTGTAAAATACATTCATTAAAAAAACAAGTTATATATAAATAAATACTATAAAATTTAAATGTATAGCACAGTAATGAAGGTAGCAACATATGATAGATAGGACAGAACAAGAAAGACTATTAATCTTTCACTGCACAGAAAAGTATAAACAAAAGGCTCCAAAACAGAGCAGGACAAAGCGCTTATGTGCATCCCATGAGCAGAATGATGCGCTTGAAGTAACATGGAGTCACAGCGCACAGGCTGTGCAGCCCTCCAAATCCACATAGAAAAGTTACAAAAGAGAGAGATATTGATGCTTAGTTTATTAAATCTGTGTGTTAGCTTATTGAGCCTTTTCTTTTAACAGTTTTAAACTTCAGTTAGTGTGCGCTCTTGAAGAGAGTTTTATTGATATGATTGTAGCAGCAGTATGTCTTAAATACTCACAGCAGTGTATCGGCGTATGTACTGGCAGTAGCAAGTTCCTGTACTTGCTTTGCAGCAGTAGCCATAATCTACAACAACAGCACTAACCAACAACAGCAGCAATTCAGCAGTGTAGAATATCTATTCCACCTAGACCATTTCCATGATAAATCTTCAGAGTTGTCATGATAGAAATACAGCAATGTTAATTCTTACAATTTGATATGTTGAAAATTCACATTAGAAATTAACATTAATCTAGATAATGTTGAAATTAACATTAGATGAATGTAAAAATTAATACTACTCTGGATTAAAAAAATGTTGCAAAAGTATTGTTAATCATTAGTTCAGAATACCAATTGTACAGTAAAATATTAAGTAATGCTAACATATTCAACATACTTACAAAGGTACCTTTAAGTATAACAGTAGTGCCTAAATACACAGTGCACAGAGAAATATAAAACACTAGACTTTTAAACTACTAAGAATTTTTAGCCAACCAGCTTCACAAGAAAGATTTTGCTTGATGATCAGTCTTAACAGTTATACTTCTAATCACAAGCCAAGTTCAGCTACTGAACTCACAGGGCTTTAAAAATCACTAGTCTGATGTTTTTCAGTTAGACTACCAAATGTATCACCTCCCTGCCCAACGGCCTATCTTAAATACAAGGTTCCCGCGGGTGCCAAAAAAAGTAAAATACCCTACCTTCACCTTTTTTTTTTTCCATAAGAGCGGGCGTGGCCATCTAAATTTTATGGTTTTGGCTTCCAGTCTCATCCACATCCAGCTATTTTTAGCTGTACAAAACAGCTGGTTTTGCAGCTTGATATTGCAAATTGGTGTGTCTTACCATATTATTTTAATGTATTATCTTAATTACACATTGGTTTGTCGTGCAGTTTTACTGTATGTTGTTACTCTTCTCATTATTTCCCAAAAGCGGTTAAAAAAAATGGAAGTCTTGCTCACAGGCTTACTTCCACGTTGAAGAATAAGGTGGATAAGAAAAGTTTTAATTATTATTTAAATTAAACTTCAATAGTATTTCTTATAATAAATATGAGCGCTGCACATTTCAGTTTTTATTTGAATGTATATTTGAGGGAACTGACTGCCTTGAGAGAAGTTTCAATGGCATTTTCATTTTACCTAGCCTGTAATGCCTGATAGCGGAGCGTTTAAATCACTATATTCTGCTGCTCCAAATGCACCACCTGTGGGCAGAGAATCGATATGCATTTTCAATAAATCTGTCTGCTGTTTTTGTTCAGAGAAATGCGAAATTCGACCCATATTTAGTACAACACTGGAGAATTGACAAGCAGCAACATACCTTTTCTTAAGGGTGACATATCATGAAAATCTTACTTTTTCCATGTTTAAGTGCTATAAACGGTCCACAGTGTTTTACTAACCCAGAAAAGGACAACCCAGTAACTTTGTTTTGGTAAGCCTTTCTCTGCAAGTGTGTGAAAAGACAAGCTGCTAAGATTTTGCTTCCCCCGTGAAGTAGAAAGAGGAACTTCTTATAATATTACCACCACTAAATCTGCATGTTTCCACCAACAACACTGTTGTTCTGTTTTTGTAAGCAACAACACTGTAACAGTTCTAGCGGCATGGCAAAAGTTTGAGCAAAGCATGCTAACTGTTCTGTCATTAGGTGCACATATGAGCACAGAACACTATTTAGAATCCCTGCAGCCACATAGGTCTAATATAAACATGCAATTTCTTTCCCAGTTGTTTACCTTCACAGACATATCCGACTGTTTTTGTAGCCCCTGTGTGTTGTTTGTTTGTTTTTTTACATAAACTTGTGTGTATTTCTCAGTTTAAGTGCAATAAGACATAAAAGAGAACTTCAGTGTGTGTGCTTCAGATGTATGCACTCAGAAAACCTTATATCAGAAGTTTAAACTAATATGGTTTTAAGTGCATGATTTCAGCATGATAGTTATGATAATCGAAACCAAACAGATGTCAGTTGTAAAGGCACAGCACAATTCTGGAAAAGAGGGCAGGGAGCAGCAGCTCATTTGCATTTAAAGAGACATGCATGAAATAAGTGTGTTTCTGCTTCCACTCTGCATTTTCAAAATTATATAATAAATGATCTGTGGGTGATTTTGAGTTGAAACTGTAGATACACATTCTGGGGACACCTAAGACTTACATCTTGTAAAAATGGACATAATAGGTCACCATTAAATATAGGTTTAAAGGTTGAAATATGATGTTTATCATTTTATAAGACTTACTGTTTTGTAAAAGCCTGTATCTGAATTGTAAATCATGTTATTGTATGGTTTAATGTTTTACCATAGACATTGCCCTACCCCGCGCATATGGTATTAATTTTATTTGTGCAGCTCTTAAAAGGAGTCATAAAAGGCTTTACATTTGACTTTAATAATTCTACAGATACCCTGCAAATAGTGAAATAAAATTATTTTCGTGACACGTTTGCTTTTTTTTTTTATTAAAGATTTTTTGCTTTTTTATTCATTGCTGCATTGCTAGCCAAATCAGTACTACCCTTCATATACCCACATGGAAATTCATGCTGGATTAAGCCAAGGGCTGTTTATGTCTTTGTTTATTATGTCTGTTGTGTCGTAACATCTCATGTTTCCCTTTTTGTCTCTGTTCAGCAAACTGCCAACCTGGATAAGAAAGTTTGTCCCCATGGTTTTTTATATCACAGAAACTGCCTGGAACTTCTACCCTTACACCGTAACAGGTCAGTTTAAGCATTTTGTTACAAGAAATACACCAGTGTTTGAATATTAACTTATCGTCACATGGCACATACATCCATGTTGTCTGTTCATCGCACCAGTAACCAGCTGTGACCTAACACCCTATTTCTCTTCTGCACACCCTTCTCTTTCTCCGTCCACTGGTGTTTTACTATAGAGTACACAGTAAGTATTCTCACATGTCAGCTCACACTCATGCAGTTTGCTCTGGGCTTACTGGCCCACTGAGCATACAACATAATCACCTCACTCTCTCTCCTTCTCGTTTTTCTTTCTCTTATTTCTTTACTCTTTCCAAAAGTGTTCCTTCCTACCGAGGTTCCATGTCAAGATTGAGACGCGCTTTGAGAATGACAACGGTTGCAATGAAAATGTGAGTGAGAGATGGCAACACACATACACACACACACTCACACAGCGTGTGTTCTTACAGGAGATAATCCTCTTAAAGGAGGACGATTCATCAGCGGCACACGTAGCTGCCGCGTCCTTGTAAAGGCCATTGTGCTTGTGTCTGTCTCTGAAGCACTCAGTAGTAACAGTCAGGCAAAAACCGACCACTCCACCTTCCTACTGTGACATACGACACCAGTGCCTTTAAAGCTGGGCCTCAAACTACTCTTATAGGTCAAAAAGATTTGGTTCAGACATGTGTAGGAAAACTAGGTCTCTTGTATTTAAATCAGTAGAGCAGTTTAAACCAGAACTCACTGTGATGTGCCTTCAGTTAATGAATACCACATTTTATTTACTGCTACACTACCATTTAAAATTTGGGGGTAACTACTTAGTATTTATTTATTTTTGTATCTTTCCATTCAGCAAGGATGCATTAAATTGATCAAAAGTGACAGTAAAGACTTTTACATTGTTATAAAAAAATAAATACTTAAAGAATCCTGAAGAAATGTAGCAGTTTCCACAAAAAATATTAAGCAGCACACTATACATAATGTTAACTCTTTCAACATTAATAATAATAAAAATAATAATATGAAATGTTTCTTTTGCAGCAACTCAGCATATTAGATTGATTTCTTAAGGATCATGTAACACAGAAAACTGTACTAATTGCTGCTGAAAATTCAGCTTTGCCATCACAATAAATGACATTTTAAAAGATATTAAAATAAATAAAAAACAGTCAATTTACAATGTAATATCACTTCACGGTATAACTGTTTTTACTGTATTTTTATTTTTTTATTAAATGCAATCTAAGTGACCGCAAGAAATGTCTTTCAGAAACAGACACTTTATTTTACCCATCTAAAACTAAATTATTTCACTGATTTTCTATTTATTTTCGTATATACACACTTTCTTATTAGCCATAAGACAAAGCCTTTAAAATAAATTATATATATATATATATATATATATATATATATATATCTGTTTGAATATATTTTAAAATTTAAATGTATTCCTATGATTTCAAAGCTGATTTTTTTGCATCATTACTCCAGTCTTCTGTGTCACATGATCCTTCAGAAATCATTCTAATATGCTGATTTGCTGATCAAAAAACATTTATTATTATTATTTTTATGTTGAAAACAGCTGGGTAGAACATTTTCAGGTGTCTTTGATGAATAGAAAGCTCAGAAGAACAGCATTTATCTGAAATGGAAATCTTTTGTAACATTATAAATGTCTTTATGATTACTTTTGATCAATTTGAAGAACCCTTGCTAAATAAAAGTATTATAATACTACAATAGTATTATAATAAAGTATTGATAATAATAAAAACGTTTCTTGAACAGCAAATCAGCATATCAGAATGATTTCTGAAGAATCATTTGACACAGAATACTGGAGTAATGATGCATGAAAATTTTGGATCAAATAAATGCAGGCTTGGTGAGCAGAGGATAACTTAAAAAAACAAAAAATCTTACTGTCCAAAATAAGACAAAAACATTACAATAGATAAAATAGAATAAAATTGACACAGAGAGAGAGAGAGAGAGAGAGAGAGAGAGAGAGAGAGAGAGAGAGAGAAACATACTTTGTTTAATACAAAATAAAAATAATAAAACGCCAGACTTTTAAAACTCGCATCTGTTTTTAAATAACTTCTCACCATGACATCAAATGTTTTTGGTTTCTTAATGGGGCTTAATCGGGAAAATTGCTGTTCTCAGGAAATACAATCTCATGAGTTGCTCCAAGGTCTTTCCATACATCAATAACCATACAACTGCGCTAATAACTGCACAAGTTTTAGATTTGAAAAACTTTGTTTTTCAACTGGCCTGTAATGAGAGACTCCTGCTTTAAAGTGAAGAAACAGACAATTTATTTAGCCATGTTATCATTTAGAGTTTTTACTTAGTACTTATTGTGATGAGCTGAGTTATTACCGGTTTGTTTGCATACAGCGAATGAAAGAGCGAGAGACAGTTGTGCCCCGGAGTGCTCTCTGTTATTAAGAAATGAAAAATACGACTTAAACAAGATCCAACCTGCCACAAAGCGACTCAAAGATTTATGAGTAAGTCTGCCTGTAGGAAAGAAAGTCAGAGGAAGATGGCGAGAGGAAGAGTTTTGTTATCGATACGTTGTAACTGATACCATTTCCTCCAACTGACCCAACTTTCTCTCCACATACATACAGTTGCGCTCAAACTTTTACACACCCCTTGCAGAATCTGCAAAATGTTAATTCTTTTAGCAAAATAAGAGGGATCATACAAAATGCATGTTATTTTTTATTTAGTACTGACCAGAATAAGATATTTTACATAAAAGACATTTACATACAGTCCACAAAAGAAAAATTTATAAAAATGACCCTATTCAAAAGTTTACATCCCCTTGATTCTTAATACCGTGCTGTTACCTGAATGATCCACAGCTGTGTTTTTTTGTTTAGTGATAGTTGTTCATGAGTGTTCTGAACAGTTAAACTGTCTGCTGTTTATCAGAAAAATCCTTCAGCTCCCACAAATTCTTTAGTTTTCCAACATTTTTGTGTATTTGAACCCTTTCCAACAATGACTGTATGATTTTGGGATCCATCTTTTCACACCGAGGACAACTGAGAGACTCATATGCAACTATTACAGGAGGTTCAAACACTTACTGATGCTCCAGAAGGAAAAAACATGTATTAAGAGCCGGGGGTGAAAACTTTTGAAATTTGAAGATCATGGTAAATTTAACTAATTTTGTCTTCTTGGAAACATGCAAGTATTTTTGTAGATTTCCGTAGGGCAGTGCTAAATGAAAAAATATGATATTTAGGCAAAATGAGCAAAATGTACACATTTCCATGCATTACATTTTGTATGATCCCTCTTATTTTGCTAAAAGAATTAACATTTTGCAGATTCTGCAAGGGGTATGTAATCTTTTGAGAACAACTGTACGTACACTCTCAAAAAGGATGTATTAATATTTAACACATTTTTTATGTTGACTATTTTAACGTTAACATACAAAATGTGTTATCTTAACTAGACACAGGGAGGTTTTAAGAAACAACACAGGATGCAGACACACTCACTCATTCATACACACGACTTTACACTTTGTATTTGACTTTACAATTTGTACAACATTCTAAGTAAAAAAAAAAAAAAGTACATTACAAAAGCCTTCCATGGGGCTTTTGTAATGTCCAAGACATCTGTTTGCATACAGGCACTTTCACACAGCAAGTTACACAACTCAAATGAACAAATGAAAATAATACTGGTGCAACTGTCAACACATCAGACGAGAGGAACAGTAAACATTCCAACAGCTTTTCTCACGAGGAAACAGAGATAAAAACAAACAGAGGAAAGAACGGAGGAGAAAAAGAGCAGGAATTTGTAAGATACCTGCATTGTTTTTAAGCATAAAAAACATAAAAGTCTAAAGAGTGTCTGAATTAGAAAGACAAAATAGAGAACACCACTTCTTTTCTTAATTGCTTATTTTTATTCGTTCTCTGAGATTGCAGCGGTGCAAAAAGCACCTGCAATGCTGCACAGTCCAGGCAGCCTCCCTTTAAGTTAAGACTTGTTATCTGCTTTCTTTCTCCATTGGCCTGCAGTAGTTTGCATAATTCAGTACTTCTGCCTACAGTAGGCTTGATTTTGCTCTCTTTGTTTCCATGTTTTTTGCATTAATTCAGAGTTTCTGCCTACGCCCTACGGTCTTGTGTTACGTAGTGTGTCAAGGTTCTGTAATGGGCTCCAGAATGTTTAACCGCTTGCGTTGTGCGGTATTTTATATGAAGATCGCTCTGAGCACTGAAACAGCTTCCCATTGTCTTCAATCAGATGCTGAAGCTGATGCATTTGTATTTTTCTATGTTTACAAAACTTGAAGTTGCAGTGTCATTTTTCACTTGGGCATTAGGGACTAGCTAGAATAAGAAAGCAGCGTGTTCTTTGATATATTGTTGGATTTGTCTAACCATGCTGTTTGATGTCTCCTGTGCAGGTGTTTGGTGATGACCCCACTCCAAAGGACAGCGTCTGCTTTTTGGATATTTTGAGCGATCCGATCCCTGACAAGCATTATAAGAAATCAGAGGTAAATACACATTCACACATGCATAAAGGCAAAACAAAATTAGGGTTGGGTAAATTTTTCTCATTTTCAATTCATGAGTTTGAATGTGAATTGCATTGGCCATACACCACAGGATGCTAAATTGGTATTTGAATCGGAACGGCAGGAAGAGGAATGTATGGAACCGCAATCTACATAAGAGGAATTTCATTAGTCCAACACAAGTTTTGTCGAAAACATAAATAAATAATTAATTTTGACTAATTATGCCCATTTATCTCTCTGTATGTAGGCTACAATTTTTTTTCCTCAGCTCATTAGACTAAACTGAGTCTAAACTGATTGCTGTCACATTAAAATAACATCAAAATTTGTTTTATTTGACATACACCAGGGGGTTTTAAACTTTTTGATACAAAGGACACCCTAAACATAAGCAGATTATACTTTTTGAGAAAAATATTAAAGACATCATGTTGTTTTATATATAAAAAAAAAAAATTAACTGGCTTTATATTGTCAGTGTAATAAAGTCATCAGAAAAGTAGAAATAAAAGGCAGAATCAAACAGTAAAAATTCAAAAACTTTTTTGTCAGAGCCCTTGTTATATATTTGACATTCATTTTAATTTTTACACCAGACATGTTCAAAATATTGGTTATCTGCCTATTTGATCTGTAATTATCGGTATCAGCATTGGCCCTGAAAAACACATATTGGTCAACCCCAATTTCAAACATTAGCAATGTTTCCATCACCCTGTTATATGCACATTTTGAAGTATCGCATCACAAACAAGTGATGGAAACGGCGTCATTTTGGAAAAAAAATCCCTTAATTTGCAAAAAAGCTCACATTCTCTTGAGGAGGCTTTGAAAACATTTTTTTTATGGTTATTGGTAATTTTCAAAACAGATCTGCCAATAAAATAATTTAAAAGCATTTAAAGAATTTTTTGTCATTTTTAAACCAGATATGTATATCGGTTCAAAATATCGGTTATCTGTCGTCTTGATCGTTAATAATTGGTATCAGCATCTGCCCTAAAAAACACATATTGGTCAACCCCCAATTTCAAACACTAACAGTGTTTCAATTACCCTGTTTTTATGCAAGTTTTGTAGTATCACATTAAAAATGAGTGATGGAAATGGCAAATTTTGGGGGGAAAAGTCCTGTAATTCACAAATAAGTTTTTACACTCTCATGAGGAGGTTATAGAAGCACTTTATAGTTATCGGTATTGGTCATTTTCAAAATGATTTGCTGATAAAATAATTTAAAAGCATTTAAAGAACATTTTTGTTAGAACACTTGATATGTGACATTAATTTTCATTTTTGCACTAGACATGTATATTGGTTCAAAATATCGGTTATCGGTCTACTTGATCTGCAATAATCAGCATCGTGTCAGCCCTGAAAAACACATATCGGTCGACCCCTAATTTCAAACACTATCTATGTTTCCATCACCATGTTTTTATACATATTCTGAAGTATCACATCAAAAATGAGTGATGGAAATGCCAAATTTCAGGGAAAAAATCACTGTTTACACTGTCAAGGAGGTTTCAGAAAAGGAGTTAATGCAAATAATGGGAGATGGAAAGACATTTATAGAATAAATTTTCTCCTTTGCAGGAATTCACATCCAAAAGCAATGACCGAATTTACAGTGTTTTTGTGTTTTGAGGTGCAAGTAATTTTTATATATGACAATTATTAGATTCAGTGGCTCCTCTTACTTTTGCTAGTGATATTTAGTGTCAGTTTATCAGGAAGTGACCATTTTGTTCTCTGACTCGGAATGGAAACGGTGCTTATTTCACAAATGTCTTATGCGATATGTCAATTTTTGCGCAAAATCCAGCTAGTGATTGTTAATATAATGTAATGTTTCAGAAAATAGGATATATGTTGGGTGTAAGCTAACATTTCTAGTTAATTCAAAAAATAAAAAGTATTATTACAAACAACATTTACAGCAGAATAATTGCTTGTACTTCTTTTCATTTAAATGACAAATCTGTACTGACCAAGATTTGAACTGGAGTTCAGTTCAGAATGGCAAACAACTTTGACTCGCAAATAAGCATCTGTGTTCTTCAGGTCTTTGTGGCCTGAGAGCAGTGCAAATGTCTTGCGAGCTAGCATTTGAGTGACACAGTAGACACATAAGTACTGTGTGTGCACACAAGTAGAGAAGCAAAAACCGCAAGACAAGCAGTACAAAAAAACCACATTCCTCAGTGTGCTCTACTTAGAGATAGAGTTCATTGCAATCTGCTGCTTTTCAGTGGACAAACAATACATCAGAGGAAAACATGTTTCCATGTTACATGCTCAGATTCAGTCACGCGCAAACCTTAAACCCATAGCTGTCATATGCCAAGTTAGGAATAAGACAAATCCAAAGGATTACAGTTTTCAACGAGAAGAAAAAAAGCTGAGATAGACCAAAGACAAGCTCAGACTTGTTGACCAAAGACTGTTAAAGCAAACTATTGTATTACTTCTACACACAAAAGAGACCAAAACAAAACTTTAAACTAGGGATGGGTGAATCATTGTTTCCATATTATATTATATTATATTACAAGTTGCTAAAAGACAGATTGTTGTATATTTATTCATCAAAACATTAGCCTAATAACCCAGTTTTGGCCTAATCATTGTTAATTGATTAATAGGCTTTCAAATATAAATGGTAGATGAATTTAATTTCTTCTTTATCTTAAAAAAACAAAAAAAAGCTTTCATTTTAATGAGGATAAAAATGGTATTTATAAACTAATACAATGAATAATTATAATTAATTAATAATAATTATTATTAAAAATGTCCTTAAATAATAGTACAACAAGGCCTAAAGATATTAGAAATTATAATTATATTAAAAAAATAAAAATCAATGCTAAATAGGTAACATTAAAAATAGGAGCTAGCTAGTTTATGACCAAAAGTTGGTTTGTAGTTACTGATAAAACGTTTATTTCCTAATAACTTTTTTAAAAAATGGTTTATATATGAGCGCATGAACACATAAACAATGTCAAGCACTGTTTTGAGCGTCACTTTATTAACATTTTACAGTTTATTTTGAGAAAAACTATCGTCATATCATACACAAACAAAAACGTAAAGGTCTTCACAGCAATCCTTAAAAATAAAAGTTTAACTTGAAGAAAATTACTTGTATGTAATGTAATGATAGTACTACTAATAATAACATTTTTATTAAAACACTATTTTTTAAGGAATATTTAACATATAATTTACCAGAAAAATTAAATGAATAAAAACAAATGATTTTTGGTAAAACAAATAAATAAATAAATGAAAACAATTTTGTTTAAATCTTACTTAATCTTAAGTAAATTTGTTGAAACCATTAAAATTGAATCAAGAACATGAATGGAAAACAATGAATTTGGTTAAAAAAAATAAAAATCTGAATTTAAGAAAAAATAATTGTATTTCATAACTTTTAATAAATTGTTTTAAATTGACTTTAATTAATTAGACATGCTTTTTGTTTAATATATATATATATATTTTATTATTATTATTTAACCATTAAAACTCCAGGAATCCAGAAATAATAATAATAATAATAATAATAATAATAATGAAAAAAAACTAATTTTGGAAAAAAAAAAAAAAAAGGAAAGGAAAAAAATAAGCAAAAAGGTAAAAAATAAAACAAAAACATTACAATTTGCATAAATAAAAATTATGCTCTTATGCCACAATTGTAAGGAAATGATACACATTTTAACAGGAGAAAATCATACATGCACCAACAGGGACACAGGAATATTACATATCTGCTTAATAAAATGAGTTAATGAGATTTTAATTGTTTAAAACAGACAGGCTAAAACCACTCTTTTAAAACAGCGCTGATACCAAAACATAATAGCTGCTTTTCATTAATTATTTTAGGTTAATTTTAGATTAATAGTTAATCAAACATATCTAATAGGTCTCACAACCAAAAGCATGAGATTTGTGCCTCTAACGCTTTAAAAATGGGACACCACATGATCGACTGTGCAATGTAATGTCACCCCTGCACAGTAATTCATGCGCAGCATGCAACACACACACTTACACACACACACACACACACACACACACACACACACACACACACACACACACACAAGAACAAGCAATGATCTGCTCACTCAGCAGGTAATGTGTATCTACTTAAAACAAACAGGATCTGAGCAACTGGGTGTCAGAGAAAACAGGCCGGGGACCCCTAGTGGATGGCTGGAGGAACGCCATTCAACCCATCATGTGCTCTTACAAGAGAGTCACCTGTAGCTTTGAGGTCTACGGCTTCCAGGGACGAACAGAAGACTTCATTCACAGGGTACTGACCATAACATCCCATGCATTACATCATGCTGTTTTAGTCATGTAATCACATCATCTGTCATATTACTGCATGTTATGATTCATCATAGAACATTCGTGACATTCTGTTGGTGGGACACAGACAGGCGGTGGCATGGATTGACGAGTGGCATGGTAAATGAGATGTACTGCAATGCTTCATTACCATAATTAACCACATGCTCTGTTGAGTACACAAAAGAATCCTGATCCTTGCTTGGCACTCGATCGCAGTACGTCATCTATCTTAATTCTTTGCAAATACACAGTAAACGCATTATAAATATTTGTGCATGCAGGAATGACACTCGAGCAGGTGAGAGAGTATGAGAAAAAACAGCAGGAGGAAACCAACAGCAAACTCAAGAGTGACATTACTTGCACAGGTATGCTCAAATTACATTACCAGGAGTGAACATAATGAATTTACTTATTTATGACTTAACATACCAGCAGCAATGGCTATATTAATGACAAAATCAACAGTATGATTATTATATCTATTTATCGCTCTCTCTCTCTCTCTCTCTCTCTCTATTATATGTATATATATATATATATATATATATATATAGCCGTTCAAATGTTTGGGATTAGTAAAATTTGTAATGTTTTTTAAAGAAGTCTCTTATGCTCATCAAAGTTTGATTTATTTGATCAAAAATACAGAAAAATAGTAATATTTTGAAATATTATTTCAATTTAAAAATCTTCGATTTTAATATACTTAATATACAATCATTCTGAAATCATTCTAATATCGGCTTAATATATTTTTTGGAACTTGTGATACTTTCTTCAGGATTCTTTGATGAATAAAAAGTTAAAAAGAACAGCATTTATTCAAAATAGAAATCTTTTCCAATTTTTTTCTTTTTCAATTTAACAAATCCTTGCCGAGTAAAAGTATTCATTTCCTTTAAAAAAGAAAGAATACAAATTTACTGACACCAAACTTTGAACGGCAATGTATATTGTTACAAAAGATTTGCATTTTGAAAAAAATGCTGTTCTTTTTAATGTTTTATTAATCAACGAATTCTGAAAAAAGTATCACAGGTTCCAAAATAATAATAATAATAATAATAATAATAATAATAAAGCAGCACAACTGTTTCCAACACTGATAAATCAGCATATTAGAATGATTTCTGAAGGACCATGTGACACTGAAGACTAGAGTAATGATGCTGAAAATTCAGCATTGCATCACAGAAATAAATTACATTTTAAAGTATGTAATTTTTTTAAATTGAAATAATTTCACAATATTAGAGAATATTAGAAAATAATTTCACAATATTTTTCTGTATTTTTAATTAAATAAACGCAGCCTTGATGAGCAGAAAAGACGACTTTAAAAACATTAAAAATCTTACGTATCCCAAACTTTTACTATGGTAATAATAGCAGTTACATATTTTTTTTTTTATTTAATGTATGATTAACATTAAATTTAAATATAAAAATGTGTCTAATATTACTTAAAATTTACAAAAAAGACAAAATTTGTTACACTCATGAAATGTTTACATTTATTTATTTATTATTATTTATTTTTTTTCACCATATCAGCAACACTGGCTATATTCATTGCAATATTAACAGTATAATTTCAATTCATCATTTACAATAATACGATTTTCTTAGGAAGCAATTACTATACTAAAACAACAACAGTACTAATAAAAATCATATAGAACCTTTCAACGTAATCAATGATCAAAATATTAAAATTTTTCTGGGAGAGACCTTTTTACAAATGTCTTTTAGCATATTTTCTGAGTAAAAGCACTGTCTAATATCACTTTAAACAGGACATTATAAAATATATAGATATTAATGAAATTGTAACTCGATTCAACTTGACGCATTCAATGAAAAATGTTAATTAATATCACAAATATCACAAATTTGCTTGTTTGATTAACAACCTAGAAATATTGCAGAACCATAAGTATGTTTAATTGATTTTCATTATAAGGTTTCCAGATTCAAATTAAAGTACCATTTCCTGTAGCTCAAACAATCATGGAGCTAACAACACCAAGGTCATGGGTTCAATCCCAAGAAAAATTAACAACTGATAAAATATACCTTTAATCCACCTTATTTTTCAACACAAATGTAAGCCTATGGGCGAGACTTTAGGTTCATTAGCCGCTACAGGGAAATAACAAGAAGAATAACAACGTGCAGAACATGTAAAAGGTAAAACTGTTTGCACTACAAACAAGTGTGTTAATAATTAAGAGAATACATTAAAATAAGATGGTAAGACATACCAGTTTACAATATCAAGCAGCAAAATAAGCTGTTTTGTACAGCTAAAAATAGCTGGACGCAGAGGATACTGGAAGCCAGATCTATAAAATTTCCAAATGGTCGCACCCGCTCTTATGGGAAAAATAAGGTAGATACATTTAAATACGGTCTTTGGATAAAAACGTCTGCCAAATGAATTAATGTTAATGTAATGTAGATTTTCAATGTGAATTTACTGTCCTCTCTCAGCATCCACACTGCCCTCTGTTGGTGAGTGTTTTATACTGCATCACAACTGTTACAGTTTAGTCAGCACTGATGCAACGTCATTATTAATATGGAAGTCATCATGACTCATCTAACAACACTACTGCAACATGTTACACTAAATCACAAGCACTTGAAAAACTGATTTTCTTTTCTTTTCTGCATCGCAGACTCTGCTCCTCCAGTGCGACCCAGCTTCACTCGCTCCATCTCTGTTACGGATGAATCGTCACTGAAAAAGATGGGGGTAAAGACTGTAGACATTCCCAGCTCTCCATCCTCCCCGTCCTCTCTCAAAAATCCTTTGAGATTAAACTCTACCCCAGAATAACACCCGTCCACCATCCTCACACCACAGTGACCACTGCCAGTACCGACATTTAGCAAAATTCCAGGACTTGGACGTTCTCTTCTAAACAAAACTAGAAAGACATTCCACATTGTCCCTCTCTGCTCTCCATTCCAACTGGACTTGTAGTGTTGCAGAGACTGGCATTTGATAAAACATACTGTAGATATCTTGTAGATATTATGTAAAAGACTCTGGCTTGTCATGAAGTGAAACCACAGTGCCTTAATTCACGTTTCTCATAGACCTCACCAAAATGGATTGAACAAATGGTCTATTCCACTGCCTATGAACATGAAGGGGACCACAGACGCACACAACACAGAACACAGATGAAAAGCCTCTATTGACATAATCAGTAGACTGTTTCAGTGAAACCCGATCATATGGATTATGGCAATCGTGAGTGACTAGCTGAAATTTCTAGTGGGTTACGGGTTATTGAGAGTGACCTTTGACCCTGTATCAATACATTGACGGAATGTAATCGATTGTTTAGTCGTGCAGCACACGGCAAGAACATTATCAATAGTACTCTGGGTGATAAGACTAAAGAGTACAAGGGACTAGGCATTATGTGTTATTTGACATTGATATAACACCTTTCTTTGTAAGATGCCACTGGTGACAGTGCAAAACCATAAGCTCACGTAGATTCATAAACCAACGTTATGTCAAGCCGTTCAAACAAATAGAGGAATGTTGAAAGTGCCATATATTTTTCATAATAAACTTAAAGGATGCATGACACTCTGGTTCTACTCTGGTTATTAGCAAAAAAAAATTGATTGTTTTTATATTTATCAGTATTGGCAGATCTATGCTCTAATTTTACATTAAAGTGTTAGTTCACTCAAAAATAAAAATTCTGTCATTAATTGCTCACACTCATGTCATTCCAAACCTGTAAGACCTTCGTCATCTATGGAACACAGATTAAGATATTTTTGATGAAATATAATTATGAATGTGTCAGGGAAAAACAGCAAGGAGGCCGCATTAGCGTTTTAATAATTTCTTGACAAACCAGTGCTTTCTTTGTTTTCGTCTTAAGAGATAAAGTCGGTGACACTAAACGCCCAAGTATACTTTACGGATGCATCTCATGTGCAGTTGCATTCGCACAGCTTTCAAAGCATGCACATCTGCGGATGTGCACGGATTCCCGAGTTCAACACATGCGCAGTACAATTGTTTGGACTCTTGCATCTCTGCTGCCTTTTACTTGCGCGTGTGGTTGTGTACACACACACAGTCCAAGTATACTTTGGCCTCGACTCATCATCTCCACATGCGCCTGTATGCATGTTTCATATGGATTACATAATCTAAGAATAATTGTTCTCTATTTATTTGAAAGTAGAGATTTCACTTTCTATAGATATATTTTTCATGTCTGTGCGACAAGTATGTGTGCTGAAGTTCAAAGACCAAGACGGCAGAAAGCGCAACCTGTTTGTTTTTATTATTTTACTAAAGCGCAACGTGCACACAAATAAACAGTCTCTTTACGGATTCAAAAGATGTATTACACCTATCTGTATGACCAACAATGACAGAGTGTTTTAAGAGCAAGTGACCGCACCGACGCCTCTATCTGTCATGCATTAAGCACACTACTTTTCAGCTTTCACACTCCGCAGACACCTGATTAACGCTCCTTTTTCTAGGTTAACATTAGATTGAGCGGCCATGTAAAGTTGTTACTACATACATCTTTCAGATGAAAATACATATTTGAGGTCGATGAATGATATGCGAGTGTTTGGATGTCATGCCCAATATACTGTATTACCACAAAGACCAGCCATTAACGATCTGTCCGTCACAAACTGTGCGACTTCACCATTTCCTGTAGAATTTTTTTTTCTGTGACTAATTAAAAAATTTTGGTTGACAAAGCCTCTTCTCGTCAACTAACGGTTAGTCGACCTTTAGGGTCCAGCCCTAATTCTGAAGCTGCAGACAGCAACACAACTACATGTTCAAGTATGGCTGGACAATTAATCTAAAAGTAATCAAAACTGAAACTCAGAACTTCTAACCACCGTCATTTTCTGAAGTCTGAAGTTCTGAATGTCCTTACTACCTTTCTGGGCCTTGAACCTGTTAGTTGCATTGCTGTCTATGCAGAGTCAGAATATGCAGAAGCTTCCGCATTTTATAAAAAACATCTTAATTTGTGTTCTGAAGATGAACAAAGGTCTTGCAGGTTTAAAAACGACATGAGGGTGAGTAATTAATGACAGAATTTTAATTTTTTTGGGTACTTTAAGATTATTAAAAAATAATAATAATCTTACTGACCCCTTTCTTATACGCAGTAAGTATACTTCTAGCAAACTTGTTAATGATTAACCTCTTGGGGTAAAAGACCCAAAAAAGTGACTTTCTAAACAAAAGTCTGAGCGTAGGCATGATGTAAGCTTTAAGCGTTCTAGGAACTGCATTTTTGCTGTCATATTCACCTTTTCTCATCACATATAATTGCAAAGATCCTTGCTGCTTCCTCCTGTGGCTATTGCTGTATTCATTCATTCCTAGCATTTTATTTCCTTCTTTTTATCTTTCTGATGAAGGGATGTGGAAGGCAAAGATTGAATCCATGTTTCCTGAAGTCTTCTAGCAGTGCTCAAAGGACTCCAGGCTGTTCTGCTACAGCTCTAGCTTGCTCTTTCTTTCAATTTCTCACTATCTTCTGCATTCTCTCTTCCTGTCCCTTGCTGGCCCTCCTTCACATCCCAGTTTTTATCTCTCTCAGGAGAACATTTCTGATGTATAAATTTCATTAGGAGAAAGCTAGGCAGTACCACAAGCGCAGGCAGAGTGAAAGATCAGCTCTCTCCGAGAGAATAGAATAAACAGCACAATTGAATAAAATGCCTTAAATTGTAGGACCTACACAATATTAATTTCATTTAAACGCTAGTAATATTCTGCATGATTTGATTTGTATGGACCTCTTTATTATATTTTTATGGGGGATTTTTGTGTCGTTTTAAAGCCTAAAAGCTACCAATCTTCATCCACTTTCATTACATTGAAAAGAGCAACAGCGATATTCATCAAAAAATTCACCTTTTATATTACTTTTATCTGGGTGAAAGACAGAGTGAGGTTGTCAAGCATAAAACAGTGTAACAGAGCTTTAAATTAATTTAGGTTTTCCATACATTAGAATGTGTCCTGGGTAACTTTACTTTTGCCAAAAAAGGACAGACTTTGGTGTTGAAATCATGCATCATGAATTCATGCCAATGCACGCCAAAGACTGACATGGAAGAAAATAAATTGTTCAATAAAATCATTATTTTTGTTTTCTTTGTGCACAAAAAGTATTCTCGTAGAGAACCACTTTTTTATCATGTCACATGGACTATTTTAACAATGTTCTTACTACCTTTCAGGGCCCTGAATATGGTAGTTGTATTGCTGTCTATCCAGGGTCTTGGATTTCATAAAAAATATTTAATTTGAAATCATTTGAAAAATATCGTAATCTTTGACCCATATACAGCATATCTAGCCTAATGAATGTCATTAATATCTGACCACCCATATTATATCAAAGTGATAAGCTGCATTGCGATACAGAACATCCATCTGCACAGAGTTCCACAACCCGTTAAATGTCAACAGACAATACATATTTAACACTACTAGCCATACCTGACAACAGTAACGTCACGTAGTTTCACATAGAAATCACTGTAAACTGCAAACTGGATCTCACAGCAGAGCAGATGTGCTGCTTCAAAGGCAGAAGACTGACCCAAGCCCTGTGAACTAACCCAGATACCAATGCCTTTTTGGTCTGTCTCTAATCATTATTATCATCATAAAGCATAGGTGGGCTAAAAAGATCTCAAGGGTAATTTATGAGCAGTAATTATATTGCTGAAGCCACCTCTAGCCGACACACGGGCACACGCACAAGCATCCCCTCATGCAAGCAAATGTAGAGAGTTACGCATGCACGCACATACTCCCCAAGAGGGTGGGAATGTTTGGGAGGCATTCATTGAAATTCAGGCCCTAAACATAGCAATCAGCACAACCATAAAGGACCCAAATTTAATTGGCCCACCCAGCCCATTAATTACATAGCCAGAACTGCACTGCAACACAGCATATGTTTCCTAATAAAGCCCAATGGATCTTAATAGAGACGTATTATTGATTCACGAGGTGGAATTAAACTTTTCCATATAAGCAGGGAACCTAAAAGCGCACGTTGCGATAACTATATACTCACACACATTAACATAAGCTTACACACATGTACTCTTGCGTGTTGTCATGGACACAAATATAGGTAGAAAATAGTTAGTATGGTCATTATATGGGCTTTACATGGATGCACACACACAAACACACAGGGCATAACATACAAGGGTCAAAATATGTCATTACATAATGAGACATTACCAACAAGCAGTCGAAAAGCCTCTCCACCCTAAACATGACCGTAATAGTAATGAGACCACATCCAGAAAACCAGGAAACCATTTTCATCCTGAACAGCATTTTGCTTTTATTAAAACACAGGCAGCGCTGACTATAACTGTTTTTTCCCTGTTTTAAAAGCATTTTAGACCACTGTTACAAATGAGGATAGCTCCAAAAGAAGATTTTGTGAGGTTCTGATGAATGGATTTAGCTCACTTCTGAATACAAATTCGTTTCCAAAATATTACTTACACACAGGCACAAGGCTGTCATTTACTCTAAATATTAAATATTTAACAAAGGGTCATTGCACACTTGAGAACTATAAATAAACAAATGACGCAATCATTACATCATCAAAGCTGTAAACCCCCACCACTCCCCAATTCATCTTTAGAAGAAAGAGCTGCAGTTAAATTACTGCTCCAGTTTGCATGATGTACCTGCCAGCCTTGGGAATACTGTCGAATCCTTTGTCCTACTCCATCAACATGACATCTCTGCGCGATTTGTTGAAGGCCTTGAGTGGTTTGACATCACTATAATCAATATCAGTTATTCATAATTAATAATTCAGAGCGCTGTGAGCCATTCGCGGTTTTGAAACTTCCGCCAAAACTCTAGACTTTAAATTAGACACACACGCCCACTGTTTCCAATATATATATATATATTAAAAAAAAAAGTCCATTAAACACCGCTTAAAACCACTGGAGGCCACGGGAACGCCAGCTGTCATCAAAAAATGAATAATGACGGTTGTAATGTTGCTGCAAACAAAGACAAATCGCTGTCTGTTTGAACTATGAGCCTAAGCTTCACGTGAACATGCAAAATTACTGACAGATAGCGCCGCCACTTGATTGACAGGCGATCTGACCAATCGTAAAGCCGAATCTGCCATTTTGTCCGACAAACAAACGAGACAAGAGAGTAGATTAAAGGCACAATATATAAGATTTTTTTTGTTGTTTTTATTAAAATATCCCAAAACCACTAGAACAGTGTTATATATTTTGGTGACTTGTGTACCTACATTATTCCAAAAGTTTCAAAGAATGTTTATATACAGAGAAATAAGCAATAACTAGTTTAAAATCATACATCCTCGATTTTCCAGTTTTATTTTGTAGAAACACCACAGACACTTTAATATTTAATGCATTTTATTAGACAGGTGACGAACACATGGAGATTTTAACAGAACTTTCAACAAACTCAAATGTATCTACAATTAAAACAGTGATGTTTTTCCTACATACGCAATGTATTTTTCACTGCGTGAGAACATGATATGTAGTGTGAGAGTTGCATTGTTTGTTGAACTTGTTGTATATTGTTTGTGAACTGATCATCTATCCCTCTTGACTAGTTATATTATCATAAAATAAACACAAATGAACATCATAAGGTATCTTGTTTCTACTGCGGCAAGGCGTCACTAATACACCGCATTTTTCAATTCCACCGACGTTAACGGATTAGTTCCCTTTCAGAATAAAATATGTTCTGATAATTTATGTTTTCCTCAAAAATCTTAATTTCTTTTCCACTGAAGAAGGAAAGACATGAACATCTTGGATGACATATCCAAGTGCAGGCACATGCACATAGACATCAAAGGGGGCTTGAGTTTTTTGTTTTTTTGTTATGAAAAAATCTAAATATCAGGTCGGGAAAACTCTGTCAATGCCTTTCTCCCCTCTGCGTCTCCATACAGCACAGCGTACAATCGGTACATCACAGACAGACAGAGAGCAGCAGAAGTGAAGCCTTCCCTCCTTTTCCAGTTGTGTTTTTCTTTGTATGGAGGTGAGTGGTGATGAACAAAAGACTAAGCTACCTGTGTCTTGAATTTACTTCACATTATCTAAAAAAACAAAACACAAATTTGAGGTCACATTTTTCATGTTTACAAGGAAAAATTTGTTGTCTGAATGACTAATCTGCAGTTTAAAACTCCTCATATGAGGGTCTTCTACATAAAACAAAGTTTGTCCAGTTTCCAAGAATGATCGCTGCGATGCTAGCGGAGTGAATGGCTTGAGAGGGTTGTGAATGAGGGCGCGGGTGCAGCCGTGTTGCCAGATACCTTGTCCACTTAATTTGACAGTTTAGAAATTTATTAAAGTGGGATTTGCGATTTTGGGATAGTGATATATTTATCTCACTAATTTTCAAATCCTGCTTATGGCCATGCTTGCTAACATCCATGATTCATGAGAGCTACCATATAATAAGTTAGCTAAAGTTTAGCTAAGTCAATATGTCATAAAGGCTAACTTAATGGAGAAACGACAGCAGAACACAGTGAAATTAATAACGTCATGAGAATCGCTGCATCTAAATATATACAGAACTAGTAGCATAGAAAAATGCACATTGTGGCTTAGTTTCCTTTGTTGTTGCCTGTTCTTGTAATAAAATTAGTGAATGCTAAAGAAGATTACGGTCCCTACGTAAACTGATTATTTTGTAGACATCCATTGAAAAATTAAACAGTTGGGTGAGTGTGATGGAATTAAAATAAATTGGTAAAGTAAGTCAGAGTTGTGTTAATATATTTAAGATTTTGTTTAGAAAAAAAGAAAATAATAATAAAATAGAGTGCCCTTTTTCCACATGAGCCCCTGGCCCTCAAAATGTCTGTGCACGTCCCTGTATGAGTGAGTAAATGAGGAAAATTTTATTCAGGAAGTGAACTAATCCTTTAATCTACTCTTCTGTGTGGTTTGTTCGTCAGACAAAAATAATGAATTCAGTGTTATGATTGGTCAGATCGCCTGTCAATCAAACTCACTGCAAAGAGTCAATTAGCTGGATCGCAGTCACTTTTTTATTTACACCTAATTCAGTGCGATCTCTCAGGTGATATTTTCAGTGCCATTTTATAAAAATTGCTTACTGCAGCTTATACGTAATTATAGTATGAATTATTTAGTCCACAGTTCATTAACTCAGTTAAAAATCCCATTTTCCAAAAATATGGATACACACTGCTGAGTAAACCCTGTTGCAAATTTAAACTGGTAATGCATTGCTGTTCGTATAATCGTGAAACACCTCCCATAGGATACAAAGGGCCCTGAAGCGCTTTTCCAATGTACAGATTCTCAGATAAGTCAGGGCCCTCATGGACAAAACAGAAAGGCTGACCTTCAGTAGATGGGGGAGATGGTTGACTGTGCTCTCATGAATATTTATTAGCCAGGAGGGGCGATCTCCCTGTGGGCTTAATGCTGCAGCTCATATCAAAAGTTTCATTACTATGAAACTTAAAATGACTAGCAACAAAAACCAGACACAGCAAAAGTGGAGACCATGGGCGAAGGGGGAAACAGAGAAACGGTTTGAAAAACAGACAGAAAAGACAAAGGGAGAGATGAAGTGGCAGAGTTGTATCAGTGATGTAGTGTGATAGGGCTCTTGACCCTAATCTCAGATTCTCTTGTTTAATTGAGGTTGTAATTACTCTCTCTCTCTCACTCCCGCCATGCTGTTCAGATTGTTATCTACATACTGAAAGAGCTTATAATCACTAACTCAAGAGGCACAGCTCCTGAGACTCAGAGAGCCCTCTCGCTTTCTCTCCTCCCCTCTCTACTCTAAAGAGTCTTTCATACCTCTTCTCTCGACTCTATCCTTTCCTCTTCGTCTGACCTACAAATTCATACCCCGTCTCCCCTGCACTTTGTTGCATTCAAACACCATCCATTACATCATTTCAGAGCTTAAAAAAAGCTTAATCATATTAAACATGACTGCGCTTAACTGAGCGTTAAGTCCTTGACTGTGGATCAGAACATTTCAATTGAAACGGCACAGACCGAATACAACAACTCGCGCTGAATGGAACCGATCGGCCAGACAGAAGGAGAGATTCAAAGCTGTATTGACCTTGTATGCTTGGCGGTGTTGACATATGTAAGGTAATGATGTGTTGGTCATTATGTAATCATTTTCTCTGGGTTCATTTGTCCCCCACGGTTCCACCTGTTCAAACAGGCATCCAGCAGGGACAACAGATCCACCACAATGTGTTTCTACTCAGCTAACGCTCAAACGCTGACACACGGCTTGAATGCATGTGTCTGCTTTATATGTTGACTTCTACTCTATTTTAAGACAAAAAAAGGACAAAGTGAAAGTGGGAAGGACAGGTCAGGTGCATCCTGCTGTCCCACAGCTGTGACCACTTGTAGGTAATTCCACACTTGCTTCTTTCCAGATTCAATGTCACACCTATATATCAATGTCTTGTTTTTGTAGTTTTTAGGTCATTATAAAAGGACAAACGAGCTCTAATGTTTATATCGTAGGTTCCACGGCATCATTAATTTATACCTCAGCATAAATAACGTTGAATATCAACAGCGAACTATATTTGATTTATCTGAATGTTTATTGCCACGGTAGGAGTTTCAATTTACATGACAAATAGCTATATAACAACACAGCCAACAAGAAGTGTCGAAATAAACCCATTTAAATTACTTAAGTTATAAGTTAACTCTAAAATGTATTTCAAAACGTGTGAAATAAATCTCATACAATTTATCACTAACTGACTATAATATGTTTTGTATGCATTTGCAGACCAGGATTATGAAAATGAAAAGTGAGACGCTGAGGTAAACTGTAGGACTTGATACTGCTTGCTTATTGATGACATATAGCCAATGTGTTTTCTTTTTCTTCCAAGGAACATGTACAAGGTACTCCATTTCCTCTTATTTTGACAGCATGTGGCTTTCTGTAATTTGATTTATAAGTCATCCAGCCACTGTATAAATACCAGTACACTACTGACACTGTAAACAATGAACATATTAACAGTTTTTTTTTTTTTGCCTGTTCATGTGCATATGCCATCAGTTTAACCAATTAGAAATTAAACTACAGGGTTGAAATCACCATTCTCCTGAGGTGATTTTTGCCTCGAAAGACTTGGAATATTCATATCTTTTAAATAAATTGTGACTGTAGTTGTATCTGACTGTTATATCATTGTTTTATTGACAAATGGTTTGGTTTAGGGGCAGGGGTTGGGTTATGTGCTCATAAATGTGTAAACAGTGTGATATAAATAAAACTGTTGTGACTTTTTGCATTGAAAAATCACACCCAGATATACATGCAAAAATGGCAATATCATTACCCATTATATAATTGAATCATCTTCAGTGAAGAGCAGCCCCTGTGAGTGCACCGTTGTGTTGCATTTCTTCCCTGGGTTCTGTCCGACCATGTGCTTCTGGGTGCGGTATTTTTCCTGAATTCTGACAAGGACATGATCGCTTTCTCTTATGTCTGGGCCATAAGAATGCTGAGATTGTGTTCGTGGATGGTTTTTGCATTCATTGCGAATACATAACCATGTATATGTGTCGGTCACTCCTCTCACTCGTGTTCTCTTGTCTGATACCCATGCCAGTTCGGCAGGCTCTAAAGAGCTCCTCGGCTGCCCTGGTTAAAAGCAAGAGCGACCTGAGGGTTACAGTTGGATTATTCCGCTGGGTAAATCCCCATGGAAGTTCGACTCCTCACTCGTAGCCCCGTGGAGCTTCCGACAGATGGCACCCGCTCGTTTCATGGCGAGACCCGCGTCTCTCTTGGTGCTCCAGAGGAAAACAGGATTTCTATTGCTACATCAGAGAAGGGGCGATCTGACCAGAGGGTGATGCAGGAACTGCGCACAGCGACGGACTTCGTTCTCCAGGATGTTTAAGTCACTGTGTGGTCCCTCAGTCAGGTGATGTCTACTATGTAGTCCACAAGTACCATTTCTGGATGAACCTGGCGTAGATGGCTGACGCTGACAAAGTTCGCTTTCTCAACGCACCCGTCTCCCAGGCCGGCCTCTTCGGCGACACTGTCGAGGACTTTGCCCAGCAGTTCTCGGCAGTTCAGAGACAGACGGAGGCCATAAGTCGTATCTTGCCCCTGCCTGGATCCAACGCGTCAGGTGCCCATCCTCTGCCTGCTGCGCCATTCCTCATGGATCTGTGCACTATTTTTCCCAGTTTTTTCCCTCCGTGAACTCTGGGTCCTCCATGCCCCGCAGCCCGGACTAGGTGGAGTAGTCCGTGACTGTGCTCCGGTAGGGGGCCTCCTTCACCCCCTTAGGGTTAGTATCTCCACGGAACCATCCATGTTTCCCCCTAAGTTAGATAGTTTTAGCAAGTTCCACATGACTTAGCCATCATTGTGCTCCACTCCCCCCAACAGTTGCTTCAGAATCTGGCACACCTGGTGGGCTATCAGCTAGTCTACAGGGAGTTGGGAAGGTTATGCATTGAGCCCCTTGCTCCGACACACTTGCCTGCTGGCATTGGATCTCGGCTGCGCAACGCAGTTTAGGATTGTGGCGTTTTCCAGAGGTCCCAGTTATTACGTCATTGATGTAACATCGTAGAGAACGACTGAAGGGGAAAGCCAAGGTTACGAAGGTAACCCTCATTCCCCGAAGAAGAGAATGGAGACGTTATGTCCTCTTGCCACAATCCTGGACTGTGCTGAAGCCGGGTTGTGGCTCGGCTCCTCAGCAAATCTGAATGAGTGGATGCACGCTGTCATCTTATATACCCATATGTACGGGGAAGTGGCGCGACATGCAATTTCCACTCGCCAGTGTTCATTGGCTTTTTCTCTTAAGCTCAGATGTGATAGAGTCTTGAGGCCGATCCTCCGTTATTATGTCATTGACGTAACATCTCCATTCCCTCCTTCAGGGAACGAGGGTTAACTTCGCAACTGAGACTTTCTTGGTATCTTTCTGGACCTTGAAAGTGTCAGGACACTTGCTGTCTATGCAGGGTCAGCGTGCTCTCGGATTTCATAAAAAATATCTTAATTTGTCTTCCAAAGACGTACGGTTTTATGGGTTTGGAACGACATGAAGGGTGAGTAATTAATGACAGAATTTTCATTTTTGGGTGAACTATCCCTTAAAAATATTACATTTTCTAATCATCAAATATTCTTTAAAAAAACGTTTGAACAAAAGTATTTTGTAACTTGCATTACTGTTTTCAACAAAATAAGAAATGATTCTTGAGTGCAAATTTAGCATATTGGAATGATTTCTGAAGAATTAAGTGACTGGAGTAATGGCTCCTAAAATTCAGCTTTCCATCACAGGAATAAATTAGATTTTGCAATATATTAAAATAGTGTATTTATTCATGAATTTATTTGATCAAAACTACAGTAAAAATAGTAATATTGTGAAATATTTTGTGAATATATTTTACAATATTACTGGTTTACAATATTTTTGAAAATGCAGCCATGCTGAGCATTATTTCCTTATGTTTACTGTGTTTCATTAAAATGCTTTGAATTATGCAATTTGGAAATTATTTTTACATTGCTACAATAAATTTATGTTAAAAAAAAGTAGTAAATTTACATTTCATGTTTACATTTCAAAACAACACATCACATCCAAAGTACTGTACATTTCTAAACATTTTATAGCAGACAAATTGAAACCACACAATGGGGGAAAACCCCACAGAGTTACAGACATGGACACGAAATGTTTTGAACTAGTCTCCAGTCTGCCTGTGTGTGTTTATCAGTGTCAGAGGAGGTCAGGGCAGCTCATTCTCCCATGGGCTGCTTCTTTACAATAGTGCTGATGACTCATCAACCTGAGAGGAACTGAGGGTCAGCGAGAGCAGCTGATTAAGAGTGTAATTGCTTTGGGTTTTCCAGCACTGTGCTAATTGGTTATTATAACTAACCCATCAATTCTTTCATCTTTAGCGGCTGATTTATAAATGGACTCTCTGCGACTATTGACCATTAGGGAAAGATGGAGACACAGCAAACCCAAACATGGCCTGTGGACAGCTGAAAACAATTGCTGTTTAACATGACGATTAACCATTATTGCACTTTCTCTGAAAGCGGCAATAATGCAAAGTGGTTGCGAGGTGCTGGCAGATCAGATGGCAGCTATCATTTACATAATACATGCATGATGAGCTCTTGAATATATAAATGTATCTATCTCCTGGAACGCAGCCTGGGAATTGATAATTTGATAACCCTATCCAGAAACACAACCATTTCACTAGAGTTTCATATAGGAGTCAGTCAGTAGGAGGAGGCTGGCCTCAATTTGGACATGCTCAGTGCGAAATTTGAGAAAATCAAATTATAGAAGTAGTTTTTTTTTTCCTGCACTGGCATTCTTTGATTTAACGGTTTAATTAACAGTTCTGTAATAAAGGGTCACATGGACACTCCTGCTTCTGAGAGGCATTGGAAGTACACCCCCTGTATCTTCTCTTCATTTCAAAACACTATCTTTCAAAGATACTAGAATGGAACTTATTTTATGTCTAAAACTGGCAAAGTTGCAACAAAAATATAATCAAAATCACACTAGACCGCTGAGCAATATATAAAAGTCTCCTGTTCCCAGCAGTGCTCTCACATAGTGCTGATGTGTGGTCTGTCTTCAGTGTGTAATGGAGTGAATACGACTCAAGTTGTAAAAATTATGATCGGTCAAGGTAAGAGAATCTAAAGGGATCGATAAAAGCTCAGGCAGGCAGCATGGATCATGAGCTCCTCATGGTTTCTCACTTTCTCTCTCTCTCTTTCTCTTTCACACACACACACACACACACACACACACATAAACATAATCAGCAATTGAGTGGATGATTGATTGATATACTCAGTTTTTGTGTTTACTGGATGAGCCTCACTAAAGGTTCATTTACACAACACCTGCGCACATACTTTTAGTCTGAACATGTAATACGTGTATGTGACGTCACCATTTTCACAAAATTGCGTTTTTATAGTTTGCAAGGAGTCGATAACAGTATTCTTTCAAAAACTTTTTCTTTTTTCAAAACTTTCAGACCCCCAAAGCACAGTCGTTGTGTGAATGAATGGCCAAAACACATAAAACGTTTTCTATTTATAGTTGAAAATATATATATAAACAGTACTTACCACACTCTTTATTATGTAGATCTTGCTAGTACTGGATTGCACCCTTATTTGCCTTCAGAACAGATACAAATAGTGCCGGAAACACTCCTCAGAATTTTTGGTACATATTGACATGCACCACAAGTTGCTGCAGATTTGCTGACTTCACATCCATGATGCAAATCCCAAAGGTGTCACAAGAAAATATCCCCTACATGCCACCAGCAGCAGGATGAACCATTGCTACAAGAGAGGATGGATCCGTGCTTTCTTTCTTTGAATGTCTCAGTAGAAATCAAGAATCATCTGACCAGGTGAGCTTTTTCCAATCTTCGGTTGTTAAATTTTGGTGAGCTTGAGCTGTAGACTAAGTTTCTTTTTCAGACTAACAGGAGTGGCATCCGTTGTGGTCTTCTGCTGCTGTAGCCCATCTCCTTCAAGGTTTGGTGTGTTGTGCTTTTAGAAAAGCTCTTTTACATACTTGTTTTGTAGGAATGGTTATTTGAGTTACTGTTGCTTTTCTCTCAGCTCGAACCAGTCTGGCCATTCTCCTCTGACCTCTGGCATCATCAAGGCATTTTCGCCCACAGAACTGCTGCTCACTGGATATTTTCAGGCCATTCAAAGAGATGGTTATGTGTGAAAATCCCAATAGATCAAGCAGTGTGTGAAATACTCAGACCATCCCGTCTGGTACCAAAAACCATGCCACATTTAACGTAACTTAAATCACCTTTGTTCTCCTTTCTGATGCTCGGTTTAAACTTCAGCAGATGCCTTATCATATCATGCAGCAAGTTGATTCCATGTGATTAGCTCAACAGAAATGTGACACTATGTGACACTATAGACTGAAGTAATGGTTATATGGAAAATTGCACCTATATCACAGTTTGGTCAGTTACCCAGATGCATGGCCAAATTGGAGATACTTGTATGGTTAATGTACTACTGAATATACTTCTTCTACTAATTTGTGCTGTCTATACCACAAAAAAGGTGTGGAAGCATATAGAAAAGGACTTGATATTGATAGCAGGAAAAAAGGCCATGATATTTTGACAAACTAAAGTTAATAGGTGGTAAAGATGTGTACGAGCAGTATTAATTACAAGCGGCAACCTCCCGCTCTCGCTCTTGAAACAATACGGTGGTGACTGAAGCTGCAGTTCATCGGCTGGCTCCAAAAGGGAGCAAATCCCCATAGACTCTCGTGTTAAAATGTTTAAATTTATAACAGATAAAAACATGTTTACAGCCTGGTACAAAAAGTGGTTTTGGTTTTTACAGCTAGTTTTGCCCTTCATGACAACTCTGAGGGGGGTGAAATGTTTTCTAACTCGCCCGTTTAAATTATATTAAGCATTAAAATTCTGCCTAATTAAAGGCGTGGCCACTTGAGTGACAGGTGTCAGGCAGCCGTCACATTACCTCAGCTTATTCCAGCAGTTGAACTTGGCATCTCAGCCGTGTTATTGTGTTTGTTTTTTCTTAGGGTGTTACTTTATCAGGATTATTTTAATAAACTTAAAAACCAGACATCTTAGCTCCACCCATGTCCCGCCTAATTGTCCATTTTCTATTTTCCTGGAGTGACGCGCGGTGACGTGCTTCCAAAATGGCGACGACAGGCCCCGCCCAACTTTTGCTTCAAAAACACTCTTCAGAAACCTACGGGTGACGTCACTTACACTACGTCCATGTTTTTTACAGTCTATGATTAATTATGATATTAGCCTAATATTTTACCTACCTGACAATTTATTATAAGAACAAACACAAATGTTGTTCAGTCTGGCCAACCACAAACACCTTTCCACTCTTAAGGTCATTGCACACTGAGTCAGAAATTTACGTATATTATAAAATAAATGCGACCTAACATTGTGTCAATTACTCTGCCTCTGAAACATTCGTCCATCATAAAAAAGCTTGGATCAGGTTCAATTTTCTGCGTTTTCACATCTATAGAAAGCATTTTGATAGAAAAACATAACGAATATGAAGAAACTAAAATTTCAGACTGTGCAATGACTTTTATCCTTGATTTTGCAATCTATAGTACTCCAAATGTTTGTGTTTTTTTTTTTTGGTCTGACCAGTTACTGCCCAAAACATGACAATAATTGACCATTTCCAGCAGGAATAATCCGCAAAATATTCATTCAGTTCAGTGTTATTGTTTACATTGTTTGCCAACATGGTCAACTGATGTCCAGAAAACACTATGCTGTTTTTACTATATTTTTAATCAAATAAATGCAGCCTTGGTGAGCATAAGAGACTTATTTGAAAAAGAAATTATTTCAAATATTTGATGCCAGCTAGTGCATATATTCAGTTTCTATTTGCTGTACATAATATTCCATGGACCCCTGCTGTACTTTACTGGACCTCTGAAACCCATGGTACAAGTGTCTGATCACGCTCTGTTGCTCCAAATCTAAGCAATTAAACGCTCCTTCCGCTCGTTCGCCCGAGGGGGTTTGATCAGGGTCGGTTGTGTGCGATCGAACTAACCTGACCTTCTTCCAGTGATCTAATCACCCACGGCGCGTCCCGCCGGGTCCACGCGGAGGAAGAACGAAGATACAAAACGCGCACCCGGACTCCACCTCGACTCTACAGTACTTGGCTGCTTTACACATGAACTGTTGCTTTTAGCGGTTAATTTCCATGAAGCGGGAGTAAAAACTCAGCACCAAGGAAGAAAGCTGGTTATCCGTGACAGCAGAAGTCATTATTCGGAAACTCATTACATACCGTTCACGTGAGCAGAGCGTTAAATCGCTGGATTGGCTCGAGCGAGGCCTTCAGTGTGGAGACGGATGAATGCATGCTTGATTTATGCTGGATTTAGGCTGCTTGTTTGATGGTTATCTTCGTTTTCAGTGTTTAAGAACCTTTCATCTCTCTGAACCTCCTACTTTTCAAATGCAGCTCAAACTGAAAATCCCGGTAGTAGGTTATTCATCTTAATTTGCCTGAGTATGTCAGACTGAATTTGTTGGTAATTGCAAGAGGTGTTTCCATGCTGTGAAATTTGTAGAAAGCCTTATCTTTCAACACTCATTTGTAAAGTCACTATCACAGACACACATATCAGATAAGTGTATCAGTGCATTTCAAGGTTTATAAGAGATAATGACCATGATGGCATGAAATGATGGCTTGATTTGAAATGAGTATCCTGTTTGTAGACCTAAAGCTTCTGCTAAAGAAAACAGCCTATCACAACAGAGGAAAAATATTTACCAGGAGGTCAAACACCACAGCTATTTACTATTTAAATCTATTTTTAAAAAAAACCCTGTTTATACATATTAAACTGCACTGACTATAATAAATACTGCCATTTTATTTCAGTTTAGTTGTAGACCTTCATGTGGTTCCAAACCCATAAGACCATCGTTCATCTTCAGAAAACAAATTAAGATATTTTTGATGAAATCTGAGAGCTTTCTGACCCTGCATATGCAACTAGCACTTTCAAGGCCCAGAAAGGTAGTAAGGACATCAATAAAATTGTCCATGTGACATAAGTGGTTCAACCGTAGTTTTATGAAGCTACTGTCTGTGTGTAAAAAAAAAAAAAGACAGAATTTTTTGTTTTTGGGTGAACTATCCCTTTTAGTTGCACTGGTATGAAAACGGCTGTTTTTTGTTTGTTTTTGTTTAGTTTTTTTTTTTTTTTTTGTGTGATAGTTTGTGAGTCCCTTGTTTGTCCTAAAACAGCTAAACAAACCTCAAACTAAAAAAGTTTGAGGTTTGTGGGTTTGTAGTGGTTCAAATGCTCACTGATGCTTCAGAAAGAAAAACGGGGATGTAAACTTTTGAAGATGTGTAAATTTTTCTTATTTTGCCTACATATCATATTTTTTAATTTAGTACTGCTCTTCAGAAGCTACAGAAGAAACTTACATGTTCCCCAGAAGACAAAAAGTTTTCACTCGCTTGGCTCTTAATGCATCGTTTTTCCTTCTGTAGCATCAGTGTGACCATTTGAACCAGTAATTGCATATGAGTTCAGAAAAGTAGTCCGTATAAAACAGAACCATGAATCCTACCAAAAGAGGACACATATTCTCACCTATAATAAATCATTATATTATCAGTCAGTGCTCCTTATAAGCTGCCACCAATTTGACATATTTTCTTTGATCAAGATGTATATTGAATTTGTCACGTCGTGTTAGTGAGCTCACAACCCATGTCAAACATTCTGAGCGATCTAATTAACACATTCAAGTAATTAAAGCACAGAGAAGCTGAAATTCCGCTCTGCGAAAGGTAACAAACATGAATAATGCATGGTTTTGAAAACCGTATTTATTAGGATCACTGAATAGTTAATCACTCGGTGTGAATTAATATGATTGGTGTGAAGTACATTTCAAATCTATGTGAAGATCTTTTCAAAAGGGCTGCCTGATGTACGTTTCATTTTTACCAACCAGCATCTTCAAAAGCCGTCTCCGCTCAGATGATTTATAGTGCAGTTTAACACTAACCATGATCTAGACAGAAAAGCAATCAAGCTCCTGCTAATTTCTAACTATATCTACAAATGTAGACTTGAAATGAGGGGAATTAAATGAACTTCACAGAGGCTCAGCCCATTTCCAGCATGAGCAAAAGTGGATAGACTGAAACGGTGTAGGAAGACTTTATTGCTGACACCACACTACAGGAACATTATGGGTAGTGAAATGATTCACTGAGAAAGCCTTAGGGACATTTGAATTAAAATGAAAGCTCAGTGGTCATCATCATAAGATACTAAATTTATCAAATATATTTGATAATAAAACCTAAACGACTTCTGTGGATACACAGTTCATCAGATATCTTAAATGCTTTTACATTTTACACAAACGCACACAAACAATGAAACAGACACAAGTGGGAAAATCAATTAAGACTTTAATTTTACTATTTTAAGTTTACTATATGACTTGTACATGGATAGCTGACAGAGTTTTAATAAATTACTCAATAAATATCTCAGATCAAATACTTAATAGGTTTGTTTTTTGGTTGGATGGTTGGTCATGTGGCTTTGAAACAATAGTTGTGTTTCATAGGGTTACATAAAAAAAAACTCATTTGAGAACAAAGTCCAGCTGGACAAATGCTGTGATTCTCCAGCACCTGTCTGCGTACTGAACTCAGGGCAATGTATTTGATTATCAAACACACTGTCCTATTCACACATACACGTTCACATATAAGACTGGGACAGAATAAAGAGTTCATGTTTCACTTTCTTTGGACATTTAAATGTGTTGTTTTCCTGTGCCCTTTGTTGGAAGCATATTGCACTGAGTTAATGTACTGCATTGTCCAGAGAAATGCATAAAAGCAATGGCCAGTCAAAAGGTCAAATGTCTGTAAACAACAATGGTAGACGATGTTATATGGGTCCCGTTTAGAAAATTTAAAGAGTAGCGGTTGAAAGATCACTTCTTTAACTTTACACAGTGTTTTCTGGGCAGGCCGATCAATCAGCTCAAAAGCCTTTAGATTTTCTGATTTAATTACGTTAGACTTTTTTTTAAAACACATTTTCTCCTAAGGTCGCAACCTAATTTGTGGTTTCAATCCTGCTGAAGGTGCATGCTGGCCTCAGACCAGCATTATTTTGTACTATACTGATGCCTAAAGGTAGCATGAGTTTAAATCTTTTGCTGGGCCAATGCTTTTGGGCTAATACCAGTCCCATGATGCACTAGGCCAGACAAAGCATAACATAACTTGATACTACATGGAAAAATGTACACCAGTATAAACAGAAAGAAGTGCATTTGGATGCTTTAGGCACCTCATTTATGGTGCATTGAAATTGTAGATACAGAATATGCTGGCAAGCGTGTATGTGCCAACACAAACACACACGCAGATAAAGCAGCCAAGAGAAGCGTGCTCACACATACAGGGAGCGCATACACTTCCCTGCAAATACACACAGATTGTTTGAAGCTCCCGCTGCTCCACACACTTGCCACATGCCGACAGTTTGTCTGGCGCTGAAGCAAGAGGCAAATCAACGGGGAAACCCTTTTTTTGTATAATATATTCTTTTTTCATTTTTAAAGCTTTTATACAAATACAAGTCATCGTGAAAGTGTGGCGTATGTGCACATGCTTTTTGTGGATCTTTCTGTACGAGTTACCAAAGCATATCTCCTTTTTCCATTTCCCTCTTTCTCTCGACATTGCGTGGAGTAGAGGTTAGCAGTCAAAACCAGTCAGATCTGTTTGGTCACAGAGATGAATGGATGCAAAAACAGAGGAACGAATGAGAGGACGAGGAGGTCTTCTCTCGAGGGTACACCATTTGAAAGGTGGTTAATTTCCAATCATGCATCCAATTAGCCATACGCACATACAGACACACACTGCGCCCCCTTCCTCACCACTGCTCCACCATCAGGTCGAGGACTCTGTTGACGTTCAGGTCTGAGTCAAGGCCGAAATCGCTTTCTAGAAATGGGGCGGCGGGGGGCGTGAGTGGGTGCAGGCCAGAGGTCAAGGACTCCAGCCAATCAGCGGGGTCAAAAGTAGGCACCTCTGATCTTCTTTTCCTGGACAGTGAGCTGGATGGTGGTGTGGTGCAGACTGGGGGAGGAGGAAGGGGAGCTGGGGTTGAGCTGAGGGGTGGAGCGTTGTTAGGTGAAGGAGGAAGCTCTAAAAGGAGCGAAGAGCACAGAGGAGAGGACAGGAAGTTGTCGTCTTTTTGGCGCTTGGCGGACTGCGATTGGTCAGTCTGTGGGGCAGGGGAAGAGCCTGAAAGGACGGCAGTGGCTGATTGGACGTCGGTGATCAGTGAAGAGTGATCTGAAAGATAAAGATTTGATTTTATGGTGAATTCACGGTGTTTGAAATATTAGTCATATATGAGCCATTCTACAGAATTGGTTCAAAATCAAAAAGTTTTATGTATGCAAATTGTGTAATATCCAAGGTACACATTTCTAGTAACTGTGCAGATAATTCTGATATAGTATGTACAGAAAGTTTTTGAATATTTTCCTCTTCCCCTAATTTGTCGCTACCGAAGCACAGTAATATATAATTTGATAATAGGGGTTATATTGACCTATTAAGATTTTGTTTACATATACCTTGTAAATATCTTGTTTGCTATTTTAATAAAAAGTTTTTAGAGGTAATTACAATTTTAACAATATTTCAAATGTGATTTATGACATTTGTTGTATTTTAAATTCAAACTTTCTTTGTAAAGTTGATAAAAAAAAAACAAAAAAAAAAAACACTAACACTACTAACACTAGCTTCTCTTTATACAATTAACAAAAAAGCAAAAAGAAGGGCTCTAACACTAGCTTGCTTTTGTTTTGTTTTTTTACTTTAAAAATCCTTGCTGCGTGTACTGCATTAGGCTAAATGAGACATGTCATAGCACTTGCATGTTATTGCTCTTTTGTTGATTTTGATTGCTTCCATTGTTCTCCTTTGTAAGTCGCTTTAGATAAAAGCATCTGCTAAATTTAAATGTAAATGTAAATCATACTAATTTCAAAGTTAAGGATTAATTAGTTTAAACATATTATAACATCTTAGCTTATAATTCAAAAGACCTTATTTTTGACAAAACATCCCATGTTCCGATCGTGACTGGACATTTTCAGTAGTGACAGTAATGTTTTGGTAGCGTATTCTGTAGTATACTAACTATAACATACTAAAATACAAAAAATTATGCAAAACTATGCTAAAATTTCCCCCAAATAAAGGATTATGTGTTCCCTTGATGACATGTTTCGGTTGTGACTATTATGGTAGTGACAATTTAGTTACTTTTGAGCCCAGTTCACATGGTTAGCTAACACAATTCTGAACAGTTGTACACACATAAAAACTACATTTTATGGAAAAACACCCCAAAAAATTACAATGTCACAACCAAATCTTCCCCAGTTGTTTTGGTCGTGGCTGTTTCGAAAGTGACAATTTTAGATACTTTTGAGCCTACTTCAAAGATGCTAATCAGCACATGGTTAGCTAGCAGAGTTCTGAAGAGTTGTACACATATAGTTGTGTATATGTATTTATATATATATATATATATATATACAGTTGAAGTCAAAAGTTTACATACACTTTGCAGAATGTGCAAAATGTTAATTATTTTAGCAAAATAAGAGGGATCATGCAAAACGCATGTTATGTTAAATTTTTATCTGACCTGAATGAGATATTTCAAATAAAATATGTTCACATATCCACAAGAAAATACAACAGTTGATTTTATAAAAATGACCCTGTTCAAAAGTTTACATCCCCTTGATTTTTAATACCGTGGTGTTACCTGAATGATGCACAGCTGTGTTTTTTTTTTTTTGTTTAGTGATAGTTGTTCATGAGTCCCTTGTTTGTCCTGAACAGTTAAACTGTCTGCTGTTCTTCAGAAAAAATCCTTCAGGTCCCACAAATTCTTTGGTTTTTCAGCATTTTTGTGTATTTGAACCCTTTCCAACAATGACTGTTTGATTTTGAGATCCATCTTTTCACACTGAGGACAACTGAGAGACTCATATGCAACTATTACAAAAGGTTCAAACGCTCGCTGATGCTGCAGAAGGAAAAACCATGCATTAAGAGCCAGGGGTAAAAACTTTTGAAATTTGAAGATCATGGTAAATTTAACTAGTTTTGTCTTCTTGAAAACATGCAAGTATCTTCTGTAGCTTCTGAAGGGCAGTACTAAATGAAAAAAAAAAATATATATATATATATATATATAGGCAAAATGAGCAAAATGTACACATTTCCGTTCTGTTTCCAAAAGTTTTCACCCCTGGCTCT
Organism: Cirrhinus molitorella; assembly: GCA_033026305.1. Classification (NCBI taxonomy): domain Eukaryota; kingdom Metazoa; phylum Chordata; class Actinopteri; order Cypriniformes; family Cyprinidae; genus Cirrhinus; species Cirrhinus molitorella. The sequence continues at coordinate 15,716,049 of CM065123.1, read as the reverse complement.
TAATGCATGGTGTTTCCTTCTGGAGCATCAGTGAGTGTTTGAACCTTCTGTAATAGTTGCATATGAGTCTCTCAGTTGTCCTCAGTGTGAAAAGATGGATCTCAAAATCATACAGCCATTGTTGGAAAGGGTTCAAATTCACAAAAATGCTGGAAAACCAAACAATTTGTGGGACCTGAAGGATTTTTCTGAAGAACAGCAGGCAGTTTAACTGTTCAGGACAAACAAGGGACTCATGAACAACTATCACTAAACAAAAAAACACAGCTGTGGATCATTCAGGTAACAACACAGTATTAAGAAAACTTTTGAATGGGGTCATTTTTATAAATTCAACTATTGTTTTCTCTTGTGGACTATATGTAAATGTCTTTTATGTGAAATATCTTATTCAGGTCAGTACTAAATAAAAAATAACATGCATTTTGTATGATTGCTCTTATTTTGCTAAAAGAATTAACATTTTGCAGATTCTGCAAGGTGTATGTAAACTTTTGACTTCAACTGTATAAAGCTTACTGAAATTTTAAATAGATAATAGAAGGATCCTAGTAAAAATCTAAGATTTGAATTCTTTCTAAATGTGTTTTTTCATCTTTGGTGTATAGCAGTTTGCACCAATTCTGTAGAATGGCCCATATAACCATGTCAGTATGTCTGGCCAACATAAAATGTCATCTTAGTACATCTATGCCTTTGGTAAACAAAATATTTGCTTCCTCTGTCCTGAAAAGCTTCAGTCACCATTCGTAAAATTTCACTTACCTGAACCAATAGTGTCGTCCAAAATGTCATCTATGGATTGACTAGGGTCCATCTTGTATGTTGAAAGAAAGAGTGGACAGGAAGTCGAATGCTCAGTGCTCATTGTTGATGAACAGCAATCAATACATCAATAGCTGCATAATGTAGGTAATTGTGAGACAGCAGACAGCACACAAACTCAAAAACACTCACCTGCACTCTTTGAATGGCTTCCTGTAGTTCCTCTTCCAGACTTCGGACAGTGGGTGATGCTTGTGCTGGACTGGCAGTGATTTGCATGGGCAAATCAAAGTCTTGACCAATCACATCACAAAGCTGGCAGCAGTTCACCTAAGATTAGGAATAAATACAAAGAATTACTTTCTTATATGATGCAAAGTGGTGAAATACATATCAGTTCTTGTATTTGGCTTAATAATACCCATAGTTTTTGGAACAACAAAATACCTTGATACAGCTATTTAATAATGCAGTAGTATGTCCCCATTCTGTCTTACTAAATACTCAAAGTACATACTTTTCCATCACCAGCGCAGTACGGAAAGAGCAGTTCCTGTCCACCTGTGTCTGGTTTCCCTCTGTTGCATCCTGGCTCCTGTTGCAGGAACGGATGAAGGGAATTTTCACACAGCTGGAAAAAACAGAAGGAATGAAATAGGACATTAAAAGCTTGAAGGATTAGTTCACTTCCAAAATAAAAATGTCCTGATGATTTACTCACCCCCATGTCATCCAAGATGACATCTTTCTGTCTTCAGTCACAAACAAATTAAGTGTTTGAGGAAAACATTCCAGGATTTCTCTCCATATAGTGGGTTTTTGTATTTGTATTATTTTTTTTTTTAGAGAATGACCAATCATTCCGCTAGATAAGACCCTTGGCTGGGATCATGTAGAGCCCTTTGAAGCTGCAATGAAACTGCAGTTTGGACCTTCAACCCGTTGGCCACCATTTAAGTCCATTATATGGAGAAAAATCCTGCAATGTTTACCTTAATTTCTTTGGGACTGAAGACAGAAAGACATGAACATCTTGAATGACATGGGGGTGAGTAAATTATCAGGAAATTTCATTCTGGAAGTAAACTAATCCTTTAAAGTACTTCTAAATAAAAACTCCACCAATTTCCGAATGATTCACCTCCTAGTCAAGTATTCAAACTCACCTGAGTGTCCTTTGCTCCTTCTCTTGGTCTGCTTCTCATCCTCTCTCTCATTTCCAGCTCCACACTAAGTTCATCTACTGCTTGGCCTGGCCTCCATGTAGTACCAGAGGGCATTGGAGGGGAGGATCTATGTAAGGTGGGGCTGGAGCCAGCAGAAGAAGGAGAAGTGAGGTAACTATCACTACCTAAGCTTTGCTCTGCTAAACCCGATGAGCTGATGTACATGGGAGCAGGGCTGGCGGAGGTTTCTAAGCTGGTAGGGATTCGGTTGAGGCTTGCAGGGTGGGAGGGCTCTAGCGTGGCCCCTAGCTGGCAAAGCGGCGCAGGTGTTAACGGGGGACGAGGCATCTGGAAAGGACGGAGTCTCTCTAATAGTGCAGGCTTAGTGCCAGAAACTGGGAGTCCGCGTTTCCGCAACTGCTGGCGAAGAACTGACACCTGAGAAGGAGAAGAAATAAATTCTGTGTTCTATACGAAGCTTGTTATTACAAAGCAGGGGTGTCCAAACCTACTTCTGGAATGCCACTATCATACAGAGTTTAGCTCCAACTCTAATCGAATGCACCTGAATAAGGTTATCAAGGTGTTCAAGATTACGCTTGAATAATTAGGAAGTAGGAAGGCAAAAAGGCACATCCGAATACAATTTAGTGTGACAATCCTGTCTACTGCAATGCCTCCAAGTATAAGAGGTATCTTCATGTGTAAACGCTGTCTGCAAACTCATGGCCGGATAGGGCAAGCTTTCGGCTTTCACAGGCAGGTGTGTCGGATCAGGGTTGGAACTGAAGTCTCCAGGAAAGAAAGCCTCCAAGAGCAGGATTGGACACCCCTGATCTAAAGTGAGTCATCTTAACCAATGAAATTCTTACCGTTAAGTCATCAAGATTTAACGGGAGTAACTCTGCCTGGTGGATGGGACTTGTATCAGGAGTAGAGGGGTTTGTTGATGGTGTTCCAGACTGAGGGGAACTTTGAGGTGTATTTCCAGAAATCTTCAGTTGGTTCTCACTGTTGTTTGGATGCATAATATGGGTATATAAATAAGTCTTTCAGGATAACACTATCTTTAAGTAGATTTTTTAACATTCAGATCTCAGAATAGCATCCCCTGATAGCACACATACGTCTTGGAGACGTCTGCAAGACGTAGTTTGTTCATCTGCAATACGTCTATTGGACGTTTCCTATCAGATGTCAAATAGACATCTATTAGATGTTTTTAAGATGTTTATGATTTAGAATGTATGTAAAACTGACATCTTACAGATCTTTAACAGACATCTTGCAGATGTGCGTGTGCTATCTGGGTCTCTTAAGCCGGGTTCACACTGTACAATTTTAGCCATGATTTTGCTGTCGGGGATACATTTCGAAGATCGCAAAAGATTTATTATCATAGCGTAAAACCATCAGTCTTTCATCACCTAGAATTGGATTACACTACACAACTGTAGCCCTGACTTTTGCCCCAATTTGCAGTTTAGGCAAGTCGAAGCTCAAAACTGACTCAAAGTTGATATTTTACAATCAAACTATGATACCATCTAGTCAGCAGATATTAAACAGAGTGTTTGATGCTCCTGAGAAAGACTTTTAACAGCACTCACGTCCAACTCCTGTTGCAGTCTGTTGAGGCCAGACTGACCACATCTACCCACCCAAGACCAATATCCAAATGAGCTTGGCTCGTAGTTTTCATAACCCAGAGCACAGAGTTGCATCATTAACTATGGTAGCAAGCTTCTGTACATACATGTTTGTTTAAATCTGTTATGCATCTACTAGCAATGGGAAGACATGTGTTACCATGTGAGGCTGTTGTGGTTGCAACAACCTGTGTTATCTTCAGACTTTAGTGTGATGCCTAGATTTTTTCCTGTTGTTATTTATAAAGTTGGCAAGTGATGCATAATATTTTAAAATCTGTTCTGAACATAAAAGTTGTGTAGTGTTATCACTCCATTTGCGTAATGTTCACTGACAGCCGTGTGAACTGTCAACAGTTCTCTTGGCTGCAATGTTGGTGAGAAAATAATTTTCGCCCTACCCTACCTTTTTCAACCGAAGTACACAAACTAAGTACTAACCATGCTTAGCTTTTCCAACGTAAGGCTTTAAGTCATAGATGTGCATTACAGAGCTAGTGCAAGATGAGCATTTGTGGTTAAAAAGTATATAAATTTGTATTTTTTTTTTTTTTAGTTTCGCTATACAAGACACTTATTCCTCAGCTGGGATTGTATAAAGCCCTTTGAATCTGCATTGAAACTGCAGTTTAGACTTTCAACCCATTGGCCACCACTAAAGTCCACTATATGAAGAAAAATCCTGGAATGTTTTCTTCAAAAACCTTCTTTTCAACTGAAGAAAGAATTATATTTTTAAACATTTTTATTCTGGAAGTGAACTAATCCTTTAAGATGTCGTTCGACATATTCTACAATCTGAACACAATGGTTTTGTACATTAAAAAATTAAAAATTGTACATGTGAACCTGTCCCTTAGCTGTACAGATCATGGTTATTTCATGGGTGCTTTGTTTGAAGGTTTACCTGTTTGTCACAGGGAGCTGTTGTTGCTGGTTAAGAATTTGTAGTTGTAAGAACACCTGCTGTTGTTGCAAGAGGTGGGAGTAAGAGGAATCAGTGGGTGGAGCCTGACTGCTATTATTCTTTTGTGAAGCATTTCCGGCTCCGCTTCCAGTCCCAGTCCTTTGATCTGGGGGAATGTACTGATGGTATTTCAACTTCCTCATTTTAGGTTTCGAATCACGAGGCTTTCGTGGCCGTGGAGGGCGGGATGAAGTTAAGGACCCACCCAGAATGGAATGAGAAGGTGGAGCCGAAGGCTGTGCTGTCTTGAAACATACAAAGAGAGAATGTGAGTTATATCATTTGGAAAAATGACGAGAGAGTGGATGACAAAAATAATGAGGAATGAAATGGGGGCGAGGAGTTGAAAAAAATCATTAATTCAGATCTCAGTGTGAGTGCATACCTTTGGCAGCAGTGGTGGTGTCTGGGAGGGCATGTACATCCCTTTGGGTCTCCCAGTCGTTGATATAGAGTTTGACCCTGTTACCGTCATGGTCATTGGTTGGCTGATGCACTCGGTTGCCGGGAGCAACGCCAATCTGCACTGCTTTGAAAAGATGAATTGATATTGGTGAAAATTCTAAACTCTATTCTTCCAGCTCTTGAACCTGGATGTAAAGTGTCATTTCTGTGCAACTAGTACCACAAAAAATCCAAACACTGCAAACAGATGGTACCCAATCTCATATCATTGGTTGACCCAGTGCCGCTATGTTTGGCTGGTAGCAATGCTTGAATAAACAAAATAACATTTTGATAGCACCACATTGTTTACAAAATTGCTCACTTCTCTTAAAAGATTAGTTCACATTCCAGGATTTTTCTCCATATAGTGGACTTCAGTGGTGGCCAACGGGTTGAAGGACCAAACTGCAGTATCAATGCAGCTTCAAAAGGTTCCTCATGAGGACTTATCTAGCGAAATATTGGTAATTTTCTAAAAAAATTAAAATGTAAAATGTCTGTGTACTTTGGATCAAAAAGGTAGGGTGGGGCGAAATACTGTCATCTTCTCAAAAATCAAATTTTCTCCTCCAACTTCCAAATCGTCTGACAACATTATTTTACCTTTTTTGGCTTTCTTTGTACGTTCACTTTGTAAACACTAAGTTGGTACTTCCGTCTATGTCACAAGTGACATTCCCAACATGACTACTTAATGCATGAAGTTGAGCTAGTGCAAGAGCATTTGTGGTTAAAAAGTATATCGTTTTTTTGTTGTGGTTGTTTGTTTTTTTAGGAAACGACTGATTATTTCATTTTGATGAGACCCTTATTTTGCATTGAAATTGCAATTTGAAACTTCAACCCATTGGATTCCACTAAAGTCTACTATATGGAGAAAAATCCTGGAATGTTTTCATCAAAATCCTTAATTTCTTTTCAACTGAAGAAAGACATAAACATCTTGGATGACATGAGGGTGAGTAAATTATCAGGACATTTTTATTCTGGAAGTGAACCAATCATTTAAACTGAAGAAAAGGATACAAAGCAAAAAGTTCTTTGGGAATTAATTTAATGTAATATTGCAGGTGTTTATGTCTCTTATACCTGTACACTGTTTGGGCTGATGGGCGTAGCAACAGATGACGCATCACTCAGCGATTGGTCACCTCCTTGCCCAGGTGATGATGATAAGCCAGGAGATTGGTGCATCCCGAGTTGCTCGGGAGATGCAGAGGCAGAAGAGGAGTTGTCATCTTCAAAGACATCTGATGGCAATGAAGCAGCTGAGGCAAAGGAAATGGTGAAATGTGAGCTTTTCTGAACAATTCTATGTACAAGTTAAGTGCTGCTATAATGTAAGGTTCATTCAGACAGGAATGTTGGAGAGTTGACAGGAAGCAAAGTAGGAGAAAGAGAGGGGATAGGATTGGATATGTTCATAAGCCAGGATTTGAACTAGGGTCACCCAAAGAACCGAAACACTGCTGACAAGGCTATCGGCTCCAACGAATATAATTAGTTTTTATACTCAAGATATACTGAGGTAGTATATACATATAAAATGTGAAAAATAACTGAAAATTTCTTGTAATAGCAATGTATAATATGCATTACAATTACATTTGATAAAGTTTATTTTGCATTTTAACGAGATGTTGCATTATTTCTGTGCTGTGTGATTTAAAAAAAAATGTTTGGAGTCTTCTGAGTTGACTGGATCTGATCAAGGACAATATCATGAATAAAATGAAAAGTCTACCTAGCGAAAAAAAAAAATCTCTTTTATTTATTGAATGATTAAAAGTCCTACAAAATCACTTTATGATGTTCACTATCTTAACTAATTTTGATTATAAATGTCTTTTAAATTATTACATATAATAATACATAACCCAAAGCTATAAACTGACTTATGTTTTACACACTAACCACTAGCATATCACTAACTGCTTAGCCTTCTTGCTTAGCCTTTACTCTAAAATATTAAACTTTGTGTTTTTGTATGTTTTTTATACTGTGACTGTTTGTTTATTTACCTCTGTCTGGTGTCTTTACTGTATATGTAGATATTCACTTTGTCCTACACAAAAATTGCTGAACCCAATAATCATGTAAATATACATTATTTAGTTTTTGTCTTTAAAAAGCAACTGAATGCGTTATCATATTAACCATGTTACAATTACAATATATATATTTTTTTAATTTTCAGTTACAATAATATTTAAGTGGAGGGTCCTATAGAATCTGTTTTTGTTCCCCCCAAATTCCTTTTTATATTTTCCAAATCTCTTTTTTTTTCGTTTTTTAATTTTTCTGGATTCAGTTTCTTTATGTTTTAATATTTCTAGACTGTTTTAATGGTTAATCTGTGGAACGTTTGGCATTTTACGTTTTGAGTTAAGTTTGACATGAATTACAGGGGGTAAAAAAAAAAAAATATATATATATATATATATATATATATATATATATATATTAATCAAAAAGCATGTCTAATTAATTTAAATTCCGAAACGTATACAATTTAACAGCAATTTATTAAACGTTTAACAAAAATCACAACTTTAAGGTCATATGAAATACTTTTTCTCTCAGATTCATTTTTATTTTATTTTTTATTAAATTCTGCATTTTCCATTAATTTTCTAGATTGCATTTTAATGGTTTCATCAAATGTTAATAATCAAAAGCATCTCTAATTAGCCAATTTTATATTAAATAATAATAATATTAATAAATAAAAAAAATAAATAAAATAATAATAATAATAATAATAATAATAATAATGTATTGTTTAATTTATTTCTCTTATTTCAGAAATACTGTGTTGTGTATTTACATTTTTCAGGTAAATAAATTCTGGTTTTTCTTCGGTAAATATTCCTTTAAAAAATTAAATTGTATTATTATTATTATAAGTAGTAGTAGTAGTAATAATAGTACTATCATTAGCTACATTAAACATTATATTTCTGTCACTATTTCTTAAAGTAAAACCAAACTTTTAATTTGACAGGTTGCTGTGAAAACCTTTGATGACCATAGTTTTTCCCAAAAGAAACAGTAAAATGCTTCTGAAGTGACTCTCAGAGCAGTTCTAGAGATTATGTTTATGCATTCATGTACTCATATATTGAGGTGGCAGAGGCTGAAAGCACCACGAGTGTCACGCGCGTTTCAATTTGTGTGTGTAGTAAATGAAACCGCACATCTGCATCACACTGTAAAAAACTAAAAAACACAATTTGATGAGTCAACCTAAAATAATTTGTTACCCTACTGCCTTAAAAGTTGAAGTTCAGTCAACTCAAATACATTTATTCAAGTTGAAATATTAAATTGTACTAAGTGACAATATAGATATTCAAGTTGACTAAACTAAAAAAATTGTTTATTAAACTTAACAGCTGTGTTTGTTACTCACCTGCCTTAACTCAAATATCTAAGTTGTCACTTGGTAAAACGTAACATTTCAAGTTGACTAAACTTTAAATTTTAAGGCAGCCAGGTAACAAATTATTTTAAGTTGACTCAACACAGAGGATTCATATTTTGCGGCTTAATATTCACAGACACTACTCCATATCGGGTTTTGATTTAAGTGTACTGACATTCCACGTTATACCACATATATAAATCGCATAGGGCCCTATAAATGTTAGTTTAACGCTATAGGGGAGTATTTGTGCATGTATATAAAATATTTAGGTTGAGTTTATGCTCAGTTTGTGAGGCATCGTTTTCAGTTATTTTCAATGACTCACTGTTCTCTAGAGGCAGAATATGCCTCTGCAGGAGTTCAAGTGGTCCAGGCTGACTCTGGATTTTCTCATTCAGATCCTCAGCCAGACGAGCCTTCTTTTGCCTGTGAGCTCCGCTGTAACTCCTGTCTGTGAGCGAGAGACATACGGAAAGAGAAAGTGAGAACAAGAAACGAGAATCAGAGAGAGAACAAAATGAATAGTGAAAGATGGGGAATGTGAATGAATGGCAGATCAATTGCTCTGCTTTATAATAAGAGAGGAGACGAGGAGGAATATTTTAAAGACAGATATGAACGATTTTTCACAAAAGAATTTGTTGTTGGGTAATCCAATTCAGACATTCAGAAAGCTACTGATAATAAGTGCATAAGTGCTAAAGGACCTTCAGCTGAATGACTTGCAAACACAAAGAGCCGTCTGATGAATGGGGACTGATGGATGTGTGAACGGCTAATGGACAAACCGCTCATTCCAGCTTTAAGGTTACAGCTTTGTTCAGTACTGGTATTGGGATATTCTTTTATGACTGAAGGTCAGGAACTATTGGCAAACTCTCAATGGCCATGGATGATGCATCACCTGGTGCAGTTTGAGCAGTCAGACCACTAGGGGGCGACTTCTGAGTGGCTCCATCTTCAGTGTGACGCTGCATTGAGAAACAGCCCAGTCAAATCAACATCAGCAAATGTCAGCAAATACTGTAAACCTTTAGTTACTCAAACATAGCACAATAGTGTTACTGTTTGCTTCAGATGGTAACATTCTCCTGCAAGACTCCATTTTTTCCCTCCTGACAGTAATTATCTTGAACCAGCTGCTGTTTACTGTCTTACTAAACATAATTAACTGTTCAAACAGTGTTTCACGGCTAATACTAATAGTTTGCGACAGTAACTAGACATGTAATTACAAACATTAAATTATGCTAAAGAGCTTGAAGACCAACTCGTGTCAATTATCAGACTGTTTTGGCATTAGTGAGTAGTTTGCTTATCTACACTGGCACCCCGTTTCACATCAGTCTGTTTTCATATAAACCATTATTTCCAATCACAATATGTTTTAGATGGAACTTATCATTCACATTAATTAGCTGTTTCATTAGAAATTAATTTTAGTTCTCTATATTTTACTGTTTCTTACCAAACCACTGCTGGCTTCTTTCTCCCCAACTTTGTCAGGGACAGAGGCTTTCGTACCTATAGAGGACAGAAAACAGAAGAATGAACAATGTAGAGTTGAAATGCATAAAGAGAGCAGTCCAGCTGGTTTGAAAAGTGTGAATCAAATTTATTATGATTTCCTGCCCCATAAAGGGAAATTTCATACATATCCTGTGGCTAAATACAATCAAAATAAACACACACACAGACTCACCAGACTCTGCATTAAGTTCATTCTGCTGTCTGCGGTTCTGTATTCTCAACTGCAGAACTGAAAAATAAAGTATATTTATTATTATGCAATAAAAACAGTATTTACTTTAGTTTTACTTTAAAACAGTCTTTGCATTGCAGGAAACTTCTTTCACCTTAAGGAAAGTGCAGGTTTTCTCTGAATCATATAGCTTAATTTATGACTGTAAACCCAGCATATTACAAATAAATTGCACCGCTCGGATGATCATAATTGAGTTAGATATGAATTAGGCAGGAAGTTCTTCATTTCTTCACTCACAAACAAACACAAACTTGAACCAGCAGGTGAATTACAGCTAGGTCAGAGGTGGGAGGAGTCGTGAGGTATGGTAGCTTGTCCCATGATGCACCTCTGTGCTGAGTTTTGAGATCTGAGAGTGGACGTGAGAGGAAGGGGGTAACTATTTATCCCTCTGAATGTCTATTTCTGTCACCTTCCCATCCCCCATCCAGCTGTCCTGCTCTCTCGCTCCCTCTCTCTCTCTTTCCCTGTCTTTCACTCCCTCTCTCGCTGTCAGTCGTGCTAAGTCAATTCTTCCTGATTTTTCTTCACTCTGGAAGAGAATGACATGCTGAGTGGCATCAAGCCAAATCAGGTTGGAATACTGGGATTAAAAATTCACTGAGTGTCACCACAACTTATAGTAATGACAATGACTGGTGCTCTGATCACATAATGACATAGATGCATAATGATTTAGTTTTAAAGTTTTAAGATATTTAATTTACTGTACAACCTGTTATATCACTATTAAAACATAACAAAAACAACCTAATGGTTTATCATTCACTGATTATATTTAAACTTTTAAATTCAATTAGTTTTGTATCTCTTGCTGTTCTAGCTTGGACAATGTTTGAAACGTTTTATGAATCGTGCATGTACACAGAAATATCCCAATATTTGAATGTTTTTTAGTTGGGGAAAAAGTAAAAAATTGAAGGCCACATTGAAACATGTATAAAATGAATCAGATTAATACAAAACATTCTGCATGTTATGATGCTGTATATGTGAACTGCTTTGTACAGATGGTCAGACGTACTTCCAAAGCTCAAGATGCTCTTGGATCGTTTTCAAATCATGCTGGAGAAAATAGGTTATACATGAACATGTCCTTAAAAGGATTAGAAGGACACTAAAGACATAATAAAGACATTTTAAAGTTCAACTTTTCATTCAAACCATCAAAGAATAAAACCACTTCCAGAATCAAAAATTCCTGATAATTTACTCACCCCAATGCCATCCAAGATGTTCAGGTCTTTCTTACTTCATTCGAAAAGAAATGAAGGTTTCTGAGGGAAACATTCCAGGGTTTTTCTCTATTTAGTGGACTACAATGGGTATCAACAGGTTGAAGGTCCAAATGACAGTTTCAATGAATCTTTAAAGGGCTCTACATGATCAAAGCCGAGGAATAAGGGTCTTATCTAGTGAAACGATTGGACATTTTCTAGAAAAAATGACAATATATATACACTTTTTAACCTCAAATGCTCACATAATCACACACCTGTGACGTAGGCTGAAGAATAGAACGTCAAACGTCCTTTACAGAAAAAAAGGTGTCAGGTGATTTTCAAGTTGGATGTGAACATGAGATGGTGTTTTTCACCCTACACTACCTTTTTTAATCAAAGCACACAGATAAGGAACTAACCATTCATTACTTTTTCAGAGCTAGTGCGAGATGAGCATTTGTGGTTAAAAAGTGTATAACTTTTTATTTTATTAGAAAATGGCCGACCAGCTCTTTGAAGCTGCATTAAAACAATTTCGACCTTCAACCTGTTGGCCAACATTAAAGTCCACTATATGGAGATTAATTTATTTTATATATAGAACATTTCTTTTTGACTGAAGAAAGAAAGACATGGAGGTGAGTAAATTATTAGAATCTAGCATCTTTCAGCAGTTCCTGCATTAGCAGTCCTCCTGTTGAGGTTGACTGGTGCACTTTTACTCCGTTCTCAGCTCCTGAACTCTTTTTAAGCGATTGTTGGCTTCTCTGTGGCTTTTCTAAGTATGTTTCTTGTTTGTGCAGAACGTTTAGAGATTGACCTTTTCTAGGCACAGTCTGGGTGGTTTGATGCAGCCTCCACTTCCTGATAATTGAGCCAAAAGACTCCCCTGAGACATCCGAATACTTGGAGATGGCTTTGTACCCTTTTCCTAATTTATGCATTTGTTTTACATTATCACTGACGTCTTTGGAAGGTTCTTGACTATTAATTTTTACAGCTTGCCTTTTAGGTTCACATATCCGTGGGGGGTTTAAAATGTAGTTATTTTATTACGTTACCATTAGGTTTTTCATTTAGACCTGAAAGACGAAAAAACTAAAATCTACTATAAGGCTGCTACAGAGATGAGGGTTATTTCTCAGGACAGCTATTTCACTGATATCTTTCAGATTTGTAGGAACTGATTTAAATGTGATATTAAAAACAAGGAACAAACAGTCAAATAAAATGTAAAATTAAATCTAATTTTATAATCAAGCTTTAGCGCTTAGAAATGAAAACAACAGAGGGTAAAGTTAAAGTAATAAAGTATATTTATTAAATGGCTCTTTGAAGTTTGATTTTCTAAAAACTCTGTATTCTTGTAAAATGCTGGTCATTACAAAAATATTAATCTCTTTAGAATAATACAAGACCCCTCCATACCTGATGCATTATATCTTGCTAAAATTGACACATGAATAAAAACTATAATCAATTGCCCAGTAGACTATAAAGAAATATTGAAAAAAGACACTACTGTTGGATATGTAATAATTTAAATAGGAAAATTAAATTAAATTAAATTAAATTAAATTAAAAATAAACATAGATTTATAAATATAAATATTCGTCAAATTTCCCTATGTTCATCCTCACACTATTAATCAGCAAAATAAAAACTTTTCAAATTACTTCAGTTTTGTTTATGTTCATGAAATGTTAAGGCATTGAGACTATAATTTAAATAGCCCATATGAAATAAATTACATTTACATTTTGTTTGAAATTCTAAACATTCTTACATCCTTTTCCAAACGGAAAATCAGGATTTATCAAATAGGCGGCCATCTTTATCACAACACAACCTATCCAAGGTCACAGCTGATTTAAGGGTCAGTACTAGAGCAGAGCGAGGTTTTGATTGCATTACATTTTCCTTGCTGTCTATAGATGTGATCTTCCTTTTAAAAATGACTCTTCCTTTTTGAATACTAACTGTTTAAAAAGTGTCAATTCAATGCATTTTTTGACGACAGAGTCTTGTCGATACCAAAGACTGCTGCTGGACATTTGTCTGAGAATCTTGCCAGCAGGATGTTTATAGGGAACCCAAGAAGAGAGGGCACCGCTTTTGAAGGGGTTCCAACCACAGATGGGAACCAACAAAGACAATCTGTCCACTGTCCACATTTCCTTCAGGGAGGACCGTACTGATGGCCACATTGTACAATACGGGGAAGTACAAGAGATTGTGGGACCTCATGAGGATGGGATCAAATTTGGGGATCCATATCATATCAGCAATTCATTTAAGAATGCTTTTAAATTCCAGTGATAATGAACTTAAATTTATGCAACTGCAATGAGTATATGTGACCCCAGACCACAAGACCAGTCAAAAGTATCACAGGTATATTTGTAGCAATAACCAAAAATACATTGAATGGGACAAAATTATTGATTTTTCTTTTATGCCAAAAATCATTAGGATATTAAATAAAGATCATGTTCCATGAAGATATTTTGTACATTTCCTGCCGTAAATATATCAAAACTTAATTTTTGATTAGTAATATGCATTGCTATTTTCAAAAAGTTGTATCTCGGTCAAATATTGTCCTATCCTAACAAACCATACATCAATGGAAAGTATTTATTCAGCTTTCAGATACTGTATAAATCTCAAAAATCTCAAAATTTCATAAAATTGTCCCTTATGACTGGTTTTGTGATCCAGTGTCATGTATATTGTCAAGATAAACTGAATGATTGCTTGCATTGTGTGAAAGTTCTTTGAAGGTGTGTTGACCAGTGTTGGGGAAAGTTACTTTTAACTGCATTACAATATTGCGCTATTCCATAAAAGTACCTAACTGGATTACTTTGGATTGCTTTTTATGGAAAATAATACATTATGTTACTTTTGTGTTACCTTTTTTCACCTGAGCTGGATTTGCTTATTTATTTTTAATAACAAAAAAAAACAAAAGTTATATTTTTGGCAACTATACAGACCCTTTCACACCAAAAGTGAAATTAATGTGCCTTGGCCTCTGCACCTTCAAATTTCTCTCAACACTGGGACAGGAGATGTGTCAGTAGCTGGTTTTCCAGTCTATTAGAAAAAGGAATATTTTGCAAAACTGCAGTGGAAACGGCTTTTTCGCATTTACAGGTCACCTTGTGTACATAAAAGTCACATGATCATTCTTTAATGTAGCTACTATAACCTCAAAAAACACCTCAATGCTTGAATACGGGGCTTTCCTTGCCATTAAAGCCTGGATGACCTCTTATCTACACTGCACAAGTCTGCGGAGCTGATTGTGGCCACTCTAGTCAATGCTTGTGTTTATACCAGGCATGCCACAACTCGTTTCATTCTCAGAAGCGTCCCAGTAGTGGGTAAAGATAGTTGCCTACGTCTCCTACAATTCAAATTAATGGCTAGAGCAGTGATGCTAGTGACATACATAAACCTACCAACATCCATCGGCATGATTTACTGCGAGACCATCGCAAACCATCGGTTAATGGAAACGCTGTCATTTCGCAACAATTTTTTATCGACATGTATAAAACATTGCAGAAGATTTGTGCAAATCTGTAAAGGAAACACAGCTAGTGACTAAGGGCTAGGTTACTAAACTGGGCAGATTAGCGTTAGAGCGCAATTCTATAAAAGCACTGATGGGAGGGGGAAATTCTGTGTGTGATTAACTGACAATGCACACGTTCAAGAAAACAGACACAGCTATCATTTCCATAATGACCAGTGCAATCTACCAAGAGGAGCAAAAATAACACCTGCTTTAAGACATGCTTTTTTGGGGGCGTTAAATAATGGTGCAAATACCAGTAATTTGATAAATGCATGCATTAGTAAATTGTGTTTTGCATTATTCTTTTCAAGACTCTCCTTTCATAAATTTAGCATCTGAAAGGGAAACTCCTATGCATATTCAATAAGGTCAGGCACAAAAATAACTGTCTACACCTTTTCAGTGCTAATTCTTCACAGTGTGTCTTTAGTAAATCTTGACAGTACTATTTTAATGTCAAAAGATGGTTAGCGCTGGTGCAAGCTGTTAGTAAATCTTGCCCTAATTGGGAAAACTAAGGCCTAGTCCACACGTACACAGGTACTTTTATAAACTGAGTTTTTCCTACATTTAAAAACAAAAAAACCTTGTCCACATTGAAACACATAAACACGCTATGAAGACCAACAGGTTTGTATATATCCCTAATTGTGAAGCTGTAATGTTGGTCAATCTGAAGCAGAAAAAAGCGTGCACTCCGACATCACAAGTCAAAATCTCCGGTTTCACCAGCTACACGACAACACTGCAACCAAAGTTTCTGAAAATCTTCACCCTGGCAGTTTTTTTTTTCCAAAATTTTGAAAATACCCATGTTCATGTGGATATGGCCTTAAGTAACTTGCATTACTCATTTGAACTATTTTATAACTCAGCTTACTTGTAATGTGTTACCCCCCAGCACTGGATGTGGATGTGTTTTTAGTAACATAAAGCTGCATTTAATCTAAATATATTTTTTTCTGAATATTCAAGCAAGCCCACTCTCATCTTATCCCAGCTGCTCTGTAAAACCAGCTACATTCACCTGGGTTTCCAACGTTGCAAAGAATTTCAGACTCCATCATCAAAACAGCCACTAGGAGCATCATCAGAACTCACATCACCAAGCAGAGCAGACAGACAGCTACACATGTGGGCTTTCAAAACCAGCTTGAATACAATCTTGTGATCCTTCCTTTGTTCTTACCTGAGCGAAACTTATTGCGGATGAGCAGTGACCTCTCAGACGCCAGCAAGGTCATAATGGAGAGACAGCAGGGGAAGAAGGGGTGGGGGCTTTAAAGATACGTCTTCCTCCTGCAGGGCAGATACTTGCGATGATTTCTTATGCCCTTTCCTCTCCCTGAAAAGAAAAAAAGTAAAGGAGAATTCACAGGAGGCCTGAACTTATCCCAGTTGCCATCAAGATGGAACAGGAACAGACACACAGGAACAGAAGCAACTGGTGTAGACTGTGTGTGACTGACAGAAACAGGAGGAATCAGCAGCTAACGCTATTCCACTATTCTAAGAGACAGTAAACAGCATCGCTTAATAAACACAACAGATTTCTTTCTTTCTATGCAGTGAATAGTGACTAGAGCTTTTAAACTTCAAAAAGGAAGCAAAAGCGCCATACAAATTGTCCACTGCATTGCAAGCTTTCTGCAGCCATTTTTTTTTTAACAGTTTGTGTAAGAAACAGAACATTTTTTACGTTTTTAATCAAGAAAATGACATCCACCCTGACACTCCATGGTACATATATGAGAGAAGTACAGATTTGTAAAGAAACCATTCTTTTGAGCCAGAATGAGTTCATGAATCAGAGTTCAATATCTCGGTGGATTGAATAAGTCTGTTTCAGTCTATTCCTCAAACAAAGCTATCACATGGCTTCAGAAGACTTGGAATATAGCCTGTTTTAAAGCTTCAAAGGGTTAGTTCACCAAAAAATGAAAATATTTCCTCATGTCATCCCATATGCACAAGACTTTGATTCACCCAATTCATAAGGATTACTTTTACAGTGCCTTTATGAGCTTCTTGAAGTGTCAACATAAATTTTTCACGTTTTGTTAAAAATATCTATATTTGCATTTAGAAGATCAACAAAACTATGACATCATTTTCATTTTGGTTTTAAATCTTTAATCCCCATTCACCGTTTTTGCATGGACAAGAGTGACTAGTGTATTAAAAATAACATTTCTTTGTTGTGTTCCACATAATAAAGAAACAGGTTAGATACAGGTTAGAAATGACGTGAGGCTGAGTAAATAATGAGTTTTCATTTTTGAGTGAAATATCTTTTTAAACTATTCCAAAGGGAGGGATTTTTACTCAACTTGCCAAGGATAAAGTGGCCTGTTGGAGCAGATGAGAGTGAGTGCATGTACCGAGGCTTGAGTTACAGAAATAATTGGTTATATTTATGTGCCCTAGAGCTGTATTTCAAGAACTTGAACATTTTTTTCAGTGTACATTTCTCTTCAGTGATAATCAGAACTGCACTACCCACTGACTACAAGTACTGAAGCAACAAATTGGCCTTAGATGAAGATCACAAAAACTTGTCAGACGGAGTCTTTACAGACATAAGCACCCAGATGCCTCCACAAAAGAACACATACATTCGCAGATAAATGTATAAACACAATAGGATGAATAGAAATGAATACTCACAGTCAGACTGAACTCCCCCGAGTTTTGTCAGAGTGGCGTTGAACAGAGATTAAAGTGGAGAGAGAGAGAGAGAGTCTTGTGATTGAGGTGGAGAACGAGGGCAGAACTCCAGGCACGTTAAATCGAGGTAATGCTC
Source organism: Cirrhinus molitorella (assembly GCA_033026305.1). NCBI lineage: Eukaryota > Metazoa > Chordata > Actinopteri > Cypriniformes > Cyprinidae > Cirrhinus > Cirrhinus molitorella. The sequence goes on along the minus strand of CM065123.1, from coordinate 15,698,250 downwards.
AATGACAAGTTTGTTCCTTATCTTCTTATTCGCCTGTTTGTTCATTCCCTTCCACAGGTGAATCTAGGGAGAAAAGGGCCCTCTGTTTCTTCCTCTTTTCTTCCACGCAGAATTCACCCTGTACACCTCGTTCTCTCTCTCTCTCTCTACCCCCACACCGAGGGGTTGAGCCAACTGTGTTGGGCTATCAAAAGAGCACCCTGACGCCCTGCCCCTGCCCCCTCAGAACCCTCACACACACACACACACACACATCTGCTGATAGATTCACTGGGGGGTGACACTACTGGGTGGATAACTTGCGGTGTTCCCTATCTCCTCTTTCTCTCTCGGGGTGATAAGGCCAGACCTTCCCCCACAGGTAGCTTGTAAAAGCTGGTGACCTTCAGTGGCACATTGAATACTGTATAATAAAACGCTGCTGGATCAGAAAAAGATTTTTATTGGGAAGTCTTTTTGAATTGTGTTGCATGTATTTTTATTTTAAGGTAAGGGACGGAATGCATTAACACAGAACAGAAAAATATTTTCTGTGTTCATGAAAAAATAAATATACACTGCCGCTCAAAATTTGAGATCAGTAAGCTTTTTAAAGGAGACTTTTCTGCTCATCAAGGCTGTGTTTATTTGATTTAAAATACAGAAAAAAACTGTAATATTTTGAAATGCTAATTCAAAATATGCTTAATAAACTTTTTATTTAAAATATAATTTATTCCTGTGATGCAAAGCGGAACTTTCAGCATCATTACTCCAGTCTTCAGTATCACATGATCCTTCAGAAATCATTCTAATATTCTAATATAAATCTTTTTGGAACCTGTGATACTTTTTTTAGGATTCTTTGATAAACGAAATTTTAAAAAGAACACCGTTTATTTAAAATAGAAAACTTTTGTAACAAACACCTTGTTCACCTTGTTTGGGGTCAGTAAATTGAAAGAAATTAATACTTTTATTCATCAAGGATGCGTTAAATTGATAAAAAAAAAAAAAAAATTATAGTAATGGCTTACACTGCCCTCCAAAAGTTTGGAAACGCCCTAGAAAAGTGGGGTTTTGGACAATATTGGCATGAATCCTTTTTAATTTGTGATAATTTTGCACTGATAAGGGACAACACAAACTACGAAAACATGTAATATTTTATTACATAAACAGTTTATACATAGAAAAAACTTTTAGCAGGGCAGGTCATTCCATAGCAGATGGATTGATGGTCTTCAATGATAACGTCAAGTTACTTTAATGTACTTGCACCAAAAAATGATAAGGATTTATGCTGATATCATCCAAAACCACACTTCTTTTTTCACAGGGGGTTTTCCAAATTTTTGGAGGGCAGTGTATATTGTTAGAAAAGATTTCTATTTTGAATGAACTTTTTATACATCAAAAAATCCTGAAAAAAATGTTAAGCAGCACAACTGTTTCCAGCATTGATAATAAAAGTAATAAATAAGTATATTAGAATGATTTCTAAAGGATCATGTGACACTGAAGACTGGAGTAATGGCTGATTTAAAAAAAAAAAACAACAACATTGCTTTGCATCACAGAAATAAATTGTATTTTAAAGTATATTAAAATAAAAATATATATTTTAAATTGTAATAATATTTCATAATGTACTTTTCCCTGTATTTTTGGTCAAATAAACTGAACTTTGATAAGCATAAGAGACTTTTTTTTTTTTTATATTAAAAATCTTACTAATCCCAAACTATTAGGCAGTGTATACTGTTGGCAGGGATGCAGACATGAAGTCCTAAAGGGAAAGTTCACCCAAAAAATTAAATTCAGTCATTTACGCTCTTATGTCTTTTTAAATCTTAAGGTGTTTCGAAAAATGTGCTTTTTGTTCATATAATGAATGGGATCCAATGTTGTTTGGATCCCAAATATTTTCCACAGAAGAAAGCAACAGAGTTGGAATAACATGACACTGATTTTAATTGTAATTTTTGAGTGAACTATTAAATGTACTTCTGTATTTTTAACTATAGAGATACATATGATATAAAACATTCCACAGTAGCCAATGAATTAATTTTAAATCCACAAACATGCAAATATGTTTGTCTATGAGTGAGAGACGGGAACTAAGGGAAGAGGAGGGGGTTGGGAAAGGGAGATCATTACTGCACCACCTGTTTGGTGGCTTTGACAGACAGGTTGGTGTGTGCTGCTGTATCAGCAGGTCAGAGACAGCCAGCAAGTGAGAGAGAGAGAGAGAGAGAGAGAGAGAGAGAGAGAGAGAGAGAGAGAGAGAGAGAGAGAGAGAGAGAGATACAACAGAAAAAAAGGCAAAACAGTCCAAAACAAGAGTTACAGGTAAAATGCATAACAATATGGCTGACAACGACAGGAAGAAGATAAAAGACAGACGCAGGAAGTTAGATTCTGATCATGGCAGCACTGAGCAGCTGGTAAAGCCAATATTAGCCATTGTCTCAACCTTGAAACTGAATATAACTTCTGGAACCATTATAAGCATGAAGACTGTGAATGACAGCAGTGAAAAAAATTATCCCCTTATTGTTTGTGACGCATATGCAATTTATGCCGAGATGCACTATTGGGGGAAAAGTGATGTAATCACCCTAGCTTGCAGCGAGCCCCCCTTTCGGGAATCCCTCTGTGATTAGCACCTGTTACTGTCCATCTTTGTCTCTCTCTTGTCATCCTTCTCTACTCACCTCAATTAGCTTGTGTCATTTTGTCTCACAGCATGAGAAGCTTAACTGAAACAATGCATTCTATACATTCTAATAATGCCCATGTGTCTCATTGGTTTTGATAGAAACAATACAGAATGTCAAAATGACAAATATCTATGCACACAAGGTGGGAACCTCTATTTCATCTCATGCCCTTCTTCAGGCAATATACATTCATATGCAGAAATAAGGTTAGAATGGCTAATCGTAAAATCTAATCATAAAACATTTTTCAATTAAGTAGGGTATGTCAAATTTAGGTGGAAATTTCAAAATTTGCCCCGGAGTGGAAGGGGTTAAAGAAACTGTGAAAGATACATTGAATAAATATTTAACTTTACAAAAGCAGTGCAAATAGGTCAGTGGTTCTCATCTGGTTTTACTGTTACAATGGACATTAAATAGACATGTTATCAGATTGTGTATTGTACAAATATAAACAGGTATATTCTTAAAAATAAAACATTAACATTTATTAACAATACTATTTACACGACTTACGCTGAATAGTATTTTAAACAAATGGGTCAAATATTGTATTAGCATTAGCACTAATACCAAGCTAACTACATGGGTCATTCTACAAAACTGGAGCAAACTGCTGTCCCACAACCAAAAAAATGTTAAAGATTTTTGTAAATTTGATTATATCTTTTTATGTGACAACCCTGAAGAATTACACTTTGCTACAATGTAAAGTAGTGCGTGTACAGCTTGTATAACAGTGTAAATTTGTTGTCCCCTCAAAACAACTCAACACACCGCCATTAATGTCTAAACTGCTGGCCACATAAGTGAGCACACCCCTAAGTGAAAATGTCCAAATTGGGCCCAATTAGGCATTTTCTCTCCCCGGTGTCATGTGACTTGTTAGTGTTACAACATCTCAGGTGTGAATGGGGAGCAGGTGTGTTAAATTTGGTGTTTTAGCTCTCACTCTCTCATACTGGTCACTGGAAGTTCAACATGGCACCTCATGGTAAAGAACTCTCTTTTAAAAAAAGAATTGTTGCTCTACATAAAGGTGGCGTAGGCTGTAAGAAGATTGCCAAGACCCTGAAACTGAGCTGCAGCACGGTGGCCAAAACCATACAGCGGTTTAACAGGACAGGTTCCACTCAGAACAGGCCTTTCCATGGTCGACCAAAGAAGTTGAGTGCACATGCTCAGCGTCATATCCAGAGGTTGTGTTTGGGAAACAGATGTATGAGTGCTGCCAGCATTGCTGCAGAAGTTGAAGGGGTGGGGGGTCAGCCTGTCAGTGCTCAGACCATACGCCGCACACTGCATCAAATTGGTCTGCATAGCTGTCTTCCCAGAAGGAAGCCTCTTCTAAAGATGATGCGTAAGAAAGCCCGCAAACAGTTTGCTGAAGACAAGAAGATTAAGGACATGGATTACTGGAACCATGTCCTGTGGTCTGATGAGACCAAGATAAACTTATTTTGTTCAGGTGGGGTCAAGGGTGTGGCGGCAACCAGGTGAGGAGTACAAAGACAAGTGTCTTACCTACAGTTAAGCATGGTGGTGGGAGTCATGGTCTAGGGCTGCATGATTGCTGTCGGCACTGGGGAGCTACAGTTCACTGAGGGAACCATGAATGCCAACATATACTGTGACATACTAAAGCAAAGCATGATCCCCTCCCTTGGGAGACTGGGCCACAAAACAGTATTCCAACACCAAACACACCTCCAAGATTCTTGCTAAAGAAGCTGAGGGTAAAGGTGATGGACTGAGAATATGTGGGGCATACTCAAGCAGAAGGTTGAGGGGCGCAAGGTTTCTAATATCCACCAGCTCCGTGATGTTGTCATGGAGGAGTGGAAGAGGACTCCAGTGGCAACCTGTGAAGCTCTGCTGAACCCCATACCAGGGCTGGCCCAGGCTCTGTTGGTGCCCTACGCGAGATTTCAGATTACCGCCCCCCCCCAAACATACTTTTTGGAATTGTGGCCAAAGAGTTCAACCTTGGTTTCATCAGACCATAACACATTTTCCCACATGCTTTTGGCTTCAAATGGGTTTTTGCAAAATTGAGCTGGGCTCAGATGTTTTTCTTCGTAAGAAAAGGCTTCCATCTTGCCACCCTACCCCACAGCCCAGACATATGAAGAATACGGGTGATTGTCGTCACATGTACCACACGACCAGTACTTGCCAGAAATTCCTGCAGCTCCTTTAATGTTGCTGTAGGCTCCCTGACCAGTTTTCTTCTTGACATTTCATCAATTTTGGAGGGATGTTGTGTTCTTGGTAATGTCACTGTTGCACCTTATTTTCTTCACTTGATGATGACTGACTTCACGGTGTTCCATGGTATATCTAATGCCTTAGAAATTTTTTGTAGCCTTCTCCTGACTGATACCTTTTAACAATGAGATCCCTCTGATGCTTTGGAAGCTCTTTGTGGACCATGGCTTTTGCTGTGAGATGCGACTAGGAAAAGCCTACTAGAACAGCTGAACTTTATTTGGGGTTAATCAGAGGTACGTTAAATGATGGCAGGTGTACTGACTCCTATTTAACATGAGTTTGAATGTGATTAGTTAATTCTGAACACAGCCACATCCCCAGCTGTAAAAGGGTGTGCACACTAATGCAACCACATTATTTTAGCTTTTTATCTTTATTTGCCACTGAATAAAGATTTCAGATTGTTTTTCAATTGAGTTGTACAGGTTATAGGTCACATAAAAGGTGGAAAAATTTCTGAAATTATTTATCATGGTCTAATTTTTTTAAATCACATAAACCTGTCATTTTAACAGGGGTGTGTAGACTTTTTATATCCACTGTACTGATAAGTATTAACATAAATTAGTAGTAAATAATTTGTGATAATAAATAAATTTGACTTACAGTCACCTGAAGAATCACACAAAAATTAAATTAGAAATTAAAGTGCAAATCAACAAAAAAAAGTGCAAAAAATACTATTATATTCAGAATTACATGAACTGAACACACCTGGATTTGGTCATTATTGATGATGATGACAGCAAGTCCACTGAGACGCTCTTGGGCCACGGTAGACCTCAAGTAGGTCTTAGCTTGAGCTTTGTACATTACATGTTTTCAAATCTTATTGTTTTTCACTGATGTCAGTTTTATTTTATTCTAACATTATTTTAATCACTACGATGATCAATCAGTACTAAAGTTGTTAACTGTCAGTAATTATTTTGCTTATGGGTGTAGGAGCGCATGATGGTCACAAGAGGGCGCTCTTCCACGAAAAAAAAACTTTCGTGTAGCACCCCCCCACCCCCCCAGTCATTTTGCGCCCTAGGCAATTGCCTATTTCGCCTATGCCATGGGCCGGCCCTGCTCCATACCCAAGAGGGTTAAGGCAGTGCTAGAAAATAATGGTGGCCACACAAAATGTTGACACTTTGGGCCCAATTTGGAAATTTACACTTAGGGGTGTACTCACTTTTGTGGCCAGCAGTTTAGACTTTAATGGCTATGTATAGAGTTATTTTGAGGGGACAGCAAATTTACACTGTTATACAAGCTGTACACTCTCTACTTTACATTGTAGCAAAGTGTCATTTCTTCAGTGTTGTCACATGAAAAGATATAATAAAATATTTACAAAAATGTGAGGGGTGTACTCACTTCCGTGAGATACTGTAGATGATTATTTTATTATCTACTATAATATTTAAAATATCAGTAAGCTTAATATATATAAAATTATAATTTATTTATCCCATAACCCCTAAATTTAAACTTATGAAAATCATATTGAAATATTTTTTGTATTTTATTACTTTGCTGTTTTTAAAAATATATTTTTGATTCTTTTAAAAAATGAAGTTAAAAATATATTTATTTTATAATTTCTTTGTAAATTATGAAACATTATGTAAAAGTCAAATGTTTGTGTGTAACTTTAAAGAAAGTTGGCTATTCTTTTTTCTGCAATTAAACACACTTTTCTGATAAGTTATTCCATAATATTTAGTTGTTATATGTGTGCCACTGCTTAGAACAGTGCTAGCTAACCATGTGCTGATTAGAGCATCTTTGAGCTAGGTATCTAAAGTATCTAAATTAACATTTTTGGGGGGGATGAAATCAGTATACAAAGAAAAAATTCATTCAAAATACAACAAATCTCATAAATTTCACTTGAAATATTGTTAAAAATCAAATGTTATGGACTTACCTCTGAAAAAATGTTAAAATTGCAAACATATATCAGCCCACCCTCAGCCCAATCAGAAGTACTACTTGCAACCTATACAAATATTAATAGAGGACAAACATTCCAAAACTAAAAAAAAAAAAAATAAACAATACTAGAAATACGTAGCCTAACTTGGATTTTACACAATTTGAATACATACAATTTTTTTGGAAACACTTTTTTTTTCCAAGACGTTTCCATCTCTGATTTTGGAACAATTCCGTAGAATGACTCTAGTTGCATTTTGTAACTTTTGTACATCACACTATAGTGTCACCCATTATTGAGTTGTGACACCAGTTGAGAACCACTTTGCTAGAGAAAATGGACAACTCCACATATTGCAAGGCTAGTTACTGTACACGTTTCAATTTATTTACTTCGGTTTGGCGAGGCAATGCTTAACTTGGAGTGAGTTTGCCCTCTGGTGGCAAATAATAGTAACAACATCCTATGCTAGTTCTGTCATACATTGTGGTTTCCTACATGTAAAAAATGCTCACACTCCTCATTTAGCTCCCTTCTGCAGTTCCAGAAGTTTCTGTACATCTCCATCTACGGCAGCTCATTCAGGCCGTTTATCTAATCATATGGCTCCTCTCGCCACTGCTATGCTAACAACAATCAACTGCAGATCTCATTGCCCATCGTGCCTCAGCATCTCCATCTCAGAAAACGGCATAATAAAAACACCACCCTTCCCTAAGCATTTCATAGCCACACTAAAGCAAGCCTCTCCTTGCCAACAAACCATTTGCCATATGTCCCACATTTTTCACAATTCGCTGCATGATAATTCATTTCAAGATACTGTTGCTGGTTTATACTTTCTGAGATTATTTAGCACATAATGGCAAGTACCAACCATTACTAATGTGACAAGTACATAGTCTCACAGAAAAGAGCAAGTCTCCTACATTTCTTAGTGTTTCTCTCCTTCTCGCTCACACACACCCAAACACACACATTCGCACTCAACACTTATAGACACCTGCTGTCAGCTTGATTGTGGGAGCCACTCTCCTTGATGCTGCCAAATGGAACAGCGACCCTCTGAGCACATCTGAGCTGTCACTCAAGCGTACACAGACACCCCCGTCTAGCACAGCTTGTAAGGTTAAAGCAGGCAAAGTACATCCATAGATAAACACTTCAGAACTGTATTATCATTACTATATGAACCAGTAAAATTGAGCATTTCATTCATTCATTCTGAAACAGTGTAACACTGAATGAATGAATGACTTACAGTCTATTATACAGTCTTTATATGCATGTATGAGTGATGGCATTGGTGTTTTGAATGTAAATGAATTTCCCAGTCAATTTTTTTATTGGTTAAATAAACATTTCTACACTAGCAGAAAATTATTCTGTTTTATATTTTTACATTACCAATGTAATCAATATTCTATTTATTAAAGCCATGAATCTCATCAGGTTAGTGCTAAGCATTTTACATTAACCAAAATATTATCTCAAAGCAGTATCAATTTAAACAATATATTTTATTTGTGAACTTATGTTCAGCTATTCTCTTTAATACTTAACTTTTAACTATTTCTGAATTGTTGGTGTCCTCAATCATCAAAGCTCCAAAAATATTGGTCACAGAGATTATACTTTAAATTTCACCAAGCTGATTACTCACTAAAAAAACTCTCATAGATCATGTTTTCGTGCTATTTTAATTATTTTTACTTTGGTAATATCAAAGTGTGTGAGTCAGTGGCGCCTCCAGGATTTTTTATATGGGTGGCCGAAAGGGGCCAGTAAAAATATTAGGGTGGCACAATATAAAAACTGTTGCATGCCTAAATCTAATGGCAGACAATAATTTTTGGTTTTACCATTAATTCTGGGAGCATATAAAGTTATAGGCTTCAAAACATAAGTCTAGGACTACTATTCTCTGTATAGAGCAAAATGGGGAAAAAAAAGTTGCTCTGCAATGGACTACTTGCACTGAGCCTCGTGACGCACTTCCGTTTTGAAATGTTACGGCTCAGTTATTTCCGGTTATGTGTATTTTCAGTGTGCTGTAATCATCTAGTTGACTTAAACACCGAATAAAATGAGAGTTCGCGGGATGATTTCAAAATCCGAAATTTTCAGAGACAGGAGAAGACATATTCTGATGATTACTGTTTACAGAATCTTCCAAACTCAACGAAACGTGACGTTTTAATCCAACATATCAAGCGGTGGCTGGTAATCATACGTGATTGTTTCACCAGAGGGTGTCAGTGCTTCGCGAAACTGCAGTGTTTGTGAGATCTGATGAATAAGCTCATAATAAACCTTTGTTTATCTGTATTAAATATGTTTAATGACTATTCTGTGTCATCATTTCACTGTATGTAGCCTAATGTTAAAATATGAATATTCAAAGTAGTCCCGTCCCGCTGCCAACGTGTTACTGTTAAAAAAATATTTAAATGTTTAACATCGTTAAATAAGGCAGTCACCGCACATGCATTCAGCCATTTTAAACAAATAAATAAACAGTAGGGGCTCGGAGTAAGAGCACCAATGCACACAAACAAATTAGCCATGGTTTTATTTCAAATAAAACCGAAAATTGCAATTTACGTTATAACCACAAATTAATTCGGGTTTTACTACAATGACCACAGTTTAACAATGGTAGGCTATTTGTAATAAAAAAGTATTGTTATACAAATTGTAAAAACGGGGGAAAATGGTCTTAAAATGCAGTAATATTCTGCGTTGTCCTGAGTATGTACGTGCGCTAAACGCTGACCGGAAACAACCGAGCCGTAAAGTAGAACGCGGAAGTAGTTGTGCAAGTCTAACTGTAATTGAACTGTTTTTTGTTTTTTTGTGAGCGTGAATTTATTTCAAATGAGAGTAAAAGTAAACAAGAAAACATATATATTTAATAGGTATATTCATCGAAATAGACACAAGCTTAACGCAAGTGCAGCCCAAGCCCGACGAGCAGCAGCGAGTGTGCCTTCAGATTGAATATTCGCGAAATGTAAATAAACAGAGATTCTCTATAATGGGGAGATAGGAGGGTTGTTATGGTTTACTATTGGAGAACGCGTAACGGCTAACTTGGACTACGTGCAACACTTCAGCCAATCATATAATGGCAGTGACGTGAGTGGCCGAACGTTCTTAGTTTTACGGCAGTTGGTAACAGTTTGTAATAATAATAATAATAATAATAATAATAATAATAATAATATCATAATAGCTATATTCATCTGGTCTGTAAAGCAAAGTAGGCTATTCGCTGAGTTTTGGTCAACATTGTGAAGCGCATCATCCTCTTTGTTTTGTTGATATTTTGAGTGCACACAAATAAACGTAGAACTTTTGCAGTGCCGAATAATTTATTACTCTTACCTTTATGAGTAAAAATTACGGCATATTTTAAGTTGTGCAAGTCTTGTAAGCGCGCTTGAGCTTTCCACCTTCCACAAAAACGATTGGATTAAGAGTTTAACAGCGCACATTATAGGTTAAACGTTTAAACTAACATTGTGTTATGCTTGTTTAAAGGGTTAGTTCACCCAAAAATGAAAATTATGTCATTAATGACTCACCCTGATGTTGTTCCAAACCCGTAAGACCTCCGTTCATCTTCGGAACACAGTTTAAGATATTTTAGATTTAGTCCGAGAGCTTTCAGACCCTCCATTGAAAATGTATGTACGGTATACTTTCTATGTCCAGAAAGGTAATAAAAACATCACCAAAGTAGTCCATGTGACATCAGTGGGTCAGTTATAATTTTTTGAAGCATCGAGAATAAGTTTTGTACGCAAAGAAAACAAAAATGACGACTTTAGTCGACAATTCGTCTCCTCTATGTCACCGTGCCATTTTGGAAAGTATCCACTGGACGTAAACATCGTACGTTGTTCTGTATCAGCCACAATACACGGATACTTTTCTACGTGTATTTACGCTATTATTCGACCGAAAACAGCGCATCCTTGTGTTGTAAAAACATTTAACGAACAAAATCTAAATTAACTTAATAAAAAGGCAAAACGAAATACATCACCTTGCCATTACATACGAAACTGGACTGTTTTAATAGCTATTTCTATTCCTATTAATATCCCTATTCATTCACAATTACTCCCCAGCAAACTCACCGCACGACTGTAGGCAGTTAATTCAATGGGCTCAAGGCAACAGAAATGCAGACTTTATGCATGTAAGTATATATGAGGAGTTTAGATGCAAAACTTTCTAATAGCCATCTCGGTCAAAAATGAGATAATGATACCAAGTGAATGCTTTTAAAGCATATTATACGTCCATCAAATACGTTTACTTCAAACTCGCTAAAATCCCAGCCTCAGCCCAATAAGAAGTACTTCGGTACTTAGCTAGAAACCTGGATAAAGACGCATTTTTAAAGAAAGACATCAGATGGATTTAGAGGCTTCTGGACCACAAAACCAGTCTTAAGTAGGACAGGTATATTTGTAGCAATAGCCAAAAATACATTGTATTGTATTGTATAATATGCATTGCCAAGAACTTCATTTGGACAACTTTAAAGGCGATTTCAATATTTAGATTTTTTTTTTTTTCAAATACTGTAATACCCTTACAAATTTATTTATTTAGCTTTCAGGTGATGTATAAATATTAATTTAAAAAATGACCCTTATGACTTGTTTTGTGGTCCAGGGCCTCAAAAACACACACACACACACACACACACACACACACATATAGCATATAGACTGTAATTCCTTCCTTCACATACAGTTACACTTCATAATAAAAGTAAATGAAAAAATAGAAATAAAAATGTAAAAAGATAGCTGGCTTGGAAGCATTTGAATTTGATTCATTTTATTCAAAATCCTGTGATACAGGTTACAGAAATTAGGCTGTTTAAATATCTGCAGACTTGTTTTTAAACTGTGTATTAAATATATAAGTGTTCTGTGACATAACACGCCATTTCAAATATATACATTTCCAACATAAATAAATAGTTCTCATTGGTGCAAGATTGTTTTTAGTTAGGTAAAACACACTCTGAGCATTCATCATTAAATTGTAAGAAGAAACCGAATATTTTTAAAACGTGTGGTAAATCTACTGTGAAATGAGCTTGATAAAAACACTAAACCAATCTGTATATGAATTAAGTAATGTGTAAACAACTGTGCAAACCAAATTTAGTGATATCATTCAGCAGCTGGACACACTTCTACCGCATGCAGAATATGTGCTGCTGTGAGCCTAAAGCAAAGTTAATTAAGTGTGAGAACCTCAGAAAAACAGAAGGGCTTGACAAGCTTTAATTAGTGTGTGCAAATATTCAGATTCTTAATCAAATCTGAAATTTAACCAACAGAACTTTAGATTAGCCCAAGGTGTCCAGTCCGTGCATGATGTTTGGTTATTTACATGACAAATTACATAAACACAATTAATCAGCAGGGCCTAAACCTTTAAACCTTTTTTCAAGCTGCAGAACTTATCAAAAGGAGAACTGAGTTTTAAGAAACTAATAAATCAGACATTCAGCTAATCAAAGTTCAAACCTTGAAATGTTAGATCATCAAGATTAATTTGAATTGTGCAAGAGCCCCAGACATTTGTATCGCTGTAAAAACCCATTTTAAATAATTAATTTATATCACAAAGTACATGTGCGCAGATTAACTTGAATTTCTAATTCAAACTTTCCGCAATGATTTGTAACAGCTGTCTGACAAGCGATCAAGAGAAGTAAAACCTTTTTTGTCCAGATGAAAATTTCAAACTAATAAAATGTAGTACGCCTTTGAAGGCGGCAAAAGGTTTATAAACCAAACAGTTCAAGTTCAATATTAAGAAAAAGAACAAAGCAGAGCATTTAAAAGAAAAATATGAAAGTGACTATACTACTCTATACTCTGTAAAAATAGCCAAGAGGGAGAACCCAAAATGAACACAGAGCAAGGTGTTTTATAATGCATATTTGAATATGTTCTGAAACAAACGCTGAGTCATGAGAAAAGTTTTTCTCTTTTTCTTTTGCAGGGAATTTAGAGAATTCTACAGAACAGATGCAAACAAGACATGCTAACCTGTGAACTTGATGATGAAGAATCCCAACAAAAACAACAGAAAACAAAGGTGTGAATGATAACAATGGATATGCCAGGTCAGAAGATTTGTACAATGCAAGTTTGAAAGTGTTTAAAGAGCACACAGCTCCATACTGCCCTCTGCAGGTCAGGTGGAGTATCACAATGAAAGGAGTGGAAGATGTGTAGAACTTTGAGAATGATGTATGTTCTAATTTTGTAGAGTTTTGTGGCGGCAAATTTCATGTGGGCCGTCATTAGTAGACATAGAGATATACTGATGCACAAATCTAGGTCATTCCTTGACTTTAAGAGATCATAATATAAAATTATAAATAACAACAACAACAATGGGCATATTAGTCTTTTACAGTAACTACGTTACACCCTTGAGGAAAGATGCTGTATATGCAAAAAACTAAAATGAGAACAATAAATAACTAGCAAATATAAAGTTTTTCAAGGTGAAGTATTCAAACAAATGCATTTCAACAAGAGGCCTAACTCAATAGCTGAAGCTTATTAGAATTAATCTGAAGCAGATATTGCCGGTTTCAGTCATCACCAGTAAAGGTCTTGAGAGTTAATGGAATGAAATATAGACAATAATATGAAAATAGTGAGAAGTAAGGAATTATATCAATATAAAATAAATTAAATGTATTTACAACTTTAGCTTTTGAAAACTTAAAAAAAGACAGAAAATCTAATTGTTCATGACCTCATGTAGTTCATTCTCCCCCTGTGTCACTGTCAGACTCCATTTCAGGAACTGTTGAACTGTACCACTCCGCATTCTCTTCTGACTCTCCTTGTATACCGGTAAGAGAAATCCCTCCACTTTCTGGCTTTTCCTTCATGTCCATCGCCTCCAGCTGCTGGCCTTGGTGCTTGCGCTTCGTGTGACGTCGTAGCGTATTGCGCTCTGCGAAGCGCATGTGGCATATTAAGCACTGAAAGGGTTTCTCTCCGGTGTGTACTCTCTGGTGCCTCATTAGTTCCCCTGATTCACGAAAACGTCTTGGACAAAGCTGGCAAACAAAGTTCCTCTGACCTGTATGGATGTGTTTGTGTCGCTCAAGATGGCTTGATCTCTTGAACGCCTTGCCACAGAGGTGACACACATGGGGTTTGCTTTGGGAGTGCGTGATGGAATGGCGCTCAAGGTCCGAAAGATAGTAGAAGACCCGTGGACAGTATTGACAGTAAAGAATGCGACGAGGACCTAATGCTTGGTTCTTTGGGTCACTGATTGGATTTCCGGGTGATAGAGGACGATTGGGTGAGGTGGAAGAGGTGGTATCCAATGAGTCAGTTTGGTCTACTGAAGTAGACTCAGTCTCGCCGTCACAGTTTACCTCCGTCTTATTTTTACTTTCATGGACTGTGGCAGAGAAATCCAGCTTGGTGGCTTCAGAACATGAAGAAGGAGTAGTGACCGAATGCATCTCAGACTGGTTTTCTTGTTTCTTCTCGACAGACACAGCCAATCTGAGAAGGGCCTCCCGAAAGGAAGTGGGCACTGGTGTGTCAGAGTAGGCATCAGTGCTGAATTGCTTGGTTGGACTTGTAGAGGTCACTGTGGAAGTGCTAGAGGAAGCAGTTGATGAGGTAGGGCTAGCAGGAAGATTAGAAGGGTTATTCAGTCCTGAGATGTCTGTAGCCGTGGCAGAGGAAACCGTGCTGAGGCTGAGAAGTGACGGACGTGAACTTAATGTAGATCCCAAATCAAGTGGACAAGTAGCTAAGGGAAGTGCAACAGTGGAAGAGGAGGAAATTTGAGATAATTGCCCAGGCAAGGACGAACTCTGAGTTGAGGACACCTGAGGAGATGACAAAACTAGGAACATGGGGGAGGACTGAGTGTTCTGACTAAGAGGAACCGGTAAGGATAGGGTAATTAGCCCTGGGTTAGCTTTAGAGGCTGGTGAGGAAAGAGACTGAAGCTGAGATGGAGGAAGAAGAAGAATGGGAGTGTTTGACCCTGTAGTATTCGCCACAATCTGAATGGGAACTGATGCCAAGTCAGACATGGCAGGTGTGATGGAGGCTTCAGCATGAGCTTCAGAACTGTAAGAAGATTTTGGCTCCAGGTTTGGGGCAACTTGTGAGGCTTCCGCTGAGACATGACCTATAGACATATTTGGACACAGTGAATTGGGTAGACCGGACTCTGCAATATCCCGTACATCAGCAATGGAAGAGGGCTTACCTTCAGCTTGCCTTGAGCTTAAAGCCGTTTGTTCAGGGAGCTCCTCATCTTGTTGTATATTATCAATTTGTGGGACTTTCTGTCCATCTGCGGTGAGTGTGTAGGGAATGCCCTGGTCATCAATAAGTAGCGTATCCATCGGATCTGAGGTTGTAACGTCGCGGTACGATGCAGTTGGCATGGCTTCAGACGGAGAGGAGGACAGATGTCCATCCCAGTGCTGTGGCAGATATGTATGAGCATCGCTTACTGATGGAATCCAGCAAATTTCATTATCATCATCCTCCTGCTCCACTTCATCATGTTGAGGCTCATCCTCAATTTCATCAACTTCCATATGAAGTGAACCTTCATATTCAGGGTCCACAACCCATTCACATTTCGTCATTTCCTCCTTATTTCGGTCTTTCTTTTTCGGTAGGCTTAAATCTAATACCATGTCTTCCTCATACTGTCCAAGAGAACTTGTGACTGCCATGTTCATTCCGATATCCAGTCTATCCTCTCTTACGTTACATAAAATGTTTGTTTTATAATCATCAGTGCAGTCTTTACTATATTCTAAACTTTCTTTGTTTGCATTTATGTCCATCCCACATTTACTCCCTCTTGCATGAGCCACATCAACAACCTGTGTTTTATTTTTAATACACAATTCCTTGCTTGTGTGATTGCTTCCACCAGGTGATGGTAGTTTGTCATTATGGAAACCTTTATTTAAAATAGATTGTCGTTGAACCTTAATCTCTAGTAAATCATTGGTTGAGATGTTTGTAGCTTTGGTTGTTACCTCACAAGCTTCTGTCCTAGCATTATCAGACTCCACCTTGGGTATCAGCTGCATGTTTGTTGGTAGACTCTTTGTGTCCTCATCAAAAGTGACTAATTTATATTCAACAGTCTGGCTTTTAAGAAGACTCATCTGGTCTGAGTCTGATTCATTTTTTGGTGAGTTCTGCTTGCTGTAATCCTTTACAACTTCTGTCTGATCTTGTGGTGAAACAAGAAACACATCTGGGGTCACTTTGTCCTTAGATTCAGGCTTCAATGAGAGTCCCTCATCTGATAACTCATCCTCTTGACCCACAGACATTTGGCAATCTTTGGTGGCAGTAAGATCGGTCCACTTAATATGTGGAATGGTCTCACCTATTCTGTCCAATGTTTGTTGTTTGCGCATAGCAACTTCTGTACATTCAGCAGTAGAGAAGAAATCATTCTATTTAGTACTCATGGAGTAAGTCAGTTCATTATAACCTGAGAGAATATTGACATATTGCCTGACAGTGCCACACAGTCTTGCATAATCCATGTAATGGCACCATTGCCAGTTCCTGTCCCATCTGATGTAACTGCTGATTTTCACCCATGTCTCTGCTGCTGCCATCAGTCAGGACTCATCTAAGGCATCAACCTAAAACAAACAAACAGAAAAACATAAAACAAAAAGAAGATTCTACATTCTGAAAAAGAAACAAACAGTTCAAAAGAAATTAACTCTAGTTATAAAGATCTTAAATGATCTTTTGTTTAAGATAACCTTCAGAAAACATTAGTGCTGACCAAATGTACAATTAAACTGCAAATTTTTACTAATAATCACCTTTTTGAAGTTAGTCACTTAATAAATCTTAATAAAAAATGACAAATATTTCATTCATTATTATACATTTAATAATTATTCAATATTTAATACTGCCACATTATTTCAGCTGTATAAGGCAGCAGCATCATACTGTACATAAAAATGTTTTGGCTTGAAAAACAAAATTGTATAATAATTGTTCATTTTCTGAACTAAGGGGTTTGTTTACAAGCAATTATGAAGTACTTATATTCACAAGCATAACAAACATAATCATAACATATATTGCAGTGAAAACATAATAAACAGAGAAGGCAATATAGAGTGCCTTGATTAAAAATATATATATATTTCATCTAGGGATCAGCACTAATAATAACAGTAATATAAAAATAATAAACCCATTTGCATCTTTGTTAGCAACATGATTAAACTGCAACTTATTTTCGTTTAATACTGATGACCAAAAACACACATTCAACAGTAGGTTTTCTCACTGAAAAAAAAAAAATACAAAAACACAACCTTTTTGATAGGTTATTATTTTAAAAGCCTTTACATGTTTTCTATTACCGGCATACATACTGTTAAAAGCATTATAATAATCAATTTTAATTCTTGATAGACAGAGATTTACATATAATTAGATAATTACTTATTAATACAGTGGACTACTTACTCAGGCTCATTCTAAGTACAAATTCTTTCATTATCAAATTTAATGTAGATGTGTTGTTATGGTCCGATGCGTCAACAAAATTTCAACAAAATCTTTTATTTAATACATTTAGAAACACTACACACAGAAAAATTGTACCTTTTGGGATACAACAGCTTGTCCCTGGAGCAGTACCCTTAAAAGGACATCTTTGTAGCTTTTTTTTTTTTTTTACCCCTAATACATACATTTTACTACCTATACCACCTATGTCCTTTTAAGGATACTGTTCCAGAGACAAGCTGTTGTACCCCAAAGAGTACAATTTTAAACCCCTTTTTTCTGTGTGTATAGAGAAGTCTAGTGGATACTGTTGGCAGATCATGTTTTAACAGTTGTTTAGGGTTGGAAATGGGGGGTAACCAGGGGACGGTTCCAGTTCCAACCGGTTTGATTTTTATGGAAATTAAACGGATTTCTATATTTTATTCATTCAATAGCCTATGCACATAAATGTAGCGGAATAAATAATAACAAAAACTTAGTGGGACATTTTGTCTATGGTTAGCTGGTTGCACAATTAAATAACTTTAATGTTATTATAGTAGTGATGTAACAATATCAAAAACTCACGATACAATAAAATCGCAATATGTCCACAATACAATATTACTGCAATATTTTTGATTAAATGAAGATTTAAAAATGTATTTTGTACATATTAAAGTTATATTATTCTATCTAATGCACTTTGAGAGTTCACAATTAAGAGCTCCAACCCATGTTCTTAACTAAGAAAACTTAAGTGAAAAAAATAAATTGACTTGTTCCTGAACTTTAAAGGAGACTCAACCCTCTTTTTATTTGTGGTAGCCCTATACTGTCTCAGTCTAAATTACAATTCACACTGCTGTTTTAG
Organism: Cirrhinus molitorella; assembly: GCA_033026305.1. Taxonomy (NCBI): domain Eukaryota; kingdom Metazoa; phylum Chordata; class Actinopteri; order Cypriniformes; family Cyprinidae; genus Cirrhinus; species Cirrhinus molitorella. The sequence goes on along the minus strand of CM065123.1, from coordinate 15,679,887 downwards.
GAATCCAAACAATTTAGAATATAATAGAAATAAGACAAAAAATGTATTGTTATTCCCATGACAGTAATAGCCATATATTGTAAAACAATTGCACTATAAAATAAATGAAAAAGAATATTTCATAGGTATATTATTTTTGCATTACACTACAGTAGGGCAATTACAATACTTTTTTCCTAATTTCTACTCGTGAAGGAGATACTTAGAATTTGGACTACAATAACATTACCACATTTAAACCGCTAGCTGTCAGCAATTAATATTGCACTTTTAAGCTTTTATTTTAATTACAATTTCATTGTTTCAATGAAAACAGGCTTACAAAAACACATCTCTCTACAAATCTAGTGAAATGCTATAATCATCTGCCATGAAAATTAAGCATAACCTGGTGGCTGTTGTGTTCCCAAAAGCACTCTAAACTCACAGCACATGCAATAAACGAGTTCACTGCATTCACTGTGAACTGAGCCCTTCTGAGGCGCAGAAAACACCAGATCACGAAGTGCGCGCTTCGCTCTGAAATGCGCAGCGAAAAACCTGATGAAGGGATTAAGCCATATTGTGTTTTCGGTTCAAGTTTGTTTTACAGATACTTTGTCAACGCATAATGGTCCAAAAAACAACCTTTAAAGATCTTTTATGTTAGAATAAGAGGTTTAAATATATTTTTAAAGAAGTACACTTTTTGTCTAGAAGACCTATTGTGTCGTATCATCATATGACCACGATAATAAAGCGACAGTTATGATTTCACGATACCACGATATTGGTGATACTGTTACATCCCTATTACAGATTATAAAGGTTTTCATAATTACGTAAATCTGAAAGGTCATCTACAATTATAATTAAATCTATAAATCTGAACGGTCATCTAAAAGTTATCCCAACGTAAGAGTCCCCCCCAGTGAATTTTCGGCATTTTCACCAAAATTACTATCTAACATTACTAACATTTATTATAACACTTTTGACAATAAATTGAAACAATAAAGCATTTTATATTTTATAAACAACATTATTATATTTTATTATGGTATACTTTTTTTTAATGAAGAAACCCACCAGTACTTTTTTTTTAATGAATGCCTTGATATGATTGCAATTTGTTATTGAAAATAATAGATATTGTTGCATAAACACAATCTAATTGTGTTTAGAAGTTAAGAAGTTCTCACATTTAACTATGTAAAAACACTATTCCAATTCCAATTCTTTGGAAATAAAAAGCTTGAGAGGATGTCAACACAAATCAATAGTTAATCACAGTATTAAGGAAGATTTTTACAATTCTAACCTATAATTTTACCACCATTCGATGTCTGTGCAATATTGCAAAAGTGCACAAATACCATGCAGTTAGTAGTAATGCAACGCAATGAGGCTGAACAGCGTGCTGTCATGGTAGCAGGTCCACTCTGCCTTCCCGTGGTTTTCATCACAAATTAACTGTCAACGCGCATGGCTCAAGGTTTGACACCAATGCCTTTGTCCGTACACTCAGCCATGCAGCACTGTGGGAGAGGTAGAGATCAACACGGGGACATTCGACGCCATTACGCGCCGGAGGTCCGTTTAAAGAAGAAAAATATAAAGCCAAACATCGCGTTTGATGTCTGTGGGGTACCGACAGCGAGTCGAACCCGTGCCATTACATGACCAAAAGTATCTGTCTGAAGGATATGCCCTCCCCATAACCTGTGTATCGCAAAGACACTTGAATTATCCATATATTTAGGTCAAAACACTGACTGCGCTCGAACCTGCGACCAGCCATTTTATGCGTACCGAGGGTTCGAGCCGGTGACAGCGCTCAGACACACTGCTGCCTTGGAAACCCTATTTCAAACTTTCTAAGACAACCAACGCTCCTCAACTGCTACTCACAAGAACGCACATTTCTACCCTAAAGCTTACAACCATTCACATACATTGCTTCTTTTTAACTGATATATTGAATATGAAACTGTTCTCACCCCACGAGTCAGCTCGCACAGGCACTGACTGGCCCGACCCTGAGATACTTCCGGAAGACCAAATATGAATGAATGACTGGGCGGAGAGGTTGAGCGAGAGCGAAATGGGAGGGGGGATGTCGTGGTGTTGCAGTTTTCTACGTCCGACCTGGACATACTTTAGGATTGACATTTTGGAGCGTAAAGTCAGTTGTGGTTTAGAAAATGTGTTAACTGTTAATTTTGTACATTATTTTCATTATAATTAAGCACATTTAGTAAAATGTACATTAAAATGTACATAAAGTTCTGCATAATTTAATATAAAAATGTTGTATCATGTGACAGTTATACCATTATTAATTTCTGAATATTTACATTACTGTATTATGTTAAAGGGGACCTATTTTGCAAGAATCCCTTTTATAAGTTCAAACACAGTTGTGTGGCTGCATATTTTATAGTCCTAATAAATCAGACACAGTCTCTTTAAAAAAAAACAATTTCAAATTTCTACCTAAGTACATTGTAAGGAGAAATCCTGCTCATTTGTGACAATCTCTGCCCTATTAGCATAGACACAGCCCTGAGTGAGAGTCATCAGTTTGCCATTACTGTTTTCTTGCTGTATAGCTGCTGGAGATACAGTGTCAGCGCCAAAGAGGCATTACAAGTGTTGTGTTTAGGAATGCACCAACAAACATAGGAGCCTCCATAGACTTTCTCCATCTATCTGCCTAAGACGCTGTGGTTAAATTTTATTTTAGAAGAAAATGTCCTGGAAAGTCCCTTGTATGTTTGTACCAATCATTTTATACTGGACTGCTTCACAAACAAGGGTCAGTTTAACGCTGGATTTTCGTAAAGGTTGATTCTGAAAGAGGGATCAATACCAACGAATGAACGTGTGAACGTCAGCTACAGACAAAGTAAGTATCACATGTTTGTTTTCCAAACTGCCTTTCTGAAAGAGCTTCTTGGCACTCTGTAAGGCTAATGTTGCTGATGCTTCCATTGTCTCTGCCTGTTTTAACTGATGCTGTTTTCATGTGCTACCAGAATGATTGTAAATAGGAAGGTGGTAGTTAAAAATTGCATATGAAAGCAATGTGAAGTCGACTGCTTGAATTTGTCGAGCTCATAATCATGACATAAGTCTTATGAAACTTGTGATAGCACACGATGGCACCATGTGACCAGCTATGTGGTTATTTTTATCACGTTGTGCTCTCTGTCTGTGTAATTTATAAATGCGCATTTATTATGCACAGTACAATCAGATGAGTTTCTAATATTTCATTGCATGAGATTGTCCTGTTTTGTTTTTGCCGGCTCTTGAAGCTCCGCCCTCTTCTGAAAAGGGGGCCGGGAGCACTAGCTCATTTGCATTTAAAGAGCCAAACACAAAAACAGCGCATTTTGGCTCATACCCTAAAAGTGGCAATTTTAACAAGCTTTAAAAAAAAATCATCTGTCAGGTAACACGCTGAAGATTTACTTATTTTACATCTAGTAAAAGGGGGCATAATAGGTCACCTTTAAGATTTATACATTTTAGTAATGCAAACATATATTGTATATTCTGTAGTTTTTTAATTCGGAAAATGGAATACAGGACTCAAACAATTCTTTGTACACTACAGAAATCACATATAGAGACAACAAACATTTTCCAGTTTCTTTATTGAAGAATCATGATATTACAAGAGGACAAAACATTCAAAGATGATTCATTGTGAAGCTCTGAATCCATTAAAATCCGATCAAGCAGTCCAGTCAAAGATCAGCTAACTCTAAACATTTCATAAAACTGCTTTTGGACGAGAGTAAAACTATAGAGCATCAACATAGCATAATTTCAGAGTTCAGCTTTAGCCTGAAATAAAATATTAAAATATTTATTACAAGATTAACGCCAATGGTACCTCAAAAATCAGCTTTACACTTTGTACGACAATAAAACACAAGAAAAGAGAGCAGCTTATGGCAATCAAGACCTCATGCAAGTATGAGAGTATTTGCATACATCAGATATGACATATATTCTGTTTAAGGTAACTTTGTCAATGCAACATACAAAACTGAAAATATAAGAATTAAATGGGGCATAACTGTGAGATCCTACTGAGATCCGGTCCTTACATATTTAGTTGGCAAATTTGTTGTCAAAATTTGATGAGTTCACTCATGGTCAACAGGGTCACATGCATCAATCTCTGAAACCAGCCGATGAGGAAAGAGCTTGAACTGCAGCCAAGTAGGGTCTATAGAGAAAAAGGGTGATGGCGATGCAGGGTTATTTTAGAAGTGTAATGTATACTTATTATATTATGTGCATTAATGCGGTGTAAATTATGTACCAAGATAGCAGCTAGGTTGCTTGAGCTGTCCATCCACGCAGACCTCTGTGGCAGTGAAGCTACACAGTTTTTCTGGATGTTTACAGAAAAATGTCACATTCTCTCCATGAGCAACTACACCATCCGTCAGATCATATGGCCAACGCTTTACTCCTCCCACGATCACCCTGCTGCGTTGAGCTGGGACTGGACAGCGGGCTGAAGGGAAGAAATGGTGAGGAGAATTATGCTAATTGTCATCACAAAGAGAAAAGGAGGTTTATGATTCACGCTTTAAACCAAAAATTCCATATATTCGATTATATTTCCTATTTTCAATGCAAATGTTCAACACTGCCATGATGACTTAATGCAGTGTTTTGTTGCCAGCTTTATTTACCACGGCAAGTAGGCTCTGCGCTCCATGTCCCATTAGGTAGACAAGTCACTTGATTTGGTCCATCCAGCAAAAAGCTCTTTTTGCAAAGGTAGTAGATTGTATCACCAACTTCATATTTAGTTCTCTGGATGGCCACCAGATGTCCACGTTCAACCTCCTTAGGAGGAGGACAAACCACACCTGTTAAAGCACACACTTGCATGTAAACACACTTCAGAATTAAAAATGAATCCTTAAAGAAGGAAGTATGTGAAAGCCTTTAAAGGAATATTCTAAGTTATTTGAGTAGCAGCATGCATATTTATAATGTACTTACACCTTTTTGACAAAAACAATGAGTAATTTAATGTGTACAAATCGCCCTTAATTTCTAGTGCTCAGGGTAAAGCACACTGTACTGAAATATTTTTATGTGGTAATCAAAAAAGTGCTTTCAATGTTTAAAGGGAAAGTGTACCCAAAATGTAAATTCTGTCGTCACCACTGCCATTTACTCACCCTCAAGTTGTTCCAAACCTGAATCTTTCAGCTGTTGAACCAAAAAGAAGATTTTAGTAGCCACTGACTCCCTAAGTACAAAAAAAATACTATGAAACTCAATGGCTACCGTAATTGGTTTAGCAGAATAAATTCATAGAGGTTTTAAACAAATTGAGAGATGGATAAATGATGACACACTTTTTATTTTTGCTTGAACTATCGCTTTAACTTGTACTGAACCCGGAATATGCGTTTAAAACAAGGTTGATCCAACAGGGGGCAGCATTGCACCAACATAGTCAAACCCGCATCGGCTGCAATAGCGCTGCACACTCTCGAATTTATTTACACATAGTGCCCTAGCCACCTACTCACAAACCCACACAGTCTTCATTGCTCTTCTCTCTCCCGCTGTCCCTCTCATCTCTCTCTCATTACTTTGTTCCATGGTGTGCAAGAGCAGTCAAACCGAGATCTTTTTAGCAGTATGGATCAACATTTTCCACTCAAGCACATCCTGTTACACATTTTAGCAAGATTTATGTCTCAGTCATACCCATGTGCAAGAGTAGGCCTACATGTAGACACTCACACATACATGCACACACTTACGGCGACAGATGGGGTGAGGGTATTGCCACGTCTGGTTCTCATGACACATATTTTCACTATTTCCAATCAGTACAGATCTGTATAAGAAAGAGGACAAGGTGTGTAGATTAACTAAGCATGACAAAACTAGACATCAGGTTTATTTCAGTCACAGCATTCCCTTCCTCTTCAATCTCACCCAGATGCACATTGGTACTGGATGGTGGATCCCACGGCAGCACTGCCCTGCACAGAGAGCAGATCATCATCATCAGGCAAAGAACAGGACACCTCAGGCACCAGAACCGGCTCTGCTGCAAGACCTCCTCCTGGGGAGGCTGGTGGAAAATCAAAATAGCTTATTTTTCACTTGAATGGAGTATGCATTAAATGGACATCTATAGTAGTTGAAAACACATGCAAAAAGTTTATAGAAATGTACTCTTTGTATTTATGCTTCTTATTGTTTTGAAAACCCTTTTTAATTTAAAGTGTTAATGTTATTGTCTAAACATGTAGGCTAGTAAAAATATATATATATAAAATATATATATATATATATATATATATATATATATATATTGCAAGCAAATGCAAAAGGAAATGATGTGAAATGATGTGATGTGTGGCCAAGTATGGTGACCTATACTTGGAATTTGTGCTCTGCATTTAACCTAAGTGCACACACATAGGTCTGTCAGAAATGGGATTCAAACCCACGCCTCCAGGGGAGACTGCAAAGTTTCTAGAAGGTATGGCAAAGTTTGTAATATAGAAACACAATGAGAAAGTAAGAAGTTCAAACGGTATTTATTAAATCAACCAAGAATACAGAGAAGCACAACCACTAAACACAGACTAAACAAGGGAACTCATGAGTAAATGAACAGCAGGTGAACTAAATGATTAACTAATTGTCTAATAGACAGCACAACAGGAGCTAGACAAAACAGAACTAAACTGAATATAACTGTGACTGTAGCTCCCCTTATGTAAGGTGTATCCTCATGGTGTAGCAGAGAGTCCACCTGAACAAAGAAGGGTGAAGGCTTTGAAAGAGGGCGTGGAGCTGGTGATGGACAGGAAACAGGAGGAGCAGGCCAAGGTGGAGCCAGGGTGGAGCTTTGGCTGAAGGGCTGGGTGGAACACGGGGACTGACAGACGAAGACAGAAACGCAGGGTATATGGAGGGAGCAAAAGAGTAGGGAGGCACACAGACAAGGGATATATATATATATATATATATATATATATATATATATATATATATATATATATATATATCTCAATGGCCTGGAAGCCAAAGGTGTACATGAAAAGCTCACATGACCGAGGTGGCGACGGGGACTCGGCTAACCGGGATGATGACGGAGCAAGCAAGGTTGACAGGGAAACAGAAGGATGGGAGGATCTTGGTGAAGCCAAAGGGGTGGAGGGTCTAGGCACAGCCAAGTCCGTGGCGGAGGAGCATTGACCAACCAAGGTTGATCTGGAGGGATGAGGGAGCCAGAAAGAATCAAAAGGTCAGATGGACACAGTGAAGATGAGGGGATGGAGGCCTGAGGTGTAGCCTCACACTGAGCTAATGAACGGGAAGCCTGATGCAAAGTTGTAGAGCCGCACAGAGCTAGTAGCAGAGAGAGCCGAGAACCTGAACAACACCAGCGGGGCCGACGGATCCAGGGAACTGACCAAACCTAGCAAAGGGATGGGATCAGGAAATCAAGACAGGAACATCAGAGGAGGAAGGTCTGGCGGTACTGGAATATCTAAAAATCTGGATGGTGAAGAAGACGAGAATTTGAGGGTGGGGACCTAAGTTGGAACTGGATCCATAGACCACAGATCTACCAAGTTCTGTTCCTGGCTCTGGGATGGACAATTGAATGAGCAAGGATGACAGGGAAACCAAAGGAAGAGGGAAGGTCAAGAGCAGCCGGAGACTCTGAAGTCTGTGGCAGAGCCCGAGCGATGACCGACCAAAGTCGATCTGGAGGGATGAGGGAGCCAAGGAATCAGAAGGAGGGAGCCAAGGAGGGAGAAGGAATCAAGGGTCAGATGGGCCACAGTGAAGATGAGGGAACGCTGAGCTGGGATGGAGATATGAGCCTGGAGTCTTGAAGTGTAGCCAGGGACTTATGCTGAGCTAATGGACGGGAATCCAAAGGCCAAGTTGAAGACCTGCACAGACAGAGTGGTGGGGGCAAAGCTGAGGAGCTGGACAACACCAGTGGGGCCAACAGATCCAGGGAACTGAGTAGAAGAGATGGGACCAGGAAATCAGACAGGAATATTGGAGGAGGAAGGACTCTGGACAGTACCAGAGTATCTAAATATCTAGACGGGCAGGCGAAGAAGACAAGGGTTTGAGAGTGGACACATGTAGATTTCAGCACATGTAGTCTCTGGGACTGTGATGGGAACCAACATGGTTCCAGAACGACCTCTGTGACTGCTTTGAGATGGCAGTATGTAAATCTGGCTGCACACTAGACGATCTTAAGGCCAGGTTCAAGGCTTATGTCGCAAAGATTTTTTGTCCAAAAAATCCTCTGTTGTGTGGTGTCATTACGATTATTTAACTGCTCTCGATCAAGACGTCCCCAAACTCAAATCGTAAGTATCAGACATATTTGATATTTAGGATTCTTGATCGGCTTCCTCTGACGTGACACCCGCGATAGCCAATAACAGCGAGCAAGCGTCACTTACCGGATGTTGCGTGCTTCTATTGCTGAAACTTGGCAGTCATAAAATACCACAAAAGCAGAATACACCCCCTATATTCTTTTCTGTACTTTAAAACACACTGTGAAACAGAATGCGCGCCTTAAGAGACAGCTGACAACATTGATTGTCTTCCATTTGTTTTTCTGCTCTAGTCACGTTTGATGTCGCAATTCTCTGTGAGATCTTGTGTCACTGTGAAATCATTCCTACATTCAACAAGTGTGGTCTAGCGGTCTGGTTGAATCATCTAGTGTGCGCATTCAGAGGATTATAAAGCTAAAAATCAATGGAAACGGTCTTTATGTCTGTGGTCTCCCATGGTTTAAAAATCATTAAAGATTTAAAAAATCGTCTAGTGTGCAGCCGGCTTAAGGGAGAGGCCAGCGTGACAGAGCATCCAGTCCAAATAACACAGCAAATTACAGCACTTTGGGAGAAGAGGAAGACGCAATGCCTGAGAGTCCATAACTTAATGTTTATCAGTCCAAACTTCTGTCACAACTGGGTTGCTGTAGTAATGCACACAATAAGGAAGTAGGAAAGCCAATGGTATTTCTAAAATCAGCCAAGAATACAGAGAAACAAAACCACTAAACACAGATGAGAACGAACAAAGAAGTGAAAGACACTGAAAGGAGTATATATACAGAATAAACAAGAGAACTAATGAGTAAATGAACAGCAGGTGAATGGAATGATTAACTAATAGGTAACCATAAAAACTGACAAGAACTCAGAAAGGCACAATAGACAAAACAGAACTAAACCGGGAGAATATTCAAGTCAGTAAGTAGGCAAAAGTGAATAGGTGTGTTTGACTTGAACCATGGCTACAGGCGGCAGTCATCGAGATCGGTCAGGGGCAGAGTACTCTATCACAGAGAAGTGAATAAAATGCAATATTTGTCAGATACACAGATGTTTCAGAAACGTTTTTATGAGCAACAAAAACTCTTATCATATACTGCTTAATACAGTGCCATCTGCTGAAGAATAAAGTTCAACATAATCATATACTATTTAAATACTAATAAAGTGGGGGTATATATGCTTTTATGTTTTATGATAATCATGACTCACTGTAACATGGTGACTACAGTAAAAGCTTTTACTGTTCTAAAAACACAGATTTGTGGCCATTATTGGAATTAAAAAGGTTAGAATAAACCCGAAACACACGTCATGTGGTAAAACTTGGCCAGTCGTGAAACAGCTGCTCTTGAGAAACTGTGGCCGCAGAGTTAGCCAGCTAGTCTCGAATCGCTATTGCGGTATTTTGATGTCATGTGCCGTCGGTGCTGTCTTAAGTCAGAAAAAATTTCTAACTGGAATGCACTGCTTCAAGTCAGAATTTAATCGATCTGCACATTGCTGCGTTAAGCTGGACACACCTAATGTCACGTTAAATTGGTCACATGGGTTTAGAGTGGATAGTGACTTTTAAAAAAGTTCAAAACTAAAGCCTGGACAGTGATAACATAAAATATTGTTGGTATCACTTTCAGAATGTGATGAATGATAAAAAAAAACATTGACAGCCAGTTAGAATACACTCGACTTTAAAGAGCTTGAGCATCTAAAGCGGCAGACAACAAAACTACAGCACAATCTTAAAAATCTGTTGGTGTGGACACTAATATCGTTTATGGTGTGAAAGGGCCTTAAGGGCAGAGATATTACTGCCAAAAGCCCTCCGTTATTCAGCCTCCCTGGTTTTTGGTACATGGTCGTGAAAAGACTTCAAATGGATGACCCTGTGGATACTGGCCTGGAGCTTTTATCTACTACATTGGATGAGGTAGCATGAGTACAAATACATGACTGGGTGAATGGACAGATGGATATGTAGGGCTGACAAATGGATTCACAGGTCAACGTGTGGCTGAGCGGGTACCCAGATGATGGATGGACAGAATGTGCGGCTTCATTTTGAATTTTATCAGAAAAAATCCATCTGGAACAAGCTGTTCTCACATTCCCTCTTGAGCAGTTGACTCATGCAGTTATGTATCAAATCTCTCCCCCTTTTGTGAGGATGACTGATTAATGAAGGGGGAGGAAATCACACAGTCAACATGCACACACACTAAACTTCCATTGTGCATCAATTCTGCTTTGAACGCACTTGAACTTTGTGTGTGAATCCGCCGTATCTACATGCCTGTCTCTGCTTGTTAAATATTCCATGTCACTGATCTGCAGATAATAGAGAACTGCAGGACGGTTCTCACAGACCCCAAACGCCCACTCCTCAGCTCTTTTGACAGCTCATTCCTAGAAATACCTCTTATGCTACTCCAGGAAATGTGTGTGTGTAAATGTATGCATGTGTTACAGAGGGGGTGATACTGGGAATGCTGCAACCTGGAGCACTGCCGATTTACGCCTCCTCTCCACAAAGCTGGAGTCTAAAGACTAAAACCCCATAGCCCAGAAACAAGCGGTGACCCAGGTCCACAAGCTGTAAGCTTTTATTACTCATGCAACCAAAAAAAAATGCATTATTATGCAGACACTGACACATATTTCTCATTTTTTCCTATACTCACGGACGGTTGCACTCAATATCACCACCATAATATTGCTGCTATGAAGACATTCCCTTGAATTGCATAATAATGACATTAACTTGCTGGTTTACAAACAAGATGAGGGCAACCAACAGCACTGATGTTTTTGTGTCATATTACATTTTTTATGTCTGTTTATGCAATATCTGCATGCAAAAGGCAGAGGTTTTTAAATGTTACAGAACCTTCAAAAAAAAAATTTCCCAGTTACTAAAACATGTAGTAGAAAACCCATGAAAGTTTGACATTGTTTTAAAAAAATCCACATTGTTTTATAAATATTTTGGACTTTTAATGAGTTGAAATGGCTGCACCCGGTGAACTACTAACGCTACCTGTTGCTATTTTTACCACAACACAACTTGGAATAATCAACTCAGAAAATAAAATACTGATACGATGCCACATTGTGCAGCGTTTGGCTGTAATTTTCAGTCGAAAAGCAACAAGAGAAGTAATGTAAGTCTTAACTGCTTTCTGACGATGAGTAGAAGAGAAAAGAATGGGAAGATACCTAAGGATGAATAAAACTTCCTAAAGACCTGCGTCTTTGTTCTCTCCACTTTTGCCCTGATGCCTTTGAGGCTTTTAGGAGACCACAGCTACTGAAAGAGCTTACAAACGGGAAAGAGACAAGAAACGCTAGATGCCATCCTGGCAGGAACAACATGCTGATGCCTGTCATGATGCCGCAGCCACTAAAGGACTTTCTCAGCATAGATTTTACTCGATATCCAGGGACGTTATGGGATTTGGTTTAAGCTTACGCTTATATCCATCACCACCTGTAAGCTCTTTCAGTAGCTGTGGTCACCGTATAAGTATTTTATTTTCCAAATTGCGTTGCGGTAAAAATAACAACATGTCACACCAGTAGCTGACCGAGTGCAACCATTTCACATCAATGAAATAATGGCGCCCACCATAGTCCAAAATATGTATAAAACAATATAAATCAAATTAAATAACGTGAATCTTTCATGGGTTTTCTACAATTTTTATTAAGAGTTGAAATGTTTTCTCCATCCTACCTGTACAAACAGGTTCGTCTCCACTCCACTGCCGGTCACCCTGGCAACGGCGTATTGTAGTGTCCAGTCCGTTGTGCATTGTGAATCCAGGCATACAGCGAACCTCAAGCAGAGCGGAGAAAGAGGGCGAAGGAGAAAGGAGAGCGACATCAACATTTTTTCCAGGTGGGAGAGGCCATGGACACGTACGACCTGTTCACAAAGAAGAATCACATGAAAACTCTGAACACTGCCTTGTAATGTCCTACATTTAGTCATTGTTTTTGGTTTATTTGCTTTTTAAGTTTTGTAATAATGTGTTTAGATGCATCATGGGGTTTCTAGCTCATACCTGGGGCAACACAGCTGAGTCCACACTGGCCATCACAGAGACACTGACGTTTGTTGCCACAGTCTTTATCTTGCTGACACTTTTTTGGGCATGTTTGTCTTCTCTCGTTACCCAGTATTCTCTCTGGACACTGTTCGATCACATCCACTGCAAGATAAACACAGAAAGATTAAAAATATGCATATATAAGACAATACGCAGATCAGAATATGTTTCACGTTCAGGTGGACTAAAACACATACACTACCGGTCAAAAGTAATAATTAAAGGGGTCATCGGATGCAAAATTCACTTTTACATGATGTTTGAACATACTCGTGTGTTGGCAGTGCATGTACACATCCACTCTATAATGATAAAAATCCACCCAGTGCTTTTTTGTTTTTTAAATCCCCAATAATAATGATCACTTTCTCAGATCAAGCTGTTCTGAGATTCCTAGCACAATGACAAAGTTCTGCACAGGCCCCTCCCATGACTATTGATTGACAGTTGTTTTAGCACAGACCCACCCTAAGTGAGCTGTGAACAGTCAGCCACTGTTTCGATGCTGGAGCAGAGGTAGACAAGAATGTCTTCTGAGCAATTGAGGTGCATTGTTGTTGGATGTTGGATGTGAACATAGCAGTCGTCATTTACTCCCAACATCTGAGCCGCTGAAGACACAGAGCGTTTTTGAAGGGAATGGGCCCCTCAGTCTGCCTAAATGTGCCTATGTTTGTGCAAAGATTTGCAAATTAATTTTTGCAAATATGCTAGTTAGCAAGTGTCACAGCTAAGCGCGACTAAAGTTTACAGTCTCTCAGAGAACTGTTCGTCACCCCACAGAAGAGAGGAGTGGGGTGAACAGAGCTCATTAGCATTTAAAGGGACATGCACCGAAACAGCTAGCTGTGAACAGGGCTGTTTTTGACAAGGTAATGATGGTGTTGTTTTACAGTACCTTTGGGAAATTTGAACCAGTATGTTATAGATTTTCATTAGGACCATAAGACAGGGGTGCCCCACTCTGTTCCTAGAGATCAACATTTCTGCAGAGTTCAGCTTCAACCGTGATCAAACACAACTGAACCAACTAATCAGGATCTGAAGGATTTTTTTTATTATTCTGAAAGCTGAATAAATAAGCTTTCCATTGATGTATGATTTGTATGGATAGACCATTTGCAGAGATACAACTATACAACTATTTGAAAATTTGGAATCTGAGGGTACAAAAAAATATCAAAATACTGAGAATATCACCTTTAAAGTTGTCCAATTAATTTCTTAGCAATGCATATTACTATTCAAAAATATATATTTTTTTATATATATATATATATATTTATGGTAGGAAATTTACAAAATATCTTAATGGAACATGATCTTTACTTAATATCCTAATGATTTTTGGCATAAAAGAAAAATCAACAATTTTGACCCATACAATGTATTTTTGGCTATTGCGACAAATATACCCGTGTTACTTATGACTGGTTTTGTGGTCCAGAGTCACAATTATTCCTATAATAGAAAAGCTGAATTTTCAACAGTCATTAAAGTAGTTTTCAGTGTTACATGATCCTTCTTTTAATTTGTAACAATGCTTCACAATATCACTGTTTTAATTAATGAAGTTTTTTTTTTTATCAAATGAATGCAGTATTGGTGAGCATATCTTTTAAAGATCTAAAAATCTGAATTATTCTAAACTTTTGACCTGTAGAGTACATGCAAGCAACCTTACACGCTTTAAATACAATGTACACTTATGTGTCTAACTATTTAATCTGTGCAGGCTGTTAAATGTCTGGCTGTCTGCCCAAGACCCCGTTCTCTGAACTGAACCAGGTGTTTAACACAATATATCCACATAAACCAGACAGTGATAAATGTAGCCCACCCATAAACAGGATGTAACATTTAAATGTTACAAGCTTGTAATATAACACAATTTTGGTAGTAGAAAGAAAGAGCTTAACACAATTATACATTTCTGATTATGCAATGATTTTGAACTGAAAACAGAAGATGATGCACTACATATGTGTGTGTGTGTGTGTGTGTGTGTGTGTGTGTGTGTGTGTGTGTGTGTGTGTGTTCCAAATTTCATGGAAAACTAGTTCTAAGAAATAGATTTTCAAGTCGATATGTGAAAGGGAGGGGATTGAAGTTGTAAATGACAATCACACATCTGACATAGATTTTAAAGGTACAGTTATTCTGTCATCATTTACTTACCCTGGCATTTCAAAACAGTTTCAAACAGTTCTTTGTGTAACACAAAAGAGGTCTTTAAAAATAAAATATATTTTTGTTCAGACAATGAAAGTCAGAAAAAATAGTTAAAACATTCTTCAGAATATCTTACATACAGGTTTGGAGCAACATAAAGTACAGTAAAAAAAAAAAAAATTTTTGGTGTTTTTTGGGTGAACAGAAATTTTATAAATAATGGAGACTGTAATGCATTTTAAACAAAATAAAATTCATAAATACTGAGCCTACACATTTTTTTTTTTTTTTTTTTTTTACAAAACTCCATCATATGTGACCCTGGACCACAAAACCAGTCTTAAGTAGCACAGGTATATTTTTAGCAAAAAGTATTGATTTTTCGTTTTTAAGATATTTTCAAAACATTCTACCCTAAATATATCAAAACTCAATTTTGGATTAGTAATATGCATTGCTAAGAATTTCATTTAGACAGCTTTAAAGGCAATTTTCTGAAGCTTTCAGAAAATGTATAAACCTCAATTTCCCAAAAATGATCCTGGTTTTGTGGTCCATGGTCACATATGATCTCTCATTCATTCATTATTCACTATGAAATCATTTTTCAAAAATCCACTTGGAAAGCTACCCATAATCCTTACTTTTTTTTTTCTCAGACACCCACGCACACAAACGCTCTCACCTGATGCTGCAGACAGGCTGCTGAGGGCCCACACACACAGAAGAGACACAAGCAGAGATCGCTCCATCTTTCCCTGACACTCACTGCAGAGGTTATGAAAGAGGTAGCAAGACAGGAGAGGGGATATAAAGATGGGGGAGAGTCTGGAGGAGGGGGTTTTGTGATGGTGTGATGGCGAGGGAGGAGTGGAGTTGCTGTACATGCAAGAACACACACATCTGGATCAGATTGAGTGTTTTGAATGCTGGGTAGAATTCCGCAGAAAAAAAGACCTTTCACCCAATTCCATTGATGCCAAATGAGCGCAAACACTCACCCCCACAATCAAATGACAGGCCTCGTGGATACACTCTTCTCCACATACAAACACACCGTGCCAAGTTGAATACAGTGACCTGCCTGATACAGACTCTTCTCAACACGCCACAGTTAAACTCAGCATCCTGAGACAGCGAGGAACCTGCTTCCTTAGCAAAAGTAAACACACATGTTGACAGATAAACGTGATGGTGCTTCCACAATGAGCGACCAGCTAAACCAACAAACAATCGCATTCAAGTTAAGTTCCCTGATTTATTTCTAGATCTCACCCTTTTGATGAATGTCACACTCGGTGAGAAAAACACGTCTTTATCTCACTGTGTCTTTTAAGAAGTAACATACATCCACAATCTCATGTTCATTTTCTAGAAACTGATGTTTACTGGTCTGGAAGGGTAAACTCTTCCATGCTAAGTAACTCAAAACTAAGAGTGAATGTCTTTGAAAGATAGGAGGGGTCACTTTGAAAACACTTTACTGAGGCCTAAATGTACTAGATTGCCCATTCTGTAGCTGGTTTCATATTCAGGGTGAGGACATTGAGATGATACAGGTCTACAGGTGCTTAGGGGACACCTGGATAATAAACTACACAGTAAAAGTGGAGGACAAATATCTGGGATTTCTCAGATTGCTACACCAGTAGATACTTTTGAAGAGCCCTAAGGAACCTTTTCTGAAAAGACCTCTTTGTAAAACAAAACAAAAGGGACCCATGATTTCAATAAATATCTCCTAAGCCTTTCCTTTGAGGCACTTGAAATATTAGTTTTTCAGATGTCCAGACAATGGCTTTGAGAGCAGCAGTCTGACTGCAAGAGCTGCCATTGTTAACAACAATATTTGAAGGGCTGGTACTTCATCTCACTGTCAAACTTTTTCATTAACAGAAACTAGGAGTGGCGATTTAAGCGATTTAGTTTAATCATTGTTGAAATATTTCTATAAACATTATAAATCATGTTTATAATAATACAAATGAACTAAAATAATTGAAATAATTATAATTAATGATTCTAGAGGTTTCAGTAACTGAATGTTCTTCAGGGTTAACACTTTTTATAACCAATGAATTTACATGACTTTTCATGTCTGATGATTTTTTTTTTACACATTTACGTATAGCAATTTCTACCTAATTAATTATTTTAGTGTGACCAATTTAAAAAGTTATATTCGTTATAAATGCCCTTTTGTTAATTTCCATTACTTTTTTAGGCCTAGAACAAGTTTAAAAATTCCTATATATTCCATATAAATTCCAGGTTTTCAAAAGCCCTATTTAAACTGTAATTGTTTCTCATGGGGATGTCGAATAAAAATATCTGTGTTTATCTCTCACCACCTGTGTAAAAATCCCCAGCTGAATTACCTACTGTTTTTTGACAAACACCAGTGTCTTGTGGTAATTTAATTGGCGTCCGAATCCACATCTCTGAGTTTACAAAATGAAGTCAATTCCAAATTCACAGTTTAAATCGGGGGGTGAAAACGATTTAATTTCTGAAGATCAGGGTACATTTACCTTATTTTGTCTTCTGGGAAAAAAAATTTGTATCTTCTGTAGCTTCTGAAGTGCAGTACTAAATGTAAAAAAAAAAACCGATATGTCGGCAAAACAAGAAAAAAGTAAATCTTCATTCTGTTCAAAAGTTTTCACCCCTGGCTCTTAATGCATGTGTTTCCTTTTGAATGATCAGTGAGTGGTTACCTTCTATAATAGTTGCATATGAGTCCCTCAGTTGTTCTCAGTGTGAAAATATGGATCTCAAAATCATACAGACATTGTTGGAAAGGGTTCAAATACACAAAAATGCTGAAAAAACAAATAATTTGTGGGACCTGAAGGATTTTTCTGAAGAACTGCAGGCAGCTTAACTGTTGAGGACAAACAAGTGACTCATGAACAACTATCACTAAACAAACAAACAAACAAACAAACAAAACAGCTGTGGAACTTTTGAACGGGGTCATTTTTATAAATTCAACTATTATTTTCTCTTGTGGACTATATGTAAGTGTCTTTTATGTGAAATATCTTATTCAGGTCAGTTCTAAATAAAAAAATAACATGCATTTTGTATGATCCGTCTTATTTTGGTAAAATAACATTTTGCAGATTCTGCAAGGTATATATAAACTTTTGATTTCAACTGTACAAAACTATCACGTATAATTATACAACTAGCATGTCTATTTTCCTATTTTTAAACAGAAGATTTAAATCAATAAATATGATTATATATTAGAAAACAGGCTTGGATTAATAAGAATACATTTTTATATAACACTGTAGATTTATTTTGGCAGATGACCACATGACAAACAATTACGAATAGGGCTAAAGACGTGAGAACCCTGGTTCTTAAATAAATGTAACAATTGTATGAACAAATGTAAAAAAGAAGTATGTCATCTGACACTTCAGCTTTTTAAGCATATTTTAAAGCATAGTTTTATTTTAAATAATTTTAAGCTGTCTCAGCCCCTGGTTAGTCACTGGGTTCTGCTTCTGCGGAAATCGAAAGAATCAAAATAGTGCCTTGAGCATCTTTTCATTTTTACAGTGTAGGTTGAGCTGCAAACATTCTGTACAAAAATGTCAGCACATTATACTCCTCTGAGTAAAAGGAGAACATCATAAACAATCATAAACAATCGCAAACATCTACTGGTGCTCCAGCCACAATGTACACGAGGGATGCAGCCTGAGATGTTATTCATTTATTATCTGTTACACTATTGCAATAAATTGCTGTTCCACCAAGTCACATTCTATCTGCAATATATATATATATATATATATATGTGTGTGTGTGTGTGTGTGTGTGTGTGTGTAATAATATTCATTTATTGCATTCCAAAATTTCTATTCACATTTGCTATACAGTCAAACCAAAATATATTCAGAACATATCTCACATTATCACAGTTTATTTGCTAAAGTTTATAAACTAGTAATTAAATATGACAAGAACTCTGAGTTAAATTGTGTCACAAATTCATCTCGATAATGTCAGATAACTTTGATAGAACAATATGTAACAAAACATGTTCAGGTCAAACAGTCAAATAAAAATTTACTGGTAGTCCACTGTATGAAAAATTTTTGGGTATTTACTTTATTTTGCTATCCTCACTTACACTGTAAAAACAACAACAACAACAACTTAAAAATGGTTTCAGCTTAAAAACGTGTTTGTGCTGCCTTGTACTACATGACAACAGATATTTGAGTTAAGTAAACCTAACATTTTAAGCACGAACACTTACTTATTTAGTTTAAACTATTTTTACGTTGTTGTTTTTTTTTACAGTGTACATGAATGTACTATAGTGTTCTGCACTCACTAGTAAAAAAAACTATTAAGAATTATATCTGCTGTCTAAATATTTTTTTGTTTGACCGTGTTTTATGCTATATCATTTCCCATTTAATTTATTCACAAAAATCTTTCTACCTAATTTTTGTAGGCCTATTATTTTTTATTTATTCACAAACATTTTCTTCACTTTACTTAATATAAAATGAAATATTAAATATTTATAAGTGCTTGTACATAGGGCCGTCATTAGTGGGGTAAAAGGTGGTGATGATTATAGGGGCCCACGGCGGAGGGGGGTGGGGGCGGGGCGGCAGCGATCTCAACTGACTGGCGAGGTCAGTCTAAAAAGAAGCACAGGACAATTGACTGGCCACTGCTGCGTGTCACGAAAGCTTATCATTTACACGTGTTTTTAAGCCTTGCCACTTTCAACATTCAAAACAGTTAAAGCATTCAAACACAAGATAGGGAAAAACTCAACCGAGCCTCACGAACAGTGTGCAAACACCGAACCGAGCTCTCCTTCGCGTCCTCATGCACCTAAGCGAACAAATACAAATGGCCAGTTTAAACATGCAAACACAAAAAGATGTGAAAGCGTGGAGCAAAGGACGCACTCACAGAGACGCATTTCAAAGCGCTTGAGCATCGAATTTGCCTCTTCTTGCTCTTGAACTGACAAATACATACAAAATGATGTCGAAATACCCGTCTTGGAGAGTATCCTGGGAAAAATTGTCGGTTATGTTTAAAGTGAAAGTAAACAGTTGAGAAGAAATTGTATGTGTATTATTATATTGGATGCATTGTCTCTTAAAGTGACCGCGCCTAATTTACAAGCTGCTGTCGGTGTCCTTAATGTTGATCCATGAAAATAAATGAAAGAAAATTAATGACTGCTCTTGACTGAATTACTTTATAGTTTTAACAAGAATTAATCTATATTTAATTTATACAGTGAAGACTATGCATTTCGATTTTATATTTGATTATACTGTTTCTGTATCTGGACACCTACAAACTTGAAAAACGTAATTATTGTTTAAATAGCGCAAATAAATAAATAAATAAATAGAATAAACATACAAATTAAAACATTTCAAACAGGGCCCATGGATACAACCTGCACGGGGACCCCGCGAACCCCAGCTACGGCCCTGCTTGTAACTTTGATAGAAAGATATGTAACAACACATGGTCAGGTAAAACAGTCAAACTACCATTTTACTGGTAGTCCACTGTATGAAAAATTTTGAGTGTAATATGTCACAATTTACTTTATTTTGCTATCCTCACACTGTAAAAAAAACCCCAAAAAGCTTAAAAATGGTTTCAGCTTAAAAACGTGTTCGTGCTGCCTTAAAATTTGAAGTTTAGTCAAAATGTTAAATTGTACTACATGAAAACAGATATTTGAGTTAAGTAAACCTAAAATTTTAAGGCAGCACGAACATTTACTTATTTAGTTGAAACTATTTTTACGTTGTTGTTTTTTTTTACAGTGTACATGAATGAACTATAGTGTTCTGCACTCACTAGTAAAAAAACTATCAAGAATTATATCTGGTGTCAAAATATTTTTTTTTGTTTGACCGTATTTTAAGCTATATCATTTCCCATTTAATTTATTCACAAAAATCTTTCTACCTAATTTTTATACACCTGCTTGTACACTCTAAAATGCTGGGTAAAATATAAACAAACTCAGCGATTGGGTTAAATGTTTAACAGCCAACTCGAATATCTAAGTTCTCACTTAGTAAAACTTGAATAAACTTGAATAAACTTATTTGAGTTGACTGAACTTAAAATTTTAAGGCAGCAGGGTAACAAATTATTTAAAATTTTCTCAACAAATTTTGTTTTTTACAGTGCAGCTTTCTGAGAAATGTTATTTAACTCAACTATTGTTTCAAAATGACAATATTTCTCGCATAAAATGAACCCAAAATAGGATGTTCAACAAATGAATAATTAATGAGCATTTTTTGTTTATTGCTTATTAATGAGTTAATGTCTCTAGTAATTGTGTCTGATTTTTAATTTGCAACCTATTTGGGGTTCATTTTAAGCCAGCCATATAGTCATTTTTAAACAGCAGCAGTAATTTTCACCCAGTGCTGGGTTGTATATTTTTTTAGAACCTTTTAAGAACTGGAGTCCATGAACAAGTAAGCTAATTAGTCTAAAGGTTTTTTTTTTTTTTTTTTTTTTACAAGCCACATTTGTATTTAATAGAATATTTATTCTGTTTCCTTCATTCTGTGTTAAATTCAAGAAGAACATGCATCATCCTGGTCAGCACTTTATTTATAAACTTTTTTTAGTAAGAAAGTGGAAGATGATGTGGTAGCACACAGTATAGGCACACATGACATGCAAAATAATCAACCTTAGTGTTTAGTGAGTAAGAACAATAGTTTATTTGTGGTCTTGGAGAAAAAGACTACATTCCCCTGCATTACTTTGGCTAGGTGCAGTGTGGGTAACACTGATGCATTAGGGCATTTGTACATCAAAAAAAACAAAAAAACAAAACAAAAACAAGAGTCACAACACAAAATGTTCATCCACATGTGGAAGTGCAGAAAAGTAAGGACTACATTACCCAAAATCCATCTGCAAAAGTATATGGTTACTGAGTAGGCAAATTACCGGGCAAAAAAGGCAGTTAGATTTAACACCTACATGCACAAAAAAGAAAAAGCGCAAATGGCATGATGGGTCTTTGTAATGCTAGTGTACAGAAATAAAGAGAAAGTAAATCTATTTATTTCGGGGGTTGCAGAGTTTATGATCACCAAGGGTTTTCCCAGCATTCCTCTGATACACAAATTGACCTGGCAGTCGACGATGAATGCTATAACAAACAGGAAGTGACAAAGTCCACCGCTGAGAGGAGACTTGCTTCAAAATAGACAATATCAAGGAAATAAAACAACAAAAATAATTCATTTGTAGTATTAACAACAATAGTAATAATGATCAGATCAATAATAATTCATAATAAGCGAAGTTACTTTAATGGTCGTTAAGGAAAGAAACAGACATGACCGGAGAAATAACAAGGAACCACAAAACGAACAGATTTCGAAACATTTGTACTGACACCGGTTGTAAAAATTCAATATTGTTCCAATAAAAGTAAGTGCATATACAGGTGCAAAAGCGCAGACATGCGTCTACATGTCAACCTGTTTTGAAATGCAATTTCCTGTGCGTCCAATAGAATAAACCATTCTATACAATCCGATGAGAGTCGTGTCCCATAGAGGTCCAAATTGTGTTTTTGCACAGCAAGAACAGCCTCTGCACGTTCACTTAAGATCTGCACGTTGTGGATGTATGCTGCTGCTAAAAAGCGCTTTTTTGTTTGCAACTGTGAGTCAGATTCCTATAAAAAGAGGAGTACATTGTAGACAAGAGATACCAACTTTTAAGAAGAGAAAGAATCCTACTGAGTTCACCAATAAATGAAATAACACAAAAATGCAGATAAAATGTGATAATTAATGCATGTCTTTCTTTACCATCTTCTTACCATCGTTACATGTTCAGTTTTCCTTTGAGAATGACAAATAAATATCAGCAGTAGACTGATAAACAATGTTCTTTCCCCAAAGAGTTGAGATGCACCTGTCACTCCCGGTCAACTTAAGTGCTTGAATAAATCTATATTAACATTTCTATACAAATTTAAATGTAGATAATTTTTTTTCTCAGTATTTTACAGTTTAATTTCTCTAGAAAGATAGTTCCTAAAAAATTTTTCCGATGTTCTTGTCTAGGCTTAATTCTGCCCCTCGTTTTTATCCTTCACAAGATCAAAAGTTCGCTTCAAAAATACCATGTGAACCTGATTTTATGTTACAGTTATACCTCAACCAGTTCCCTCTACCTGTACTTTACAGCCCTCCAAAAGATATAGAAAATATACAAAAATTATTTTCAAAATTTTCCTTTCCCCATTAAGCATATTTCTAGTATATAAAAATATACAATTCTCTCCATAATTAAAATCTTGCCATTGTACCTACTGAAAAAACAAACAAACAAACAAACAAACAAAAATGAAGAGAGGTGACATGCTCTCTCACTCCAGTTTAAAACTCGAGCTCTTGTGCCGTCTTCATATATCGTATGTCATTTATCCGATGCACTTTCATCTGTCTTTCATCCGTCATAAAAACATTCATTGCGTTCTCCATCCATCTCATAACACTTTTTGTTTCCTTATTGATCCAAGTGATGGCTCTCGTATTTGTTCAGGATGTTACGACATCGGCCGAGCTCTTTGCGCATGTCGGCTACTTCCTGTCTGAGTGCAGCGTTCTCGCGCTCAAGGAAGGCGGCGCGCACCGAGATCTGGTTCTCCTTCAACCGCCGAGCGTCACGAGAACGCTTTGCAGCTTCGTTGTTCTTACAACGACGACTCCAATACTTCTCATCCTTAAAAAAGAAAGAAATAAAAGAACATTTTAGAACAAACAGTTGTAGGTGAGGAGCTTTGCCAGATGTGTGACTGGGATTTGTGTGTTTTGTTTGAGAAGACTGTTTGAGTCTTTTTAGCAACTTTGAGTGACATTCCAGTGAGGAACGACTGAGATTGGCTGCTGTGGTTAAGTGGATTTCTTCAAAGTGCCAGACGCAGGGTTGTGGTTCACACCACACTGTCAGTAGTAGTGGTGAACAGTAAATTGCAAATCATGTGTTAAAAACATGAAATACGGCCTCACAAATCTGACTGCCATGATATTCCCATTATATAATTGCTTTGTTTCATTTTTACAAAATCCAAGTATTTTATTTATTTAAAGCTTATAATATTAAATTACAATGTCCATCTAGTCACTAGTTCTAGTGTATTTGCAAGTCTGATTTACTGAAAGGGACAGTTCACACAAAAATGGAAATTCTGTGGAAGAGATTACGAATAATGTTTCATTGTATGGACAATTAAAAAAAACTAAAACATTTTGGACCAGTGTTAAAAAACAATTTTCGTAAAAGTTTTCATTAATTAAAATAAAGCTAACAGAAAAAAAAAAAATAATAAAAAAAAATAATAATAATAATAATAATAACTAAAATTGAAACAAAAATGTAAAAAATGTTATTTAAAACGCTATATAGAAATATACTAAAATATAAAACAAATTATGAGAGCACATAAAAATAACTTAAATGTAAAAATTTAAATAAATAAATAATAATAATATCAAATAAAAGTTAACAATATAAAAACCAAAGATAAATACTAAAAAAAAAAAAGAAAAAGGTAAAATAAGGATAAACATAAAAAAAATAAAAAATAAATACAATTAAATTAAAATAAAGCTGATGAAAAAAATGAAAAATAAATATTAGATGGAAAAATTATAATATATATAATAAATAAATAAATAAATAAATAAATAAATAAAAGCCAACTAGAAATATTTAACAACAAACTAATACAAATGACAAGAGTACATAAAAATAACAACAACAACAACAACAAACAATAAAAAAGTAAAAGTAATTCAAATTTAAAAAAAGCTAAAACAAAAAAGCAAAATGTAACAATTACAATATAATTTAAAAAAAAAAAAAAAAAAAAAAAGTGTAAATCACTTCATTTTTCATTTTTGGGTAAACTAACTTTTGGGTGTCGAAAACTAAAACATTAAAAAAAAAAAATAAAAAAAAAATGACATTAATATTAAAAATAATAATAATAATAGACGTAAAAACTAAACATAAAAAGTTTGCCTTGACAAACATTCTTCAAAAATCTTTGTGTTCCACAGATCCAGTTACATAGGTTTAGAATGACATGAGTGTAAGTAAATGTCAAATTTACATTTTTAGGTAAACTATCCCTTCAACTTCTGTGTTTAAAAAAACCCCTAATTATTAAGAATGTTGCTTCCTTTCCAAGTATTTTAAACATCCATTTGTTCCCAAAGGAGAGGTCATTGTGATTACAGAGGAATTCCCCCTTTTGACTGCTGTGCCCTTTGTAACAAAAAAGCTGACATATCTGTGAACCTCGGTTTCCAAGACATCTGCCTTAGTCTTGAGATATGATAAGCTATGCTACCACCCATTCCCCAATGAAGTCAATGTGACATGCTTTATAAATCACTATCTGTTACTTCAGAATTCTAAAACTATGCTAGTAATGGGTGTCGGGAACCAATTAAGACTTTCATTTTTCATATCTTCGTTTTAAAAGCTACTCTTATCAGAGAGCGGTATTGTTACAGTGTCACTGTCTGTACTGATGCAAACAAGCCTGATATCTGCATTACTAAATTTGCATAGAAGCATGAAGAATATCAAACCGGTTAAACAAAATGAGGGTGGAATTTTCCAGCCAATTCCATCTACACTATTAGTCTTTTAGTTTTTAAAAGATTTTTAATGTTTTTTTTTAAGTCTCTTCTGCTTACCAAGCCTGTATTTATTTGATCCAAAATACAGCAAAAGCAGTAATATTGTGATTTTTTTTACTTAACTGTTTTTAAAATGCAATTTATTCCTGTGATCAAAGCTCAAAGCAAGATCTTTTCATCAAAGAAACCTGAAAAAATTCTACTCTGCTGTTTTCAACAATTACAATAATAATACATTTTTTGAGCAGTAAATCAGAATATTATAAATGATTTCTGAAGGATCATGGACACTGAAGACTGGAGTAATGATGCTAAAAGTCAGCTTTGAAATCACAGGAATAAATTATGTTTTAAAATATATTCAAATAGAAAATTGTTATTTTAAATAGTAAAAATATTTCACATTTTTACTGTTTTTACTCTACTTTGAATCAAATAAATAAAGGCTTGGTGAGCAGAAGAGACAAAAACATTACAAATCTTACTGTTGAAGAAACTGGCAGTGTATGAATGTGCAGCACAAAATAACTAATTGTAAATCTTTGCCAAATAATCAGTAAGAAAATTCTCCACAGTGATAGACCAGTGAAGTTTAGATAGACAGCTGCACAATAATATTGTGCTGACTGTAAGCTATTAAAGCTATAAACAAATTGCACGTTTCACAAAATTCACATGGTCATAATATGAAGGCACATGCTCCACTTATAATTCTGTAAAGATCTCCTTTATGTTTCACCATGCTAAGTGTTTATAATAAATGATGTGAGTTATGTCCATAACATGCTGCTGTGTTGAGCTACTCACCTTCAGGTCATCAGGGACGAGCATCTTGCGGGCCTTTTTAATCATGGGCTGAGGTTTGAGCTCATCCTCACTGAACCGATGCCTGCGGGGGTCAAAGGCCTCCTGTCCAGGCACACTCGACAGTGCAACGTCCGCAGGATCAGGGTCGAAAGGCGCCAACATGTCATTGCAGTTAGCGACGGGTGGAGTAGGGAGTGGTGGACATGTGGTGGAAGAAGGTGAGGGCGTCGGCTCCAAGCTGCCTGGCGGAGTGCCTGATGGTATAAACACAAAGTGGATGCTTTGATTAGGTCACGCTGCTGTGTGCATACATTCAGAATGATGGGACTCTCAAAACATTACCCAGAAGACCCACAAGGGGGCAGAAACAGACAGCAGACAACAACTCAATCCATTAATCTTTGTTGTTTTTCCACTTTCCAATATTTCTACCCTAAACTCTCTTTCAAAATACTTAAACTGACAGTTTCATTCCAAAACAATTTGATAGTGAATTTTTGCTAATGCAAGCAAACTATTTATTTATTTATTTATATTTGTATACATGTAATTTTTTTTTACTTTTTTTTACTATGTATTATTTTTCCCCCCATTTATAAAAAAAACAAACTAGTAACAGAACTAACTATATTAATTATTTTTAATTAATTAATTTTAAGATAAATTTAATTGAGAAGCAAAGCTTTTAAGACTTTTTCAACATTTGTCAAAGAATATCTTAATCTGTTATGTTTGGCCGATTTTACACCTCATTAAAACCAAGAAATGAAAAACAAAATAATTTAAAAAAGAAAAGGACAGTGGTAAGAAAGAAAGAAAAAAATATTTATATAATATATATATAAATATATTTCATATTAAATTATTTGTATTTAACCGTTTTATTTTAACTATTCTTATAATTTTTTTTTTAATTAATTCATTTTAAGATCAAATTAACTGAGAAGCAAAGCTTTCAAGACATTTTTTGAAGAATTTATACATTAAAGTTATTTTAATTCATTTTTAATTGTTTGTTATTTTTTTTATACATTGGCCAGTTAAAAGCCTCACTAAAAATACTTTTTTTTGCAATTTATGCTTAAACACAAAGACAGTGGTAAAAAAAAAAAAAAAGAAAACATAAAAAAATATATATATATTGTTTGATACCAATAAACAAAACTTGTCAGTGATAAGAAACAAATAATACATTTTAACATCAATTGAATTAAGAAGGGAAGTTTTTAGGACTTGTTTTCAAAGAATATATGTTCTACATTGGCCAATTTAAGCCTAACTTAAAAATACTTTTTTTTTTGCCAATTTATGATTAAACAAAAAAAGACAGTAGTAAAAAAATTATATATATATCAATATATAATTACCAATATAGAAAATCAACTAATTAAAAAAAGTTTAATAAAATGTATATAATTTATACTGAGGGGGAAAAAAAAAAAGTTTAATCTGATGCATTGTTTCTTCACATGGTTAAAGTGAACCCTGTCATAACAACACAACAAAACTGCTGTTGCTTTGATTTGAAAATCTATGTTCTGAGCCATAAACCTAATCTAAATCTGTGAAGTGCCCTTAAGATTAACAACAAACCCTTTTGGCCATGATCCTCACTTTACTGTCTACTGCAGCACATGCACTGACACAAGGACAATTTTTTTGGAGACGGCTTGATAAAATCTGTGCAAATATGCGTTAGCTTCTGCATGTGCTTTTTAATCGCACAGAACATTGCAAATATTTACC
Organism: Cirrhinus molitorella; assembly: GCA_033026305.1. NCBI lineage: Eukaryota > Metazoa > Chordata > Actinopteri > Cypriniformes > Cyprinidae > Cirrhinus > Cirrhinus molitorella. The sequence continues at coordinate 15,651,978 of CM065123.1, read as the reverse complement.
AGTAGTACTTTTAATCTCTCTCTCTCTCTCTCTCTTTCCTCAGCCACTCCAGAAATGTAAACAAACATCGAATCGGAAGTACAGTATCAAGTCGCACTGAGTCATTCCATCTCGATCGTTCAATCTCTCCCTGTCTGTTACTCACACACACGCCCACACATACCTCCTCTCCTCTGCCCCTCCCCCGTCCTCGCTCTCACTCTGCCTGCCTCGGCCTCGGCACGTGATTGCGCGAGTGCACATGGACCAGGCGTGTGAGAAGAGGAGAGATTTAAAAACACGCGAGCACAAATCGCACACACACCGTCTCTGCCTTTCATTCTTTGCTCCCGGCTCACCTGCGTGTCTCTCACTGTTTACTTATTGGCGGCCTTATTCTCAGCTCTATATCGAAATCTTTTCCTCTCTTTTCACTTGCTGTCATCCCTGTTTATCTTTATACATCCCCTTTGTCATTTCTGCCAGTCAGACTGCAGATTTCCAACCGGCCTATTCTTTTTAAACAACACGCTTCAGTTTTAAACAGCCCGTTACTCAAGTAAATACTTATGTTAACACGCACCTATAAAACACAACTCACTTCTTCGCAAACAGCCGCACACCCTGCAACACTCACTCCCAAAAACTGCCCAAACCTCTTGACAGTGAAGCCTACAAACACACACCATGAGCATCTATACACACTCATAACAACACACACACACCCAAGTCATTAATACTCTGAAACTACACAGTAACACACACCCAAGGGACAGTCTGGTGCTTTTTACAACTCGCAAACGGACCGAAATCCAGGGGAATGCGGGAAGTGTTTGAACTGTGTAAACCGCATTTTCAGCCCACAGCGCTTCCTTTCTTCATCTCGACGGCTCCAGACCGCTCGTCTCACGGGTTTCTAACATCCTCTCTAGCTCATCTTTCACAGCTAGCTAAATCTCTGAACTGCGAAAGCACACTCACCATGCAAACAGTCTGCAGATCCCATCATGCTTTGCGGCGTGTGCATGTCCAGCCCGAGCAGAGAGGGCGAGGAAGAGGCGGTGGTGGCTGTTGGTGAAGAGGATGAGGAGCAGTGTGGGGGCGAGGTCGGGAGGCACTGGGAGCCCTGGTTGGGGATGGCAGACTGCGAACTTTGCGAGGGTATCTGAGCTGAGGTGGAATTCGAGGTACTGTGCATGCTGCTCATCCCGTTCTCCGTCAGAAACTCCTCAAGATCCATGTACTGCAACTGGAACAGCCCGCCATCACACGGCAATGTTCGTTCCCATAGCAACGGGCCCAAGAAGGAACTGTTGTTGCTGTTAGAGTAGCTGCCTGTGCCTGCGCCGTTGCTGTCAGCGACTAGTCCATTGCTGCAGCCGTTGCGCAGAGGACAACGACCGAGAGAGTCTTCATCGATATCTAACCTGTCCTTACCTGTGAAAGAGAAAATAAAATCAAACTATAATATTACTCTTATAATTTAAAGGGAACCCTGAATATAAAGACACAACAACAATTGTTTCTTACTGAAATACGTAGCAGAAAACATATGAACGACTAAAATAACCACATTGTTTTATACACATTTTGTACTATGGGGGGCGCCATTATTATGGTTGCGCTCTGTGAGCTACCAGTTGCTATTTTTACTGCAACACAACTAGGAAAATAAAAAACTGTACAATGTTTGGTTGCAATTTTCAGGCGAAGGGCAATAAGAGAAGCACTGTAAGTCTTCACTGCCTTTATAGCCATAAGAAGAGGAGAAAAGAATGGAAAATACCTGTGGATGAATAAAACTACCTAAAGACTCACATCTTTGTACTCTCCACTTGCTCTGAAGCCTTTGAGGCTTTTAGTAGACCACAGCTACTGAAAGAGCTTACAGATGACAGAGACAAGAGACACTAGATGCCATCCTGGCAGGATGTAAACATGCCAACGCTTGCCACTGAGGGAGTTTCTCAGCGTGGATTTCACTCGATATCCGGGGCGTTTAGACTTGTAATTGGAAAAAAAAAATAAAAAATTCAATGGTATGCCATTTGGTTGGAATTGTGTTGCGGTAAAAATAACAGTTAGCGCCAGTAGCTCACCAAGCGCAACCATTTCATGCCATAATGGCGCCCCCCATAGTCCAAAATATGTATAAAACGATTTATATACATTACATTACGAACACATACATTGATTTTCTAGATTTCAAGTGAGCAATATTTCTGTCAGCGCACAGATTACGTATTTCGGGACAGAATAACACTTCCCAGCCACTTTCACATCACTCTGGGAGAACTACCTCTGCAATGTCAACACACGTGAATAGCTCCCAGTGCATCAATGCAAAAAGAAGAGCCTTTAAAATACTTTTCTTCAAACTTGCAAAAGATTGATGCGTTTTGACAATCCTGAAAAACCATATCGATTACAATGTTACACCGCACTGACACTGATGAACACTGTGGTTCAGCGACAATACAGCTAAACAATGGCTAAACGATACAGAACTATGGTATTATGGCTGAGCCAAAGCCATGACGTCAGTCATGACGTGTATCGTTTAAAACACAGTATTACAATAGCGTAACATAGCAATACTACAATGATACTCCGCTCTGGTATACACCTTCTTCTGAAGTTTAGTTGGTGTAAAACCACTTCTAATCGACAGGAGCGATGCAACGCTAAAACAATGTGAATACGGACATGCCGTCTGAAGATCTTAAATCTGAAGGTTTCCATCTTAAAGTATTAAGGTGGGGTCTGAGACACTCCAAGGGTGGGGTCTAAAATCTTAACAACACTAGTTAGACTAAATCAGGCATTTTATGGTGCATTGGTGAGGAAACCAGAACCAGTAAAGAGTTTGAAATGAGACATTTCTGGCTTAGCTATATTGTATAAAAACAAACCATTAAAATGTAACTGCAACACATTTTACATCTGAATCCCTTCTCTACAAAAAAAAACAAAACAAAAAAAAACCAGCAGGCTGTCACAAAAAAATACTTTAAACAATTAACCACACCAAACTGAATTCTTCAGTCATTTGCGTACAGTTTGAAAAATATCTGCACTGGGTTTAACAATAAATCATTCAAAAGCCGCATAAGAGTTTTTTTCTTGCCTATTTAAGGGCAGTTTCTATTAACGTTGACCAGATAGTCAGTACAATACAATGCCACTGACAGCAATCCATACAGACGCTTTTCCAATATTCACAATGTTGTATTCACAGGCAGTGGAAAACTTCTGTCAGTGTGGTTAGGCTGTGCATTGCACAGGCCTGTAAACAAAATGGCTTAGCCAACAGCTGACCTCAAAGTACCTGTGTAGTGAGCTAAGTGCCTGAATGGCCTGGCCTTGTTTATCTCTTCAACTAAGTCCCATGTGATGTCCCATCTGAGGCTCACTGAGATATACAGTAAGCTTGCACATGACCCTGTCATTTCACATGTTCAACCACAAATTTTACAATCAGTAATCGTACTAATCAGGAAACTAACTGGCCTTGTGACCATTTAGACTTTCCAAAGGGGAACAAACACAAGGTTGAGATGGAGCGTATTATAATAAACACTGAGTGTCAGGGAAGCAGGTGCGTTTCCTCACCCTTCATTTCAGTACAGTCTTTGCCGCGCTGGTCGCCCTTCACTGGGAGCTGCAGGAGCGACTTTAAGTTTGCTGAGGAGTTTAAATGTCCTCCGTTAAGTGAGCCTCCTGCCTGGCTACTGTTGCCAAATTGTGGACTGGCTCCGGCAGAGGGAAGGTCTGGGGGAAGGAGCTGTGAAAGCGGCCTGGCCATCATCCAACGTCAGCCGGATTGAGCTCCCTTGACCGCTAGATGTTTGAGTGATTCAATACTAGTGTGTAGCCGTGAAATCAATCACATGACGATTCATAGTGGAAAAAACAACAACAACAAAATATTAGCATTAGTTCATAATCAAACAGCACAAATACTAACACTGAATCATCAGAGTACCATAAAAGTACACACAAAGTTAGGAAGTCATGCAACATATAGACAGTGTTTGCTTTAGAGATAGAGGGGGAAAGACCTGCGCGCGCTCACGTGCAACAGAGCATCTGATATATAAAAAAAATAATAATTTATAATTACCTTTATATGTGAAAATAAGGTTAAACAGTGAGAGCCATTCTGGTTGCATTTGATTGTAGATTGTCAAAATGGATACCAATATACATTCCCAGTAATTCCAGAAAATGTTGACAGCTGATCTTCTGCTGGAACTTTTATAAATACAGACGACTGTCAAAAATAGCGATGTCCAAGACCGACGTAGAAAAACTGCAACAAATTAACCGGACACAGCGGTTTCAGTAGAAAACAGTGCTAAAAGGAAAAATCTCGGAGAATAAAAATCCAATAACGCGAATGCGCGCTCAACTCTTGAATGCTGGAAACTTGCGTCGTCTCCCAAATAACACATGAAAACAAAACGAAGTAAGTGTTGCTGAGTCAATTTCTGCTGCGTAGTGCGATTGGTGGGATGTTGACGTTTTTTTCCACTGAGTCGCTCAATCGCGTTTTCCCCCTGTGGTCACCCCCTTCTGTTCAGTTCTTTCTTGCATGTGTGTTGCCGCACGCTTTGAGCTTGAGCCGTCCGAGCTTTTCGCTCAGCTGGAACGAACACGGGCCGCTCACGTGACGTCACACCTCCCAGAGTAAAGCGCGAACGCAGCACTGAGGAGCATCACTGATTAATATTAATAAGGCACGCCCCCTCGTGACAGGCACGCTCCTCGGGGGTTGGTAACACTGATTAAAAACAAATTGGTCGATAATTTCACTCCCAACTGTCCAGATGACACCAATGTTAGGCACCTAGAAAACACATGAACATGTGGCCACTTATTAAGTTGTACAGTGGACAGTTTTAAAATTATCATTTATTAGCAAATACAGCAATAAATAGCTGTTTTAACAACCTGTCAAAGCTTTTACACTCAGTCCTATCCTTTTGGCAAAACAACAACAACAAAAACTATCAAGCGAATGCACACACTTTTTCACTTCACTAGTAATCCGCGGGAAACGTGAGCATCATGCGAGAGGAGATGGCAACTACACGTTTGTCTCAGAGAAACAGACGCGCTCTCCCGTGCACATGGTGTCCGCACGCGGAGACGCGGCTGAGCCTGTCTGTCCTTTTTACAGCCATTGGCTGAGGGAAAAGAGGCTCCTCCCTGCTCGCGCAGCCATTGGCTGCTGCGAAGAAGTGCGCTCCGCCTATTTATCCTACCCATGCTACAGCCGCGTGAGAATACAGAAACTGCGTGAATCCAGGGGAAGAGTGGCGCACACCCACAAAAGATTCAGAAATAAAGGAAATAGATTTGCTGGGGTTGAACCTGGTGAACCCAGCCTCACTTGGAGTATTAGGGTATTGTCATGCTCAATACAGGTCTTACGATTTCCTAACTCAAACTATTATGTGTGCTTTACAATATAAAACAAAACTAATTAGGACAGTAGAATACAAAGTCACTGTTGACATGCAAAAGACAGAACATAAGGTATTTTCTAAGCTATAACTTTTTTTCACTGCACTCTTTTCTTCCATATACACAAAAACTATTCGCGAAAACACCGTATCTGTCACTAGTAGACGCTCATTAATTCGAAGTCTCCCTCGTGAGCGCGCACAAACACATACACAAACACGAGGGCTCAGTGTACTTGTTTTCCACCCACTATCAGCGTTTAAATCCATGTGACAGCTGTGCTCCCAGCCTCATACCATAGGTTGTAGGATCCTTGCTGCCACCAACTGGTCAACATGGAAAACAGCACTCTAAAATGTTTTAATACCTTTTGTTTAGTCAGTTTAACAGCCTCAACGCCTATTTTTAAGCTGGACAGTATATGGTACAGTATATTCTATGAAATGTGCATGAATTCACAACAAATATAATTCTATTAAAAATCTGTAAAGGGGTTAAAATAATATATCATGTTTAGACAAACTGACCAGTGTAGATTAAATGATGAAAAGAAGGCCACTCAATATATTAATAACAATATATCATGTATACATGATTCACTTAGAATTCGATAAATAAAATTAGAATTTGACTACACTGATTATTATTATTTTATTATTATTATTATTTATTTATTTTTTGCATGCCTTTATGGGCAGCATGTATTTTAGCAGTAGTAAATGACATTTGCCAATTAAAAAGCCATTTTTATCTGGTACCAGCTAGTGTAACATCCTTCGTAGTTCATTAGACATTTATGGTATCTGTGTTGAAATATGCTCAGACACAACTATTTCCTTAAGATATTAGCTAAAAAAAAAAAAGTAACATGGTTAGTACATGGTAAAATGATCTAACAGCAACAGAATAATATGTGACCCTGGATCACAAAACCAGTCATAGTGGTCAGTTTTCATAAAATTTTCATCTGAAAGCTGAAAAAATAAGTGTTGCATTAATGTGTGGTTTATTAGGATAGGACAGTATTTGGCAGATATACAACTATTTGAATATCTGGAATCTAAGGGGGCAAAAAAAATAAATCAAAATATTGAGAAAAACGCCTTTAAAGTCCAAATGACAATCTAATAAAAAATTAAGTTTTGATATATTTACGATAGAAAATATACAAAATAATAATAATTTTGACCCAAACAATGTATTTTTTGGCTATTGCACCCGTGCTACTTAAGAGTGGTTTTGTGGTTCAGGGTCACATATAATGATAAATATTTAAACATTGTAACAGAAACAATAAATAGAGAAATAATATATATATATATATATATATATATATATATATATAAACAGTAAAACATCAGGATTTGATTAAAACATGAAATACAGTTTTATGCAAATGCATATTTAGCATATTTTAATACAAATGCAAATAAATATGAAATACTGAGGTAACAATAAAGGTTTACATGGAATGAATGAGGATAAAACATTTTAAAATTTTATTAAATGCTTGGGTATCATCAACAACCAGCTTATCATGTGTAAATAAAGTGATAGAAACATACTTATTACTTTTCTTCTTTTAAAGAAAAAGAGAGGCTATAAGTAGTATGGCATCTCTACATAAAAGGTGAGAAAAGTACATGGGATACGTTCATAGTTGGCAAGTGGACAGACTGTGTCACACATTAATACACTTAATCAAGACCTGATCTAAAGTGATAACTCTTACAATCACTCTTCCAACTACCTGAAGTGCAGCTATGATAAAAAGATAATTGACTTTTGCTTAGAAAAACATAATAAAATATTGACACAATTTACAGTACAGTACACGTATTTCTTTCCATTCCTTCCTTTAAGCTCTATACATAGACGCTACACTGGATTACCCATAAAATGTGTTGTTTTAATTGTCACAATTTGGTAAGGCCTTTGCCTTTAGGGCAATAATCTGTGAGTTTTTCATTTTTGTCCTTTGACTGGTTATGTGAAAAATCATATTTTTCCTGTTTAAGTGCTGGCGTTACCATCTTAATGGTAGTTTCTTTGAGAACAGTAAATAAATCAAAACAGGGCTCAAATGTGACATTAAGGATTGTTAATCAGCATGTATTATTATTACGCATTAATTTCTCTATTAAGAGTTAAGGTACATTTTCAATTGGACTTGTCGTGTAACCATCATCACTCAAGTTGACCTTTCACATGGACAGTAATGTCCAACATGCAGTAATTTAAATACTCCTTAAAATAAAATACTCATCTTCCTAGCAGGACCCTTTTTTCTCCTCCTGATACTAAATGCACTTTTACATGAACAAAATCACATCTCCACACTTGCTCTAAGTGAACACCAACAACACAATATATATCAGAGACAGAATAATTCTACAGAGCATCTGTTGAGGTGAATAGCCTACTGTTAGGGCACAGTATAATATTCGCCAAATCACTGAAACTTCATCTATTGCCAGCCAATATGAACAAGAGTTTCCTCTTAAAAGACCGGTGTGGAATTGGATAGATGGGTGGGCTAAGCATTTCATTAAAACAAATGTCTGCGATACATTTGTGAGTTTGTTGAGGGTGCTCATTTTCAGGGGTCCAAGTTACACGAGGAAATTTAATATGAATGAGAGAGAAAAGAAAAAGCTCTCATAACACACAAGTCAATGCCTACATGAGCATAAGATTTAGTATTCAGTCAGGTGTCTCGGTTCCTCTCATGAAACACTTCTCTTTTCGAAGTGCATATGAAAATGAGTTTAATGGCAAAACTTAGTGACTATATTCCATATGCAAGGAGGAAGAGTTCCCTTTACACTCAAATCTCCTGTATGTTGATCCCATGACCAATTTAACACAAAGAGCCCTATCTCGTTGAAACTTAGCCAACGTCCCACGACACACCTTCTTGTGTCGCGTGAGGAGCATTGCATTCCAGAAACGACAGGGACAATGTTTACAAGAAAATGCTCTGTTGGCTAAATGAGAGCTTCTGTGAATGAGAGCTGAGAGGAACTTGCGAGACTGTTTTCCACAAACTGGACATTTCAAACGATGCTGAAGGCCTCTCACTTTGGGACAATGTCTAGCTGCTATGTGAACTTTAAGGGCTACCTGTTGAGAGAAGGTAGCACCAAGGCAAAGGGGACAGGACTTTCGTTTCAGAGGAACTTTGAGAGAGCGAAGCCTGTTAAGCTTCAGTCCACCTGGAAGGCCCAGTTCATACACAGCGCTCCCTCCACTTCCACGCCTGATTCTCACGAGCACGGCCATGCGCTTCTTACTTTTATGTTGCGTCCTGTGAATTGCTGCTCTCTTTTTTCTCTTAATAAGTTTTCTTTTCTCATTTCTCTGCCTTTCCCCAAGGGGGACCTCCACCTGTTCTCTCTCTACTTTTGCAGCCGGGGTCCATTTGTAGCCTATCTCCTCTCTCTCTTGCCGTCTTTTTTTTTTTTTTTTCCGTCTCCTCAACTCCTCTTGGCTTTGAAAAGTGTGGTGTTGTGTAGATTGAATCTCAGCTGAATGCTGCTGGGAATTGTGGTGTTGCTGATGTGGAGGTGGAGGCAACACAAGGGAATGCACAGGTATGTTTGAAGTAAGAGTATGCCCGTGACCACTGTGATAAATGGGTTCACCCTTTATGCCAGTGTGTTGTTGCTGATGGTTACAAAGAAGAGGCCCTGAGGAGGTTGACGGCAGAGAATGAGAATAAGAGGAGGCGTTAGATAAAGAAGGATGTGCAGCATTGGTATCGGGTATATAGAACAGAGGGGAGTATCCAGCTTGTGTTTGGGGAGGAGCATGCTGGCTATGAAGAACATGTTGTTCGACATGTGTGCCACTTGGTGGCGCAAGCTGAAGCAAAGCATTTGTAGCAGCTTCGCTTTCCGATATCGAACCACCAACACTGTTCTCTTCCCCTGTGCTTCTTTGAGCAACTTGCTGGCCAGTCCGTGTTAAGCCATGCTGAGAAAGCTTGTGTCGTGTAAGGCTGTTAGAGTATGCAAAAGCCTTACCACAGACTTCACAAGAAAACAGCTTTTCTCCACCACCCTCATGAACAGTTTGGTGATGCGCTGTCAAGTGAAAGTGATGGCGGAACGATTTCCAGCATATAGCACATGTGTACAGTCTAGGAGGGGGCTGAGTTGTTGCTGTCTGTGGTTTGACATCTTGAGTGTATGAATAGAAAGACGAAGAGCTGCTTTGACCCCCTTGAATCAAGCTGCCACCAGAGGTTGGATAGCTGTTAAGGTTTTCCCCACCTGGCGTTGTTGGCACTTCTTCCATTTCTCCTTTCTGGTGTAGCTTGCCATGTCTTTTAAGGCTCTGAGCATATCCAAAGTCTTTGCCACACAGGATACATTTGTAGTTCTTCTCTCCAGAATGCACTGTGTGGTGCTTGCTAAGATGAAATGCCTCTCTGAAGTACTTGCCACACACGGTACAATGGTGAGGCTTTTCTCCAGTGTGTATTCTGTCATGCCTCCGCAAGGTCTCTCTTCTTGCAAATCCTCGACCACAGACGCTGCACAAATACGGTCTAACATCACCACCGGGCCCTCCTGGTCTGTGAGAGTGAGAGGACTGCCTTCTTTTAGGCGGATCAACACCAACCACACCGGGTTCCTTCTTCTTGCGGGGCTTACGAGGGCGCTTGGCCTTTCCACCAGGTGTCTGCTGATTTGGTTGCTGGTTGAGGGCCACCGCACTTGGGTTAGTACTTCCTCTATAGGACTTTTCCAGGCCGGATGTTGATAACGGGCCACTAGGTGAGGCAAGAGGCCCTAGACCCAGACCTCCAAGCAATCCGCCAATGATATCCCTTCGATCATCCCCTCTACCTCCACTATGGACAAGATCACCACTCATACAGTTTGCAGCTGCAGCAGTGATAGCAGAAATGGCACTGTTGACTGAGCTAGTGACATCATCTTCAGAATCCTCTAACAGGGATGAAAGTGGGAGATGTGGCTGTTGATGATGTGGCTGGCTTTGGTTTTGTGGGTGTGGATGCAGAGTAGGAGCTAATGGCGCCTTCCTAAGTGCAGGCCCTGTCATGCTGCCACCACCACATGGGGTTGTTCCAGAATATAAGTTACTTTGAGAGCGCTGGTCCTTGTAGTCATCACTGAAATCATCACTCCGGTAAGAACCTGCACAACAGACTAAACAGTAATAATGCTATGCACACAAATTTCACAGTGCCTATGAAAAATTTTGAGTTTTGAGTGGGTTTACTAAAAATGTACACTACACTAGACGTTACTCACCCGCTGCATTAGTTGCTATTCCATCTTGGGAGCCCCCAGCTTTATTGCTCTTGCTTTCTATGTTACTTTCATGCTTAGGTCTTGGTGTACGGCCTGATTTGCCACAGGTGCCCGAGGCTGCATGGTTCAAAAGGGATGTACTTTCCCGAAAACAGCGACCACAAGCTGGACAGCGGAATGGTTTCTCTTCATGTATTTTTTCATGGCGGGTGAGTGATTCGCGACGATTGAAAGCACGACTACAAGTACTGCAGGCATAGGGCCGTGCGCCAGAGTGGATGACGCCATGTTGAAGTAGGTGCCCCTTTTTCTTGAAACCTTTTCCACACTCAGAACAATGAAAAGTCTTGTCAGGAGGACTGACACACAAAGACACGGCTGCAGTATCTTGAGTAGAGTGGGGTATACTTGGATCGGAAGGATGCAGAACTGGGTTTAAAATGTTACTTCTCGTGCCACTTGTGCCAGCTGTGGTTAGTTCATGACTACGTAGGTGCCTGCGCAGACTAGAGAGATGTGTGAAAGTCTTGCCACACTCGCCACAATGATAAAGGGGTTCTTGTTCTGGCTGAGACTGAGGTGGCATGGTACCATGGCTGTCTGTTTTGGAGCCATTTGTCACCAACACTGATGCTGATGTAGAAGAGGATGCAGAAGAAGATGAGGAGACAACAGAAGTAGAGGATGATGAGGTTAGGTGAGTAGAAGGGTCTCCGCCAATACCTGACAAACTAACACCCCCACCTCCATCCAAGCCTGGTGTGTTCTCCTGGTTGAGTGCCCCTGAAGTGCTACTGTTGGGGTTTGTAGAGTTGTGACCGCTGCTGCTATTGTTGTTGCCGCTTTCAGACTTTCTCTGTGGCAGGTAGCCAGCCATAGCCTTCTTTCTCCTACCACCTCCTCCACCACCACTTCCTCCGACAGCACTATCCCCTTTTCCCTCCTCTTTTGAAAAAGAAAGATGTAGAGGAAGTGGAAGTGGCAAACCGGCTTCCTGCTGCATAAGTGAAGCTAGCTGGTTGGAAGAGAGTACTGGGATTCCTTGAAAGTCAAACCCTCCGAGCGAAGAGGGCTGCGATGAGGAGTGCAGTGGATGGTGTGGATGTGGGTGAGGGTGAGGGTGAGACAAAGTGTGAGGTGGTAGTTGCTGCTGCTGTGATGGTGGCTGTTGAGCCTGTGACAGAGTAGTTGAGTGACCATGAGTGTGTGAAGAATGAAGAGCGGGGGGTGGCGCAAGGGGTGGACCTGTTTCTCCTGTAGCTTGGCCCAGACCAAGACCTAGATGGTTATGACTGCCTTGCTGAACTAAAAATTGTTCTAGACTGGAATTCGCTGGTACTCCAGAAAGAAAATACTGATTTGCGGCTAACATGCAGCTAAACTGTTGATGTAGGCTTCGGGCGTCAGACTGAGATCCTGCCAACTGATGACTAAAGGTAGTTACTGCACTACTGCTGGGAGGGTTATTGGAAGTTGAAACAGAACTTGAAGGAGATGGGGAGGAGGACGATGGACCAGGGGAGGCCTGAGGCACGGACAGGCCAGGATGCAACGGGGGTGGTGGTGGTGGTGGAACAGATGAAACCAGTCCTCCAATTGGCCCTGCAGTTCCTCCACTTCCACTACTGCTGGCAAAATGATCAAATCGCCCTACTCCTGAATGTAACTGCTCTTGTGCAAGGGTTGCCTCAGTTGGGTGGAATGAGCGCAAAAACTGAGGGTATCCACTCACATGACTTCCACCACTGCTACTGCTTCCAGACATTTTGCTTGATTTCCTCAAACTTTGAGAGGATGAGGCGAGGGATTGCTGTTGCAGAGGTGGGGGAGGCGCACTCATTTTTGCAAAAATTGACGCAGAATCTGTAAAGGCACTGCCTCTAGATGCCTGTAAGGGGCCTAAGCCAAGTCCAGACAAAATTGACCCAGATGTCTCACCTTGCTGCTGTTGCTGCTGCTGTAACTGGTGTTGGTGAAGCTGCACTTGCTGTTGGTGTTGAAGTTGTCGCTCTAATCCAAGACCTTTGAACTGATGGGATTGATGTCCACTCAGCATCTCTATGATGTCCACATTGTATTTTCCAAACTGGAACATCTCCCAGTTACTGAAACATGGGTGCGCAGCTGCAACACCTTCTGCTCTCTGAGCAGCAACAATATTTCTGATGCTTTTCTACTGAGTTGTGGTCAGAGACAGCAGAAGCAATTTCAAGAACAGTGCTACCTCACATTTTTCTTATTCTACAGGTGTTTCATTTAAAACGGGCACCCATATTCTCACTCTTCGGGCAAGTAGTCGACGAGGCCATTTTGTAATGATTGTAACATAAATTTGTAATTTCTGCAAAAAGCTGTTTTTTAATGTGCTTTGTCACTTATGAGACGACCAAAATCGACTCCCTTTTGGCTTCACATTGGATTCCATATAATCACAGTTATTTTTGGATAGTTCCACTTTGTATCAGTATTTCAGTCTGAATGTTCCATAAGAGTGCAAGGACATATGGACTGGTAAAAGAATGCCACAATTGCACGAGATGCAATTATGTTTTCACATTTTGAGAAGTGCACTAAAAGTGCTTCATGTAGTCTGAGTTCATTGAAAAATTTCCACTTGCTCGGTTACATTTTTTAGTTGATGACCATCCCACAGTAGGATGGATCCCTCCAAATCCCATGGGCTGGTTTCATTACATTCAGTATCTATTAATTCTTAATCCACTCTGACAAAAGTGTTTTACATCTCCGTTTCCAAGTTTCGATTAATATGTTTTTCATTTTTTCCATAGCTGGAAGCAAAATCCTCTACTATCATTCTTGAGGGTTGTGAAAATTCTTTCTGCCACTCCTCTTCTCACTGTGAGAGGAAAAAAAGGAGCAACATGTTAAATGACTGATTTTAAACAGACACACCGATTACAATGCTTCTAAAAAAAAAACAAAAATAAAAAACATGATACATCAAAACCCTAAAGACAACAAAATATTTTGATTTAAATATAAGAAAAACATCCACAACAACAAACAGACTGTTTATTACAGCAGGCATTTTAATGTTTGTTTTTTAATACACAGAAAATTTCATTTGTGTGTGTGTGTGAATATGTATGGGAGTACTGGCACATCTCTGAAAAAGTTCCAAGTGCACTTGAACATCTGGCATTTCCATGATTTCATGTTTGCTCATTTGTATTCTTAAATAGTAAAATGAAATAACTCACAATAACAAAAACAACACAAAATCTGAGTCTCAATTATTTCTAGTGATCCAAACTGAAAACAAATTATTACTATAACATTCATAATGCACCTTGAAATACCACATCGTATTTAATACATTTATAACATTAGTTCATCTTATCTTCCAGCCTCATTTAAATTACAGAAATGTACAGATATTCAACTGATAGTCGCTGTAGAGTGCACTGATGCATTTAACGAATGTCATTTTACAATCACAACACGATACTAAACAAAGGTAGTGTGAAATACGTTCTCAGAAGATATGCGGAATGAAAACAGTAAGATAATACACATTTCCAAATATTTACACAATTTTCTTATATTTAAACGTCGCGAATGTTTTCTATTACTTTATCTTACAGCAATTGGCATTGTGCTGAAAAGATGCTGAGTGCGGTGTGAATCGTCAGGGGTAGAGGTGAATTTCATGTAATTATTACATCTTCCGATTGCATCGCGTATCACTACAGAAAAGAAAATGTCCATTTCGACAGACTCCGGGGAGTAATAGAAAAAAAAATGTCTACGATGAGGAAATGCACTTCGAAATGCAATAGTGCTTTAAAAATGCTCTTCAGAGTACATTAATGGACGCGAAATCTTTTAGCGCTGGGGCTATGTGTAACATGTTAGCATGCAAAACAGCTGGCTAATACTACACATTTAGCAAAGGGACACAGCTTAGCTTGCCGTCATGATGCGCGACCTAACAACAGCAAGCCAGATAATGCAGGAGCAAAACTGTCTTACTGTGCAAGTAAATTAATCATTATCAAATCACAGTCGAGACAATAAAATAGGCCTTTTTACCTACGCATCCATCTTTTAGCCTGGTCAAGATGAACAGGGCCTGCTATACTCTCTCCCACCCTGCCCCCCTCGTTCATGTACCCCAGCAGCTCTGCGCTGTTTTCCAGTGGTTAGCCTTCTAGCTACAGCTAGTTAGCAGAGACTGTTTCCACTGCAACCGTGCTGCATGAGACCGACTGTCTCTTATATTGCAAAACAGATGCACTTATCGTACTTATATCCTGTGAAAAGTGCATCTAACGGTATTACGACCAATTTATTTTTATTTTGCGTTTGCTTTTTTTTGTCGCCTAAAATATTTTGGACGGTCTATGTTGGTGTTTTACAAAGAACGAGTGACGTGTGAGATTTTAACATTGGTCGTTTCCGGACTATGGAACACTTCCGGCTACCCCGTTATCTGCACGTTAGGTTTTTTTTTTTTTTTTTTTTATTTGTGGTCGCTACCGCGTTCGTGTGAAACTAACGTTAGTGTACTCCGCACATTAGCGTCTTTAATAATAGTGCTATTGATAACGATAGGGTTCGTTTGCTTTTTAGCTGTACGGTATATGTAGTTGGCTAGTAATGGAGTGTTTTTAGTGTTGTTGTTGTTGCTGTGTGGTCAAATCTGACATGTTAGCGAGCTCGCAATAGGTAATACCGAGATAAATCCGAATGACAACTCGGCGAATATAATTCTGATGTAACATACTAAATGTGCTATCAATTTATTCTAGAATTCTTTTAGCATTATGTTTGTATCTTAGAAGCTCTTATAGTGGCCATTTTATTACATACTGACAGCTCAAATTCAAAGGCTGGTCCTTATCAAAATGGCTGCCTTGGAATTGCTAGTCTTATTTCCAGTCTGATGCTTCATGGAGTATAAGATTGTAAACATTGTGTAGTAAATGCCGACATTATTAACAATTTAAATGTCCTGTCTCATTTGATGTGTGGCACCAGACATTCGAGGCAACAGTTTCATCAGTTGACTTTATTTTACAAAGGTGAAATGTAATCTTTATGGAAAGATGCTATATATATATATGGTTTAAGGGCGTTTATGATAGTAAAATAGATGTAAACATCATTGGGGTAATGCTTGATTTAAAGTGATTTACTCAAACATTCATTCTGCTTCTGTGCTTAAATATTTTAAGACATGAGCTCATTGCTGTTTTCCCAAGGTTTCGGTCTTCATTGCCTTGCTTTGTCTATGTGCAACCATCCCATTGTAGGCTACCAACCTTTTAAAATGCTTCAGGGCTTTATTTGCACATCCAATGTTCGTTATTTTCTGCAGTAATATGCCTTGTGAATAAATTCCATAAACATTTTCATAATTATGGCTTGTGGATACAAAACAGACATTGCTACAGACTTTTTATGACAAAGAAAATACTAAATCAATTCATCTGTTCTAATTGTCCCTGAAAGAAACATTAAAAAGTTGAAATTTCACTTAACAAAAAGAAGACATTCGGTTACACACATACAACATACATCCTATGACATCATTTATAAACCCATTGTGATGTCTCTGCAACAATTAATGGCATTTGCAGGCTTAGAACAATTACTATATGACATCACACTGAGAGATTTTTCGAAGGCACTCCTCATCATTAGGAATGCATGAAGAATTGGCAAACAATGAGTGGCTTTAAAGTTTGTGCTTCTATTTTCTACTCGTAATTTCAAAAGAATTTCATGAGAAAGATATCTAAAACAAGTTAACACTAAAACCACAGAGGAAAAAAATCACCATCATAATCATAATATAACCATAACAACAAGAAGAAATTTCACCAATAACCATAATATTAACTGTCATAGTAATGACAATAACAAACACCAATGTATTACAGAGCTGTTAGGAAGATTGTCTTTAAGTTGTATTCATAATTCATTAAGATACACACTAGTTCCAGTGAAAAGTTAAATGAATGTGTTACCACCAGTCCTCCTGATGCTGATGTGATAGAAACTACTCCTTACTTACTTTTACTGGGAGGCGTATATATATTCAAATAGTCCGTAACTCATAACGTTCAATTTCATTACACTGAAAATTAACCAAGAGGTATAAAGTCTATGAGAAAAAAAAAAATGACCAGTTGGTGGTTTTACAATGTAAATTCGTTAGTTTTCATTGGTAAAATGACATTTCTGACACCTGCGCTATTTCTCAGAGATCAGAACCGTACAGTAAATGATATCTGGCTTGTTTGCGAACAATCTCACTAATATTTACTTACTACATTAATATCTTGTCGTAAATAATGAGATTATTATCACTGAATAACGAGTAAGCTGTGGGTAACATCTGTACCACTAACGCATGTGTGTTGTATAGCCCTTAATATTGATAAGCGTTATTGGTTATGAAGATATCAGGTATGACGTGTTCATATCTCAGTAACAGCAAAAATACAGGTTAGCTGTTTTGGCATGCCCGTATCCTCAGATTTTTCGCAGAGTCTCAGTTTTTAACAGCATATACACATGGCTTCAACATGGAGATTCAAAAAGCAGTCCAGGAGGTTTGTCTTAATGCAAATGTCAACCCACACCTGAGCAAGATAATGATACTGCCATGTTACGCGCTAATTTTATGCCAGAATATCATAACGTATACATACATTGATGAGTGCCCTTACTCTTGAGTCGTTTTCTTCGTCTCAGATCCATATTTAATAGCTTAAGGTGAACCGTTTGTCTACACAGTATACCTAAGAGGAGCATTAACGTTACAGGAATCTAATGTATTATTCTTGTGCTTTTGGTAGTCCAGCGTCCCTTATGATGAATCTCCCTTACAAATCCCAGCACTTGGACATTGTAGAAAGTGGTGGCTCAGAATCCAAACAAAGTGCCATTGATCATTAATGAGTCTTTTTAAATGGAGAAAAAAGATGATTGTCAGACATTTCTCTTGGTTTTCATCTGGGCCTTTCTGCCCAATTGTGTCCCAGAATGGCTTTCATCGATAGTTCAAAGCGATCTCCAGTTATGTACTGAAGGGCAAACTTGAGGATTTAGAACTATTTTCAGGATTTCAACAAAACAAATTAAACAAACTCACTTGGTACATCCATGTTAAATTCACACTGAATAAGATGCAGGCGAAACAATGGTAAGGTATGGTAAGGCTTGCTTTCTCTGTCTCAAAATGAGTTCTTACGAGTTTATGGATATGCTCCTCAAATTGTTCCATCCTCATTCATTTTGACATACGCTGTGAAAACCCTGCTGCACTTCCTCATTATGTTGAAGTGGATTAGGGTTTAAAAAGAGATAAGATCCAGCATTACGTTTGTCCAACTATAAGTAGCTTTACAATTCATCAGTTGGGATAAGCGTTCAACTCATGTTCAACCGGTTTCTCTTATGCAGACGTTAATTATTATATTAGTCTCCCAGTAGTTCCATCATAGTTAGAAGATGAAAGACGTTCTCTGAAATATATGGCTCCATAGCAGCTATATCTGTAATGTGTAATGTAAAATATCTGAGGATAAAAACATGACATAAAGATATGAAAAATGTCTCAGTTCTTCCATCACATCATGTGGAGTTTATATTACACTCTATTAATATTCTATGTGGTAGGTTTATAGGCAAACTGTACGCAAATAAATAGTTGTATATGGCAGCTTTGATCATAATTATAGCGGCAATTTCATGAACATAAAAAGCACAAAAACTTTGAAGCTCTATCAAACCTGACTTATAACTGTTATCTAATCTTGTGAATTTGCCACTATATACAATATATATCTGTAAAAATATGGTGCCACTTCGCTCTCCGTCTAGTTTCTCCCCTACTTCAAAATGCGTTTCTCTTATTCCTTTACCATCCTCCTACTCCTTTTCTCTCTTCTCTCGTTATTTCTCTCCCTCTTCCGCCCACTCTCTCTCTCCCACAGTCCCTCTACCATCCTCCAGCTCTTCACACAGTCTATCCCTCACCCATCTTCTCCATTCCCTCCTTACCCTCTCCAGCCTTTTGCTCACACAGTAACCTCATTCTTGCTTCCTGTTCTAACCCCTTGGTTCGATGCCACTCCTCCTCCACTTCCCCCTCCGCCGGGGATGAAGTGGAGTTGTTCAATGGTGTTTTGCCTTTTAGCTGCAAATGCAAGCCTCCTGGCACTGTGTCCACCAAGAGTCCCTGTTCCCATGACAACTCCTGTTCCTGGCATGTCGCCCCATCCCACTCCTCCAACCCCGCCTCCTCCAAGGTGACCTGACATCGCCGCCGAATTCCGCTCCTGCTCTCGCCCCGAGGTCGGGTGCGAGTTCATCTTGATCATGTGGTGACGGTCGAGTGACGGCGTGGCGCAAACATTCTGCTGCGACTGGGCTTTCTGGTGGCTAACGCGGGGCAGGGTGGGCACCATTCCTCCTCCTCCTCCTCCAGTTGGGTAGTCGTTCATTCCCATACCCATCCTGCTTCCGTCATAGTCAACCCCAGCTACCTCCTCCTCTAGATGGTCTGGGGACATCAGCAGCCTCTCCTTGGACTTCTTCAGGGTGTTCGTATTGGAGTTCTTTGATGAAGAGGCCATGGCTTTGTAGTACTGGTGCTGTTGGTTCTTCGACATCCTTGATAAGGTGTTGCCATCACCGAGGGCGAGAAGCTGGTCCGTTGATTTGACTCGGCGTGGTGGTTTGGAAAGCGTGTCGTAGTTCTGGTTCTGCTTTGACTCCGGTGGATCCAGAGGGTATGGATTCGGGGTGTGGCTTGGGGCAGACTGTGGATGAGGTATTCGAGGACGAGTGGCATGGGTGGGAAGCGTGCCTCTTCCCCCCATCGTGTAGTCGCCACCCCAGGGAAGGTGATGCTGGGAGGAATGAAATGCGGGAGGGGCGTTGTTGGGCCTTCGTTTGGTGGTACAGTAACCTGAATATTCCTCCAATCCTCCTTTCTCTGTAGGTGGAGGAAAATATGTTTTTAAAAAAATCTGAATATTGGGTGAGAAAAGAACATTAAGGATGCAACGATACAAAAAATCTGTCAGTTAACATTTTATTTATTTGTTTGAATGTTTTCTTGTTTGTTTTATTTATTTATTATATGGCCGATGAATAAAAATGAGAGGGATAGTTCACCCAAAAATGAATATCACCCCATGATTTACTCACCCTCAAGCCATCCTATAGGTGTATATGACTTTATTCTTTCAGACGAATACAATCAAAGTTATATTAAAAAATGTCCTGGCTTTTTCAAGCATTATGATGATAGTGAATGGGATTTAAGATTTTGAAGTTCAATAAGGTGTGTCCATCCATCATAAAAAGTGATCCACATGGCTCTGTGGGGTTAATACAAGCTTTCTGAAGAGAACTGATGCATTTTTGTAAGAAAATATCCATATTTAAAACTTTTTAAATCTGTAGTTCACGCTAACTGTCATAAGCACGTTCACGAGAGAGTGGTGTTCCAGTGGATGATGTAGAACTTCTCCGGTGAGAATATGCTAGGCTCACAAGAACCAAGTTTTGTTTACAGCAAAGGAAAACTAGTGTCCTCTTGGCTTATATCGAAATCCTCTGACATTTTTCAGTCGTGATCGTTGTTTTGTTTTACTCTCTCTTCTGTGCTTCCGCATTCGTCATTTCTACATTTGTCTATGTCCCCTGCCCTGCCCTGCACATTTTGCATGTCTCCCTCATCTAACACACCTGATTCAAATCATCAGCTCATTAGTAGAGACTAAAGAACTGATTATTTGGGGGTGTCTAATAAGGTTTAAATATGGATATTGTCCTTACAAAAATGCATCAGTTTGCTTCAGAAGGCCTTTATTAAACCCATCAGATCTGTATGGAGTACTCTTCATAATGGATGGATGCACTTTATTTTGCGTCAAAATCTTAAACCCCATTCACTGCCACAAAAAAGCTTGGAAGAGCCAGGCCATTTTTAAATATAATTCTGATCATATTTCTCTGAAAGAATAAAGTCATATACACCTAGCATGGTTTGAGGGTGAGTGAATCATAGGGCAATTTTCATTTTTTGGTAAACTATCACTTTAATGGCCAAACTCTATACACTTTAGTCTAAATTAAAACTATAATTAAACAATAAAATTAAATTAGTGATCTAATAGACAATAAAAGAATTCAGACATCACAACATTATAATGTACAGTATGAAATTGACTATTAATTTTGGGATTTACTTAAGATTACATGTCATTAGCACTATTAAATAAATATCCAGTAACCAATATGGTACTAAGAAGCTTCGAGCTACAAGCTAGAAATTCATTCAAACTTTCATCACAATTTACTTAACTCTTAATGAAATGTTTTCAACCTCCAACCCGGGACTACGTGTTTAATGCTTGATTTCAATAATATAATGCTTTAAAACTTGATTTCATTAATATAGCAATATTACCACAATCCTGTTTTATCCTCAACCCTGAGCCATTTCATCTTTTGGCTGATTAAGTCTGAGTCATTGTATCAGCCTGTATAACCTTCGCCTGTGCAGAACTTTCTTGTCCTCCAACTGTAACTCACACTTCCCAGGAGGTTTGATGTCTAGCTGAGAGAGAGGCCTTAAGGCTGTATACGTCTGTACAAGATTGCGGGCGGTTTGCAATGGTTTGCCCTCATTAAAATGACCTTCACAAACATTAATATCTCTCAAGCGTTCCAGTGAAACACTAACGCTGCTTTAAATAAAAACCCAAGCGTACAGATATTTTTACGCAACGCTCCGCATGAGACTCACGTCCTCATCATCAAGCAGGTAATTTCTCCTTCACAACACAACACCACTAAATGTCACACTGTTTTTGATATTCGTCCATCTTTTTCTCCTTATTGGTTATAAATTTGCTTTATGCCTTTGAAATTATGTGGGCTATAATAAGAAAGCAATCATGTCAAGCTTTCATGTAATTCTTACAAAACATCATTTCCTTAAGATTAGAATCTTCCTCTCCATTGGTAATAAAGCACTCACCCAGACGCTTGAGAGACGAGTATCTGTTGATCTCAGGCTTCATGGCGGCTTCGTATGACGGCGGCAGCTGAGCCAGGTTATGTAGAGAGTGATGGAAAGACGGCTGGGGCTTCATGGCGTTAGTGTGTTTACTGGGCTTCAATGTGCCACCGGTGGCCATCTGCATGTTGTTCATACGTGGTGCACGCTCTTTAAACACACAGTGAAGGACATTGAGGTTATTTTGTAACTCCACAGAGTAAACAATCATAGAACTGTGGGTTTTACCTACCAATGGTGGCAGTATGTTTGGGACTGGAGCCTGTGGTGTGGATGAAGTTATGCTGTAGATTCCCCACTGCGAAACAACAAAGGCATGTTTTTTAGAGATTTCTGCCATCATGTCTTTGTGATAAATTACATTTAGTATGAATTTGCAAAGTACATTTATCCATCTACCGTAAATGTTGCCCTATTAAGCTCTTTCTAGCTCCACAATGTGTTGAAATTTTTACACCGTCTGTTCATTCTAATGCCATCATATACAGCTCTGCGCTAAATAATTCACAAATGCCCTTTCATCATTTGGCTATTGCTTTTTCCCTGTGTTCCTTCCTTGTCCTGAATTTATACAGTTGGCCGTTCACAAGACTCAAGCTGAGATGGAAACATAAAAGGAACTCGGTATGACATATAATGCAACAATACCAGCCAAATGCAGCCTGGTCCATAAGGGAAACATTAGTTCACATTTAAATCATATAATATTCATGAATATTTGACTCAGGACACTTTTTATAGCTGCTAGATATGCGACGAATGGGATTTTTATCAGAGTTGAAATAATGGATAAAGGACATTTAATTTTCTTCTTAACCATAGATGTCAATAAATCTCAACACATTTAGTGGATGGTTGTGCTCTCATAAATCCTGACTTTTTATCCGAACATTACTATTTGTGAGATTTATTCTATTTGGACAGTTTTAGGTTAAAGTATTTAATTTTTGCCACTGCACAGTGATCTGGATTTTATGAAGTTTCAAATTAAGAGATTCTATGTCTTTTTGTTAATGGATGATTTGTGGACACACAAAATCATGATGATTTGTATGATAAAAAAAATATATATTAATTTTAGTTTTACGTAGAAGGGAAAAGTTAAAGTGAGATGCCCCCTCAGAAATGGGGCAGATGGTCCCCGGTGGCATGTTGCTGCTTCTGCAATAATTAAATTTTTTCATTATTCACAAACATATTATTTAATATCATAAATTAGATGTACATTTCAAATATCTTCATCATTCATCATAACATATAGGTTATTTAAACAGAAAAATTCTATCTGAATTCATAGTTTATTGCTATTATGACATTTCTTCAAATGTAGTCTATATTTAATTCATAAAAGTCGTGTAATTTGTATGATATACATTGACACTCCATGCATACATGAATGCATAAATGTACATAGAATATTTAATTTAGTATATTTACGTTTTTCAACAAACAAACAAACAAACAATACAACCAAACAAAAACATTAATAAATAGCCCAAAGGAAAGGGTTCATTTCACACCAGTAGTGGGCCTAGATGGTCCCCTTTCAACCAATGTTTCCATTAGTTTCATCTTAATAATATATTATAATACATTACTACTATTAATATTCCCTTAATAATAACATTAAATATTAATAATATCCTAAATATGCTAAACTCATATTGCTAAATTTAATGCACACTGTTCTTAAAGGCATAGTTCACCCAAAAATGAAAATTACCTCATGATTTACTCACCCTCAAGCCATTGTAGATGTATTTCTTTCAGACAAATACAATCAGAGTTAAATTAAAAAATGTCTGGGCTCTTTCAAGCTTTATCATGGCAGTGAATGGCAGTTGAGATTTTGAAGCAAAATAAAGTGCATAAATCCATGGTTAAAAAAAAAGTACTCCACACAGCTCTGGGGGTTAAAAAAGGCCTTAAAATATCCATATTTAAGCCATAATCTCTAGCTTCCACTAACTGTCATATGTGCATTCAAAAGAAAGTGGCATTCTGGCGGATGACACCGGTAAGAATATGCTAGTTTTCCCAGAGCCTAGTTTTGTTTACAGCAAAGAAAAAAACAGTCTCCTCTTGGCTTATATCGAAATCCTCCAACATTTTCTGTACAAATCTTCATTTGTACTTCGAATTGACTGATGATTTGTTTTGCTCTCTCCACTGTGCATCTGGTTCGTCACTTCTCACTAGAGCTTATGCTTTGTCTACGTCCTACGTCATCTGCTGGAATGGCATTCGCTCATGAATGCATGTACAACAGTTGGCGGGAGCTAGAGATTATGGTTTCTAAAGTTTTAAATATGGATATTACTTTTACACAAATGCATAGATGCACTTCAGAGCACCTTCATTAACCCCCAGAAGCTGTGTGGAGTACTTTTTATGATAGATTCATGCACTTTATTGCTCCAAAATCTAAAAAAAAATAAAAAATAAAAAAATACCTTTATTATAAAGCTGGAACGGCCAGGTCAACTCTCGATTGTATTCGTCTGACAGAAGCAAGTCATACGTACCTAGGACGGCTTGAGAGTGAGTAAATCATGGGGTAATTTTCAGTTTTAGGGAAAGATATCACTACAAATGGAGATTATGGAGTTTTCCACTCACGTCGGTTGTCTTTACTCTGTAGTGTTGGATAGAGATTCTTCGGTGGTCGTCCAAGCGTCCCCTCTCCTCCTCCAGTTCCCAAGGCTACGCTGTTGTTTCTTTCTCCCTCTTGAACTGGACTCGACTGGTGACGCAACATTTCCACAAGAGCCCTGACAGAGATGGTTGTATAAAAGATTAGTCAAGCAAACACAATTTAAGGTAGATCAAACATCCTTTTAATTAATTCGCATGAACTCTCACCTGGGCATGTTGAGTTCTCTGTTCCTAGGCTGCCGGGATGCCTTGTGGAACGCCACTTTAATGGCCACTGCCACCGCGACAGTAAACGAGATGACTCCACCGATGACGTAGACGGTGTTGTTGCTTTGTTCGATGCGGGTGAGGTCCGGGTGGGCAGGCGGTGGGGGCCTGGTGGCAGGGGGTGCCGTATTGGCCCACACAGGGGAATGGTAGTTGTGGCAGATGTTCTGGTCCAGCCTTCGAGAGCGATCCGGACAACAAAATCGGTAATGACAGGTCCCGCAGCAGTAAATGAAGTCATCCTTGGAGCAGTTAAAGGTGACGTCGTACTGCCCCATGACATCATAGTAACCCCGACAGACATCCACTTCCACCAGTTTGCGAGGAGGCGGAGCTACCTGTGCCGCTCCGAAAGGGGCCTTCAGTGCATCAGTCGTTACATTCTTTGGCAGCATTATCTGTGGCAGCGGCCTGAGGGGCATTTCTGCCGCTCCAGCTGGCTGCTTTGGCCGGCGATTCATGGACTTCCCTCGCATACCCCCACCGTTTTTAGAAAGGGGGTATAGAAAGCCCCTACCCTGAGATCTGGGGTTGGGTGTTGGGGTAATGGTGACCGGCCCATTTGGTGTGTTTCTGGTGGGGCCCGGGACGCTCGCCGAGGAAGCGTTAAGTGGGACAGCGATTAGCAGGAAGAGAATGATGACACGCACTCGAGCTTCCAAGGTGGGCATCATCTTTACATGACTAACGCTGCTATTTTCTCTCGCTGACTCAACCCACCGCACAATGCCGAATTTTGTAAAAACAGCCTGCTTTGCGCTGTATGTAAAATATTCTTGTAGCAGCCCTCCGACGTATGAAATCTGAGTCTATATCAAAACAGTCTCGAAAGAAAAAAGTCTGTTAAAGTGTGCACTGTGAACGGTCACACTCCGAGACGGCGTGAGAGAAAAAGAACTATTTTGATGTGCTTTCAGCTTCAAGGTGAGTTACACAACACACATTTTCTCATCATGCAGCGCTTCCGTCCAGCATATAGCTGGAGACCTGAACAACATGTAAAACAATCCAAACGCTGACAATATACAATTGGCTAGTTCTTGTATAAACAGGAAAAGAAAGACTATTTAACAAACTGTCAGTTTGGAACGTATTAACAAGGCAAATATTCCCTTTTGTGGCTTTCTTCAAAAATATACATTTTCACATATCCGCAGACAAACAAAATGGCTTCTTGATACTCTCCTTCTATTACTTTAATATCTAGTGTTTTCTTGACAAATGAAGGCAAATATGTTGTAGTACAACTGTGTACATTTAGGTTTAATTCCCTGTTTTGGCACTTATCAGAATGAAAGATTCATTTAAGAGAAAGGGGCAACTGTAAACATCTTTAAAATGTAAACTAATGTTTCGTTTCTCATCACAATTTTTTATTTTTTTTTTTATTTGGGCACTCCTTACATTCAGCAATGGCACTTAGTCTTTAAGCAGATTTCCCTGACCTGTAATGCTCCCTGAATGTTTACTATTATTAACTAGTATAAACAATTTCCATACACTTGGTGAAGAAAAATAAAATAATAATAATAACCTTGTTCTACTGCACTTGTTTACGTGTTAACAGGACTACTCCGAATGGTGAACTCCTTTGAGGGTTTGAGGGCAGTATGGTGAGGAATCATTTTGATTTTGTTCAGCATCTCATTCATCAGCTGAACTAAAACAAATGTGTGTTTCCTCATTTAGCATGTGAAGAATTATTAAAGAAATAATCCTGTGTGCAAATTTAAAATAGAGAAAATCAAATCTTGTTAAATATAAAATATATGCCCTATCTACACGTATTTTAGGTGTATACTGAGAATGTATAATAAATCTTTGACACAGACAAACTGATGATGGCAGAAAGACGTAAAACGTTTTCAAGGCTGATTGTCTTCACAATAGAAATTTCCAAGGAGAGTGGCTATGTGTAACCTTCCAATCTCTTTCCAGTTTCTTAAGGTTCACGCAGCAGATTTGCCTTTAAGATAAACCCAGTTTTCATCGAGACTGAGAAACCTTTAAACCTTCTGCTGAAGCTCTTTAAAATCCCATTGTGTGGACATGGCTGTTTCCTCACTATTTTTGCAGGGTTGATCTTGGAATCCGCTGGCGCTTATGAAGTGTTCAGTTATCAAGCGATGTGCCTCTGAAAAGAAATCAACACATTGATGTTACATCCTACATGCGCGCACACACACACACAGACATCTGTGAAAGTTTTTGAAAGATCATAGTTAGCTTGTCATCTGCATGGCAGCCTATTATTTTCATTG